>JAWNGF010000008.1:2111086-2476967 GCA_037039685.1 Ceratobasidium sp. AG-K | reverse complement strand
TTGGCCGGGGCGCGAATCATGAGGTAGCTTCTTGGATATAAAATCGGCACCGATTGTGGCCCGATACGCAGATGAGAACTGCCCGTTGACATACTGCGCCAGGTCAGAGGCTAGCATGTGTGATGACGCAAGTTGACCCACCCGATTTCTGAAACTTGTCTAATCGAGAGTGCAATAGTAAGCAGTGCCCGGGTCAAGTAGAAAGCTCGTCGCTAACCTTTCCCGCGCCACTGTCGCCAATGAGTACGACCTTGACGTTGCGTGGAGTTGGACCGCGTTCATGGTCGTTGCCCGTGGTTGCCCTTCCTGGACTAGGCGCTAATAGAGTTGTGCAGATCAGGGTCAGGCGCCAGGCTGATTCAGCATATTGATGACGCTTTGCTTCAAACGCCCACAAGGCCCAGCTAAATCTAAAAACATGATACCGACGTATCATGGCTATCGACCGTCAGAATAGTATCGATTCAATTTGAGGAAACGCGGAACTGTGGCGTCAGAGCTACTACACGTACCAATTCAGCCATCCTCACGTTGGAACAGACAAACTTGACCAAGTTTCACGTCTACTCGAATCCTGTGCTAACCCACTCACACCCTATGGGGCTCAGGATAAACCTGGACACAAAGTCGACTGATTGATGAGAGGCATAATTGTCGCGAATTAGCTGTATATGGTTAGTATAGCTGATGCGGTGCCGAAGTTTCCTGTAATCGACGGGCATGAGATGGTACTATGCCTCATATAACTGCAAGGGTTGGCCACCGCCTGCACCTCATGATTGGAAGAGAGTGCAATCGTGTCTCGATCCACGGAACAAGCCGGTGAAAGGAAGTCATCCTTTGCACGGATAAGATCGGCAGGAAATTCGCAAAGAAACTTCATCCGAGCAGTAATTACAGCCCAGTCACTTGGTGCATGCGGGATGCTCCGCGTTGCATCTAGTCAGGTCGCAAATTTTGGCAAAAGCTCGACTTGCTAGTAACCACTATAGATGTAAAACAGAGGTTTTGGATGGATATTGCCCATTTTAGATATCTTCTAATTCCTCTATCTCCTAGATGAGCGTGAAGGGGGGGGGGGGACAGCTCATGTCATGCTTAAGTCGTCCTGGGAGTGTTTTTGTGGGATTGCAAGGTACAACGCGCGGGAGTCCCCTCATGTATGCTTGGTGACTGAGTAAGCCCGACGAACCGAGACAATCAAAATGGATTCAACAGGCGCTGAAATCACCAGGAAAATAAGAAGATTACGGCCTTCTTGCCTTGGGCGTATAGATGAAGAAGCTTCGTCTCAAATTTAAAAGAGGAGGAAACCCACAGTACAAGGCATGCGGGTTACAATTCCGTTTATCCATAACTTGCGGTCTCCCAACGAGGTCAAAAGCAGAATCACTGGGCGTATACTCAATGGCCGTAGGCTAGGCTACACTACGGTTAGATCCGTATTTTAGACGTTTACGGGGTGCAGCACACCACGGAGCGGACCACCGATTACTCAAAATCCAATCTACATATCTAGATGAAGGCTATCCCCAGTCCTTTTTGATGGCGTCGTAAGACTAATGACCTTAGTGGTTTGATGACCAACAAAGAGATAGTTTCATAACTCATATAACAGGCTACTATGAGATTATAGCGTTGACGATGGAAATTCTGGCGAGCCCGAACGAGAGTAATCCACCCACTATCCTCCGAACGCGCATGTATGCGCCCCTAATGACTGAATTAAATTGAACAATATGCAATGCCAATAACCAATCGTGCCTCGATAGATGGGTGAACATCCATGTCGATCATACAGCACTACTGCAATCTAACGGTACAGTTCAGTTCAAGCCGAACAACTGCTCAAACGTCTAGCGGCTCAACCCAATCACAGGTCGGGATACATCGCTGAGTTGTACAATCCGTGTGACTTTACATAAGAGATACCAAAGTTGGTTTGGAATGTATCCAGGCAACACCGTTTTGAAAACCCTGGACGCTTCCGTGCTTTCGGCTTGTTATGCTATTTATGCTTTCAGGAATAGTGAGCTGCGAAGCGAGAGGAAGTTTAAGGGGCCGATATGGGCGTCTTTTCGAAACCAATGCATTGCTCGGCAAAGACTCAAACGATCCATTCTAAAGTTGTGCTTATACTGTCAGGGCACCAAACCAGGCGGCATAACGTAACTACAAGACTTGAGCTTGCTTCTTTGACCATAGTTGAGTGAGGGGCTGATTAAGATAGTTTAAAACAATGATTACAAGCTAGTGGACTGCACAGTAATCGTTCAATAGACGAAACAGCCATTTGGGAGTCTTGTTTGCCAAAGACTAGTAATTTGATATGCTTGACGAGATTGCGTGGTACGAGTTTTTGCGATCACCGTGGCGACCAGCAGGGATTCGGAAACCAGATTCCATACACGTTGGATAAGTTCTTGGGTCGGACATGATAATAGGCGAGATTGGCGAGCAACGTTAGTGGACAAGCGCTCTGGCACCAGCTGTAGGCTTCCCCTGTGTTGCTATGAGATGTCCTCAATCAGGCAGTTCAGACCGGCGTGGAAGAGTCGATTGCCAGGACGAAAACATAGGGTAATGTGACGGAAGTATGGTAGAGGATGGAGGACGCTCAACCACACCTTGCGGGAGTGTGGCCCGGGGGTTTCAACGCGACTTGCGCATATATGCTAGCCGAGTTACTCGAGCACCCGGTCCAGCATATTTTTGGTTTGGTGCCCCCACCAAGTCTATTAAAACCTTCTCTCTAGCTCGGGCCATCCATAAGCCCGCATAGATAAATTTACCTGTGAAAAACTTACGGGTTCTCAGGCAGAAATTAACGAGAGACAGGGCATTGTCGTATAAAAGCGATAGTCTACTGAGAGCAAAGATTGTCAAAATGTGCATTTTTTTAAGGCCTTGTAAGACTCTGTATATGATTCGATGTCGACAGACTGCGCAAACGACGACAGGACCGTCAGACTAATAAAGCAAATTGTGGACCCATCACTTCGTGAGCGAAAATAAACCCGGAAGGGAGAAGACCGGATCCTTTAAAAGAAACCAGTGTCGATACAGGCGCGTATAGCCATATAAACGCGGGGGGCTCCAAACACACGCTCTCATCCGTATCGTCACCGTTACCATACCCGCTACAGACCCAAACGTTGCTAGCTGGTGCTGTCAATATCCCAACTCAGGACGCGGCAGTGCTGTTAGGCCGAGGCACGCAACTAGCACGTGTACAGGGGTTTCACGAAAGAATATTCGTCTCTGCGTGAAACTCATCTACCCTGGTAATGAGATGTAGTCAATTGAGCCTCGGAACCGATTGGTGGTAATCAGGAACGAGAGTAAGCAACCGTCGATCAATCTGACTTTCAATCAATAAAATTCTAACTACTTGGCAGCCATGAATTGCTACGGTATCGACCTTCCACCTAGTGACAAGAGGGTCGGTGTCCAGGGCGCCAACGGTGTCGAATCTTTGGAGTGGTGCGTGAGCAGGGTTCAGACCAACAAGCCAGGTTACCAGTGGGATGAGCATTACCAGACACTGTGGGGCCTCGGGTTACTGAATAGCACCACCAAACGCACTGAACCGAAAAGACCGCTTTCAGTGATTTATTACATTATTTTTCAGTCACCTCGCGCATGGTTTATGGTCATCAGTACTAAAAAAGGTAATTTTGAATAGAGTGTGAAGCTGATTTGCTCCCCAGTCACTCCTGAAGATAATCATCAGGGCATCGATCACTGAAAGCGGACACGCCCAGTGGTTGGGTCATACTCATGTCGCTAGGATTCAGCGCGCTTAACCTCCACAGTGAGAAATGAGTTTGCTTCATGCTCCTAGGTGACCACTTGCTGCAAGGCAACCATTGGTTTGAGCTGGTTGTAAGGTGAGAATAAAATCCTACTGGGCTGAGAGTTGTGAGGGGTGGTATGGTGCGGGTGGCTGGGTGGTAAGGGCAATGGGCAGCTGCTATGCAGAGATGAGTGCATGGGGGGGGGGGGGGGTCGGTTGTGCTAGCTGTTGAATACTTCAGCGGGGTTCACCAGGGAGCTGGGTAGATTTTACTCTGTTTGAAGGCATCAACGGGGTCAATTACGTCGATAAATCGAATCAGCCGCGAGCGACGTAGAATGCGAGGCAAGTAACCTGGACTATTTTCGTGTATAACATTACCGTGATGCTGCAAGGTTTTTCCGTACGGACTAAATTCAATGTGGATTGAGGGCGATTTATCTACAGACGCGCCCCTGATTCGACCACAATAGCTTTCGCCAATGTGCGAGTCGCGTGTGGCGGAGGCAGCTACATGTGCAAGCGGCAAATTAGTTTGCCAACGAAGGTAAACCCCAGCTCCGGTACCGCACGCCGGAAAACGTGATGCGACTCTGCAGTAGTCACGCACCTAACGTACGGCGAACATCCGAACTGTGCTCGACTACGCCGTTGAGAAGTGGTTATGGAGTAGCGAACCCTGGGACGGTAAATTCTCCCAAATGCTTCCCCCTGATTCTCGGCCCAGTTACGTACACTACGATGCAAAAGTATTGCACCACGGGGGTTCACCCTAAAGCCGTGTTTATTTCTACTCGGTGTATATGGACAATATATGCAAGCTGATATGCCGATTATGATCCAAGAATGAGCGAGGTGCAAGGATCAATGGATCCAACTATGCAGGTCGAAAGAGGGGCTGAAAAAAATCGACTCTTTGAGTTCTGAAAATTGCGTAGTTTTAACATAATAGGTATTGTAGACCTTGGTCTGGGGATCTCGCAGAGCATTTGATCCCGGAAATTGGCCAAGCGGTTGCTGAGATATGGACGACACAAAATCGAGAAGTTACTAGTAGACCCAGCCAATTTCAACCCCTCCACTAGTAAATTCTTAATTTTGTGTGACCCATATCTCAGCAACCGCTTGGCCAGTTTTCGGGATCAAATGCTCTGCGAGATCCCCAGACCAAGGTCTACAATACCTATTATGTTAAAACTACGCAATTTTCAGAACTCAAAGAGTCGATTTTTTTCAGCCCCTCTTTCGACCTGCATAGTTGGATCCATTGATCCTTGCACCTCGCTCATTCTTGGATCATAATCGGCATATCAGCTTGCATATATTGTCCATATACACCGAGTAGAAATAAACACGGCTTTAGGGTGAACCCCCGTGGTGCAATACTTTTGCATCGTAGTGTATGTGAAGAGCGTTTTGTATAGATACGCCAACTCATCACAAGGAGTGTATCGTCCAGGCAAATTCGGCGTGGAACCTGCATGTTGTTGGGTACTTGCGACAACTGAGAATGCTGGAACTGTCGAGGGGACTCGAAAAACACGAAGAATGGTAGGGGAGTTTTCGGTGGTAGATTTGGCTCACGTTGGACCGGTTTGAAAGCGGTATCGTGTAGTGAAATGCCGAGGGACTAGGCGTGGACAATTGCATGCGTTCAGCGCATATATTCGCTTGACTAACCCGGGAAAATCTCGTGGGTCCTGATAATGAGATATTTGAGAGCCACGCGAAGACTAGTACGAAGCAGTTGCATTCATGTGTATATCAAGACAAAGCCCTATCCGGGAACATCCACAACAAAAAACACGAAAGCACAGGTAACAAGAATTTACAGGGCCAGCCATGTCCGTATTTACCTAGTTCTAAGATCCAACCAATGCGATGCGCATCCGAGCCAAACGCGCTGTGAGACCGTCCGATGGGGGGCTCTGGGGAGGGGATGTGGCAGGGGTAGATACGGCCTCGTCCTTGTCCCCGTCGAGACCGCGTCGGTGGCGCCGACTGCGGCTCGAGCCAGACCAATCAAAGCTGCCAGGCATGGCGGCGTAGCCCTCGTCACTCTCTTCGTCGCTGTCGGGTTCGGCCTGGGACTGATTTTGGTCTTGATCGACGCTAAAGACGCGTCTTGGAGCGGGAGGCGTCGCAAGCTGCGTATTGGTGTGCTCAGCGCCCGAGTTGGAAATGACCTTGCGGAGGGGCAGGTCCACGGCGTCGTCTTGGGTGCCCCATCCGCCCGAGGAGGTAGTGTGGGCGACGCTGAGTGGGACCGCGAGGCTCGACTGACGGCTGGGTCCGGGTCGTGCGGGGGGCGTGCTGGGGGCCGAAACAGTCGAGGTGGTGAAGACCGAGTTGGAAGACGTGAGACGTTGTGCAGCACGGACTGCGTTGATGGCGTTGCGCCAGCGCTGACGGGGAGTATATTTTTGGCGCAGCCCAGCGGAAATGTCGACGTCGGGCAGGGGAGTCGCCGGGGTGGGGGACAACCACTGGAGCACGAATTAGTCGAGTCGAGCCAACACGGGCAGTACTCACGGGGTGCTGCAGCGCTTCTTCCGCCGTCGGACGCAGGCTCGGGTCCGGGTTGAGGAGGTGTTTGATAAACTCCTTGGCTGGAACAAACGTCATGATGTCAAAAATGGGCGCTTGTTGGCAACCGAGATCCAGGCACGGAGGCGAAGAGCGCCGGTACTGACCCTCTTGGGAAATGTGAGACCAGAACGAGTGGTGGAACTCGATACGAGCGCGCATGGTTTCTTCTACGAGCTCGGCCTGGGTCGTGGAGCGAAAGGGCGAGTAGCCGCATAGGAGGACATAGGTGATGATCCTGGGCAGAGGTCAGGAATAGTCACGGGGTGAACATTAAGCGTACCCTGTGCTCCAAATATCGACGGGTTTTCCGTGCCCTTGACCGCTGAGGACCTCTGCGGGGGGTGAGATAGGAAGGGTTGAAAACCGAGCTGCATACCTGGAGCGACATAACCAAAGCTGCCAGCGACTGTTTGTAGCTGCTCGTCGGCAGAGTGCAGATGCTTTGCACTGCGAGGGTCAGTCCACGTCACAAGCTCGAGCGATCGACTTACATGCCAAAGTCGGCAATGACCAGCCCGCTGTCCTCGGCCTTGGTGCGGTAGAGGATGTTTTCAGGCTTCAGATCGCGGTGGACAATGTCGTGGGCATGGAGGTAGGACACGCCGTCGAGGATGGCACGGACGACGCTTGTGGCATCCGACTCGGTAAACTTGCCGCGCTCTGTAATGCGCTGAAAAAGCTCGCCGCCGACGGCCAGTTCGAATGCGAGGTAGTACTTTTCGCGGGACTCGAACCACTCGTAAAACTTGACAATGTGGGGATTGTCGAGGCCACGGAGGACCTCCATCTCTCCCCAGACGGCGGCTTCATTGCCCTTGACGCGCTTCTTGGAGATTGCCTGGAATGGACGATATGAGTGGGTGACGGCAGGTGTACGTGATGCGCACCTTAAGCGCCACCTGCAGCTTGGAGCCGTCCTTGCGCGTCCAGGTTGCGCGCAGGACCTTGCCAAAGGTGCCCTTGCCGAGCTCTTCATGGATCTCATAGGCAAGCTTCTTCTGGAACGAGGGCGGCTGGGGCAGGAGCTTTTCCTGCAGCGTCATGCGGGCCATGGTGGCAGAGCGGAGGATAGACGCCGGTCACGTGGGTGTGCCACGCACAGACGTCTACCACGATGCCGTCGCCATCTGGGTCGCCGTCGTCGTCGCAGAAGCTGAGCAAGCTGCTGCGTAAGCACGACGAGAACACGACGAGGACGAGACGCAAGGCGAGCGGCCACGAGTCGGCCCCATCGATTGCAGTGCAAGAGGCCGAGGGCGAGATGGCGCGCAACGCACAGACCAGCCAGGCGGTGGCGATCCGAGCGCGCCAGTCGGACGTGGCGGTGTCGGCCATGGCATCGTCGCCGTCGCAGGCATCGGTGCGGCTGGGAGATTTGCCCGCGCGCCTCAGTGGCTGGTTCTCGCATCTCACCGGCAGCAACACCGACCTGGGGGTGTCGCTCGGGGCAGCGGCCGCCATGGTGCCAGCGTCGCCCAAGCGCGCACAGCCACGCAGCGACGGGGCGATTGCCAACGCTGCGCGCCACGGCAAGGGCCAGATCGACAAGGTGATGCGGTATCTGACCGACGCCGACGCAACCCCCGACGGATGCACGGACCCCATCTGGCTGCTGGGCATCCGCCACGCTGGCTTCGAGCCGCCCGACCCATCCGCCTCACCGCCACCGACGTCGCCCACCCACCGCCGCGACTCGACCGAGAGCAGCCTGCACGCCCAGCTCCAACGCCGACGCAATCCCCCCGGCACCTTCACCATGCACCAGAACCCGTCGCTGCAGTCGGTGTCCTCGTTCAGCGTCGAGTCGGGTGGACCCAGCAAGTATGCGTATGCATGGCCCCCCGTGTTCTACGAAGACTTTACGTCGCTCATATGGCTCACATACCGCTCCCACTACTCGCCCATCCGCGACACATCCCTCGAAGCCCTGGCCCCCCTCAGTCCGTGCGACATGGACATGCTCCCGAAAGAGGCCCTCCCCGCCAGCCCCCGCCGCTGGAACTGGCCCGGAGCCGCCGAAAAGACTTGGACGTCGGACACGGGCTGGGGCTGCATGTTGCGCACGGGCCAGAGCCTGCTAGCCAATGCCCTCATCCATCTCCATCTCGGCCGAGGTGAGTGCGTCGGCTCCAACTTGACGCGGCTAACATTGTGCAGACTGGCGGCGTCCCCACAACCCCATGTTTGCTGAGGAGCACGCCGTCTATGTCAAGATCCTCACCTGGTTTTTCGACACGCCCTCGCCCCTTGCGCCCTTTGGCGTCCACCGCATGGCCCTCGCTGGCAAGGCCCTGGGCAAAGACGTCGGCACCTGGTTTGGGCCCTCGACCGCCGCGGGTTCAATAAAGTGCGTGCAATACTGCTCCACGACTTGAGCTGACCGCCTGCAGGACCCTCGCCCACGCATTCCCCGAGGCCCAGCTTTCGGTCAGTCTGGCCGTCGACGGAACCGTGTTTGCCTCGGACGTCTATGCCGCCTCGCACATGGGCATGACCACCCCGAGCGCACGCAGCATCAGTTCGCGCCGAAGTTCTGCAAAGTGGGGCGGCCGCGCCGTCTTGATCCTCGTTAATATTCGCCTCGGGCTAGACAATGTCAATCCTATCTATTATGAAGCACTCAAGGTGGGCCCAGTGCTTCCCCTCAGACCCCACTAACGTCCCGCAGTCTCTATTTAGGTTCCCCCAGTCGGTCGGCATTTCAGGCGGCCGACCGAGCTCGTCTTATTATTTCGTCGGCACCCAGGCCGACAGTTTGTTCTATCTCGACCCCCACCACACACGACCCGTTATACCCCTCCGCCCACCCCCATCCGTTGCCCCCGAACAAGACGACCAAGACGAAGCGAGCGACCAGGTCACAGACATGCCCGCCACCCCCAACGCCAAACAGATCCGCCGCGACTCGACCCCCGAATCACACCCTACACCCCGGCCCCGCATCAGCTCGCCCGCCAGTCCCGCCTCGAGCATCACCGACTCGAACCTGGGCCATTTCCGAGCACGGTCCAGCCTCTCGCCACCGCCCATGAACCCTAACTACCAGTTGCCACATGCCTCGTCGAGCTCCAAGCTGACGACGCTCATTCCCGGCGGAATTGATTCGCAAGACGGAATCCACTATTGCTGCGCGTACAGTGCGGCCGAGCTTCGCACCTTTCACTGCGACCGCGTCAGAAAAATGCCCCTCAGCGCGCTGGACCCGAGCATGTTGCTAGGGTTCCTCTGTCGGGACGACGCAGACTGGAGGGATTTCCGCACCCGCGTGGCCGATGTAAGTCCCGAGCTGGTGCCAGACGTGTACTGACGTGCGCAGATGAGCAAATCCACCAAGACCCTGTTTTCGATCGCCGACGAGCCGCCCTCGTGGAGCGACATGGACTCGGACGACATGGGTCTCGAGAGCGTGTCCGAGCCAGACATGGAGTCGGTTCCCGACCACGACGACGAGTTTTACGATTCACACACGGGGGAGAGTCAGAGCGCGGTGGGCGTGCCCAGGGGCAGAACCATGGAGCCACAAGGCGAGTTGTCCAACACGGACGAGTCGATGGAGGTCGTCACCCCAGGTCCGAGGCACAATTCCCGGTTTGACACGATGCGCCCGGGCAAGGACAAGAGCGTGGACTTTACCCATCCCCGCGCGTCTAATATGAGCGAGGACGAGCTCGACGACGACTGGGTCGACCCTACCCCTCCCCCTTCCAACCTCGCAGACCTGCCCGGTGCGGAAAACGGTGCACCCGCGTCCATTTCCGTCACGCCTAGTCCCGATTTGGTTCCCTCGCCTTCGGTGCCCTCGGTCGTGAGCGAGGGCTCGAGTCTGGCCGATTCGCCCACGGACGCGCATGCCAGGCGCAAGTCGCGTCGGGGCAAGGACAAGGACGCGGACAAGTATCCCTTTCCGGCCGGAGACGCACCCGAGTCTGATGAACTCAAATACTCGAAATCGACTCGGGCCCAGCCACAGATGAGAAGCGTGCGTGCGCGCGACGGAGGGCGGACCAAGAGCGGCGGGGTGCGCGGATTGGTGGGCAAGGAAGGGAGCGGCCGGGAGGAGATCTAGGGCGGACTTTTTTGCATTTGGGCGGGCCCTTGTCCATTTCTTTTTGTTTCTTTTTGTCTCACTGTGTCGCATGGTTGTTACATAATCGAGTTGTACAAAAGACGGGAATATGTATTTCAGGCGCATTAGGGTGACAGTGTGTATACTAGCAGTTGATCCGTGGTTATGGCCGGTCGTGAATCAAGTCTCCGTACGACGGTGGCAAGACGTCGTCGCCTGCTCGAAGCAACGACACGCCCGCGTCTTGTTCGAGGCGCGGAGGAGAGGGCTCCCGAGCGCGTCGGCGGGGTTGCGGGGCCAGGGATTTGGCGCTGGATGTGGGGTGTAGCTGGAGGCGGGGCTGGCTCGGCCCTGGAACTGAATCTGGAAGGGGTGAGGCTTGCGTTTGGTGGTATCAAGAGCACGTACCTTGCGGCTCGGGCGTTGTCATGGGCTCCATCGGTATCGTGTTCAGTGCCTCGGCGCGGTGGCTAGCCTGGGCCTGGCTCGCGGCTTCTTCAGCCTTGGTGGGACGCCGGACGAGTCCAGGGGCGATCCATGGCTCGATGTTTTCGGGGTGGGGGCCGGGTTCGGCGGCCAGGTCGATGAGACCGTGCGTCGAGCCAGACTGGGGTGTCCCGGGCTTGATTCGGGGTTTAACGCGGTGGATTCGGGTGCGGCGTCTGAAAAGTATAAATAGCACAATGACCAGTGACAATCCGAGCAGCGTGCCCACGACGGCACCCGCAACAACACCAGCGTTGGGTCCAGAGCCCGCGCTGTCGCTCACTGCACTCGAACTTGCGGCCGGAGTTGAAGTCGTGTACAGCGGGACCCATAGGGTAAAAGTGGCTGTGGTGGTAAACGTGCCCGAGACCGAGGTGGTATCGATCAGCCAGAATGTGCTGCTAGCCGTGGATGCGGGAGAGTTCATTGCGAAAAACAAGCGCCGTGAAACGACAAATACAAGGTCAAACAAATCATATTATATCTACTCTTCAGTTATAAAAATCTCGTCTACGTCCTGCCAGCTCGCCTTGCCCTTGCCGCCTTGCTTAAAGACGCGCTCACGCTCTGCCCAATACTCGAGTCGCTCGCCCTCCCTGGATGGCTGCCACACTCGTTCACCACTATCCTCGTCGATCGTTTCCGAAAACCAGCGTGGTTTATGGGGAGGAATCTCGCCGAGCTCTCGCTTGCGGCGCGTCGCACGCTGAAAGTCTTCCTGCATTGACTTGAGATCATTGGCACGCTCATACCGACCGCCTTCAAATGCACGCTGATCGGGCCGGATCCGACAGTCGGTGGGGGGAAGATACGGAGCCAACGTGTCTGGTGGACAATCGTTTAGGGTTATCGCAAACGGCGTGAGGTTGAATGGTGCTGCTGGCTTTTCGGTATTCTTCCAGAGTAGCAAGTACTGGCTTGCCGAGCTGTCGGCGTCGGGCAGTAAATCTCCGGCCCCGGTCCCGGCGGGTCTCGCGAGCAGCTGGCTGTTCCACCGTCCAGCAATCTCCCAAGTCACACGTCCCGATGCATCTTGAATCGAGCCCTTGATCTCAAAAGAGTCCTTGGCGCGCCAACCCCTGGGCTTGAACGTGAGCAAACATGTATCGCCCGTGCGGTGGTTGACAACCTGCGGCAAGATGAGTAATGTTTCGAGTCGTTGGTGATCACTTGCCTTCATGTCCCCATAGTGGTCAATGGTCGGTTGGCCAACGATGAATCCAGATACGTTGGTCGTCACCTTTTTCCAACTGTAATGCTCGATAACTTTGCCGTGGTTTGTCTCGGGGTCTCCCTTGGCGGGAGGATAACCTGGTGCCCAGTCCTCTGGCAGCTTTAGAGCTGCGTGAGCGACCCCGGTAGGCCTAATCTCGAATGATTTGCCCATGAACTTGTTCTTGGCGTCGACCTATATATGTGTTAGCTCACGGCTTCCTTTGAGCCGGTCACCTGACCTCTCCATAATAGTTCCACGAGGGCGATTCTGCCCAGCAGGCAGACATTGGAGGATGGTGGCTCACTTGCTCAGAGACGTAGCGGTATTGCCTGTCCAATCGACAATACTCGAATGTCTCACCCTGACAGGACTTAGTCGAGGAGTGTCGTGTGACAAGAGTACTCACCAACATTGGGTTAAACGGCTTGGCGATACGACCAATCGTGCTTGAATAGTTGGACATGGCAAAGGCGGCGACGTATGCGATTCGCTTGTGCGCATCGCGTTCATTGGCAGCCGCATCCACTTTGAGATTGTTAGCCAAGCAATTAGACGCATGTAGTCACGTACAGCACTCTGAGAACTCCATATCTTCGGCCATTCGTTGGAGCATACTGGTCGGCTCATTGAAAAACACGGGAAAGCTGATCTTGGTCAAGTCTTTTCCGATGCTCCCCTTGAGCACGGCCCATAAGCTGACAGGAGGTCGGTTGTCGCTGCCAATAGGTAACCGGTCGCGCAAGTGTGCGTATCCTTGATAAGATTCCTGGTTCACGCTGGGAGAAACTAGCGTGCTTGGGCGAGGCAGGATTGCCGATGGGAGATTGGAGATTGCTCCACTTTCTATTGCATCAAAAAACTCGTCGTCGGAATCCTCCCCCAAGATGCCTTCGGTTTCGGGATCCACAAGCTTAGAGGCAAGGGGAGATCGCAACGGAGAGTGGGCAGCCTCTGGCAGGGCGAGTTGAGTGGGAGCATCGAGTCGTTCGAGACGAGGCGGGGGCAAAGACACGGAAACGGGCGGGCTTTGCTCGGCCACTGGGGCGATAATGTCGATGGTTGCACGGGGGGTAGAAGGATCTTCTCCACTCGACCCCAAGAGGGTTCTTAATACGCGCCGCTGCCCCTTGTTGATCTGAACACTCCGGACCAGCTCCCGCTCCACCTGCTCGCTCTGGTTCGCCAGCGCCACAACATTATCCTCCCACATGCGGCGAGCATCAGCCTCTCGTTCGACCCGAGCTGAAAACCAAGCCTCACGCTCCTCTGTCATGGCGGCGCACTGGTTGATCGAGTCCTTCAAAGTGAGTAGGCTGCGTTCTAGCGCCGCCTTGACTTCGACGAGCCGGGGCGAAGAGCCGTCGGGTAACACAAGTTGGTCGAGGAGCTGCCTAGCTAGGTCGACTTCCATTTGCGTGGCACGGTTTTGAAGCTGGAATTGTTCGCCGTGGGGAATTTGGGAAGATTCCGTCGCAGCCGATGACACGGAGCGCGAGTCGTCTTCCTGGCTCTCGGCCTCGTTGGTCCCGCCAACTGTGTGCGGAGTCTCTGTCCCAGCAGGAGGTGGTTGATTGATAGACTGCCGAGAACGATTGGCGCCATGAGTGGATCGGGCACTCCACCCTCGCAGCATGTCGACACTTGACCGCAGGCTCTTGGTACGCCGAGAGCTCTCGTGAGCGCTTTGCATCGATTCTGAATCCGAGTTGGCAGGGGGTTGCTGACCACGCTCCTTTTGCTGGTAGAATTCGATGCTACGATTGATCATTTGGACCCATCGGGCGACTTCTCCTGGATGGTTTGCCTTCATGTACCATTTTTGGCCGGCAGAGCCAACAGAGTGACCGGATTGGGCAGAGGGTGTGTGAGCGTGGATCTCGAAACGAAGCTTGTCACCCGGAGTGGTCTTTAAGCGAGCGGCTCGCACTGAAATGGCTCCTCGAACGGCCAACCCTTCATCCTCGCGGCTGCGATAATATGACAACATGTCGTCTTTGAGTACAAACCATCGGGTGTTGTAGCCTTTGGCTACATTGGCATATTTAGACTGGATCGCCTAGTAAGATCACAGTTTTCGAGAACAGAGTGGTACTTACAAGGTAACCTCGGTAGTTTGGTGGGTCGGTAGATACGGAACCTATTAAGGTAACGTCTTGATTCAAGTCTAGAGCCATGTTAGAAAGTGGAACAAACAGTACTGAATCCTAATCCTTACATTGCCGCAAGAAGACGCGAATACGCTCGCCGTCCTTGTCCTTGTCCCCATCGAGCAGCCCCTTTCCTTTTTGATCACGGACAAAAACGTCCGCACCAACGTGAACGGCAGTTTCGACAAGCATCTGATCACGTCGTCGGACGGCCTCGTGGAGCAGGGTGGTGCCCGATGTAGGATCAAGGGCAGATAGATCCAGCAGCTTGACCCGGGGGGAGCGGAGGATGTTTAAAAGTTCCAGAGAACCCGATGATGGGGTAGGCAGAGGCGAGCTGATGTAACGCGAGAGAGCCGTGGTAAAGTGGCGTCGGAATGCTTCTTGAGATTCTAATCATAAGAGTGAGAAGCAGTAGCCTGACGGTATGAGCGGGCTACCTTGAATGACCTGGCGAGTTCGTTGGTCCTTGGCCACATCAAGAATGGACTGGCCACGCGAGTCTACCAGGGTATCGTCCGCTCCTTCTTGATCCAATAATACCCCAAGAGCATCGATGCGCCCAATTGACGATGCGAGATGGATGGCGGTAAACCCGGAATCGGGAGGGCTAGCAAGGTTTGGCGATATGTATTTGTTTGCAAGCACGCATTCGATCGTATCGCCTGTGGAACGTCAACCATGGTTGACTGATACAGTATAACGCACTCACATGTCGCACTTCGAACGGCAAAGTGAACGATCGTCGCCGCTTTACCATCGGGATCCGCACTAGGCTGGTTGCTTGTCCTGGACGGACGAAGGTCGTGAAGGAAACTCTGGATCTGGGCGACGTCACCAGCGCGAAGCGCCGCCAACAGTTTGACCTGCCATAGTGGATCTGCTTGTGCCACTGAGATAAATCATGAGATGTAGTTACAAGAGCTTACGGCTTGCCTTGAGCGGAAGGTCCAGCCATAGGAGTTGAGCTGGAGGTTTAGGTTTATCTAGGGACCTTCATGGTAGTACCGAAAGCTTCCGGGAAGGATTCCGCGGTAAGAAGCGCGGGACCGGTAAACAATTTGCAATATACCAGATGGTGTGGAGCTTAACCGAACGGGGCCGTGGAGACCGTGATAGACCAGTGTATTATGCAAGCACCCTAAAATAATATAAAGATACCATTGGAGATACAAGGATAACACTAATAATCAATTTTTTACATTGTTTGCTGGAGCACTGACGCAATCTCAGAAATACCAGGAAGGAGTGGGGTTCCGTACCACGAGCCCACAGCCATTTTAGCTTCAAAGGTCTTGGATGCCATGTTATGCTGTAGATGGTTAATTGTCAAGCGTCCCGCAGAGAACGCTCGTTCTGCATCGACAGAAGTGGCTAATACCATTGAGTAACATGTTAGTGTCTGCCGATTGTTTGACAACAGTGACCGAGGCTTACCCGGTGCCGTGAGGTAATTCAGTGCCATCCGAGCCACGCGGGGTGAGCTCTCGAGCATGGAGGGCCAATAAGGGAGTACTCCTCCATACAAGGTGACGGGATCTGGGTCAGAGCTCGAATACGCGTCAATCGAATCCTGCTGAGGTACTGAAGGATGGTTGAGGGCCGCTTGTGTGTGAATCCAGCGATTCTTGGGCTAAAGATAAATAACGTGCATTAGAATGAGGCACTATTTACTTGAGCAATCATTTGGAACGGACCCTTGAGATTTGAGCCGGCATTTGTGACTCGACATCCGTTGAGGGGTACAGGACCTTGAACCGAGTGGAGATCATATCACGTATCTTCTCAACAGTCGAGCCATCGTAATACTTGCGGAACCAGGTGAACTTGATGTCGGGGCACATAGCTTAAATTAAAAACAGCATGAGGTAACATGTAGCATGCACTGAGCATAGACATACATACCCATGAAAATAAAATACAATTCACATATACTCACGTTTTCCATGTACTTGTTGAAAACATTGAGTGCTGCCTGTGCACCGACCTGAGTAGCTGGGCTGATATCGGCAGAGCTTTGCATGTCAATCAAGCTCTGTTTCATTTCGATTAAAGCCAGAAGAACCTTGTGAACGAGGGGGAGCTTGCTAGACGAGAAATAACAAGTGGGGATTTCAAAGACCTGAAGGCGGCAACCATTAGCACAGGACCCACCAAGCTGTTGGGCGACACACCTCAAGAGCATCGCTAAGCTCTTCTGCAAGTAATCGCTGCTTTGAGCCCAAGGCAAAGCGATTCAGGTTCAGGTCTTTGTCGCTTGTGAGTAGCTGAACAGGACACCACAAATGGAGCTGATTGTCCAGTGCCTTCCTGTCGGAATTCAAGCGTGTTGCAACTCTTTGACCAAGAGATTTGCAACCAGAGCTCTTAAGCTCTGGGAACATAGATATGCACTCAAGGAACTTTGTCCTTGCAACTGGAGACTTGTCAACTTGTCGGGCAAGTCCAGAAACCTAGGAAGCAGTCATTTGAGTACACAAGACACACATACAGGCCAAAAAAACTTACCAATGTCATGATAGCTTGTACCTCTACCAGCTCTTGCGTAGTGGGCTTGATACCATGTGTTGAGTAAAGCTGTTTGATCGCTTGAACAACTACATATTGTACAACAATTGTGTTGTGCTCAAAATTTGCCTCATCTACCTTCGCTATTTCCGAGCCATCAAGCTCCTCAGTGTCAATGCTGGATGTTTTCTGGCTGTTCAGAAAATCTTGAGTGGCATGTCCAGGGCTTGCTGATGTAGTGCTGGCCAGGATACGCTCCAATACCTTTTTGGTGCAAGAGTTTGGATGAGAAAATGTCAGCATTAACACCTAGATACAAGAACAGTCAGTAATTAATCCTCACACCACTCGAGGCCAAAAGGCATATGTATATACTCAGCTCACCTTAGCCATCAAGTCAATTATATGTGCCAAAGAACACACATATGAGTGTGTTCCTTGAAAGTGTGGAATACACTGCTGAAGGTGCTGCACCAGGGTCAGGTTGTTACTAGCCACTGTGGGGTCTCAGGCTACTGAATAACGTCAGCAAATGCACTGAACCCAAAATGACTGCTTTCAGTGATAGATTACATCATTTTTCAGTCACCTTGCGCATGGTTTGTGGTCATTGGTACCATAAAGGGGAATTTTGAATAGGTTATTGGGCTAATTTGCCCCCCAGTCATTCCAGAAGATAATCTTCAGTGCATCAGTCACTGAAAGCGGACATGCCTAGTGATGTAAGTCATGAGTTCTCAGTGCTGATGTAGCTAGAATTCAGCGTGCTTAGCCTCCACAGTGAGCATTGTCAAGGGAAGTGGCCAGAATTTAACCAAGGTGTAGTCTGCTTAGCTAAAGTCAATGTTAGTGAGTCAATGTCACAAAACTTGCCTTTTTTTCAAGTCCATAATGCTTCAGGCATGAAGCAACATTATTGGCAAGATATGCGCCTGTGTGCGATGCGGTCAAGCTGATATTTGAGTCAGGATTGAGCTGGTTATATGCAACTTGAGATTAGCATGCTTACCAAACAAATTCAAGGATATACCAGTGGATCTTGGCCTTCTCATACAATATAACAATCACCCCTAGCTACGACTCAGAGGTAAGGCTAGTCCATCCATCAATTGCTAAATGAATGGCGCCTGGAATTGTCTGTTCATCTTGCTTAGGAAAAATCGTACTTGGCATATAAATGTGAAGAACTCACCCAAAAGTATTCTCTAATCCTAGGAGAATACTTTGCATGTATTGCTTTGATATCTTGTGAGAGGGTTATTGGAAATTGGAGGGTTGTGCCAGGCACAGATAGTCAACCCCCATATGGTGAAACTTGTCAGTCAGAGTCTTGAAAGCCTGTGACTATGGCCCCCCCAATACACTAAGATTGCCAGGTGCCATGCTTCTGAGTATGGTGCTCAGTGCTTGTCTGCATGGGCTTTGTTGTCAAGGAATGTCTGAAGTCCTTGCTGTTGATCACACTCTTTTGCCTTGTCAAGCAAAGGCATTGTTCTGTGGCCAGTCGTCATGCAACCATGCTCCAACAGAACATGGCTGCATTGTGATACTTGCATACAAACCAGAACACAGGTTCAATTGGGGTAGGGGGGCTGGAAAACCAGTCAGAAATTTGATGAAGCTCAATGTTATAATGGGCATATGCAGGGGATTGCCAGGTTCCTTTGGCTAAACCTGTAGGACACAGACCCAAGAGCACTGTGGACCCCAAATCTCTGTAAAATACAGAGGTTTATGCAGAAGTTTCCTCTGTGTTGTTGGCAAAACACAGCAGTAAACCTTGTATCTTGGTCAGTGGTTGTTGGAGTGCCTTGATCTCAACACTGGATATGGTGATTACCTCTGTATTTTGCCAAGGACTGCGATCAAACTCCGGAAAATATGGAGTTTTGGGGTCCATAGTGGAGTGAGTGCATATACTTTAACAAAACTGTGTTTATTAACTGACTGATAATTTCCTCATCTTGGAGCTCCCATACTGCAAGGTCAGGGACCAAGTCAAGGCCCTTGCGCTTCTTTGCCGATGGCCATTTGTCCAGGCAAGCAAGTACAGATAGAATACCAGGCATGAAGGAGGGGCTTGAGGAGGAAGGAAGGCAGAGGTATGCAATTGAGCTCAAAGTAAACAACTTATATACACTGAAAAGGAGCCAGATGCTATTAGAACACTTGAGAATAGCTTACTGTACAGGATTTGAGTGCATCCACACTGTGCGCCACCTGACATCACAAACAGTGCCTGCTGGCGCTAACAGACCTCCAATGACTCAGTGTAAATTGCAGTGCTAATTGGGGCTTGTAAGGGCTTGTTTGCGTAAATGAGCCCTTGTTAGCATGTGCGGTTTTCACTGAGGACTCAGCACTGTCCACAGGCTCCACAGTCCAACCAGTACTCCACAGCTGAAACCATCTACCATATGGTATATATCAAATTGGTTTTGGTAAATGCTGTGCAACCATACCATCAAATTACCATGGTTGAAACCACAGGGTTACCAAACTACCATTGCCATGAAGGTCTAGGGAGTAAAATGGTAGAACCAGGAAGTTGTGACATCTGGGAACCTGTAAATACCTAGACAGGGATATATATCACTAGCTAGCATATATAGGTCCCCTAGCTGAAATGGAAAGGTCCTGTGTTTATAGCAGTATGTAGCACCAACTGTGGTGAGCTGAGTGTATCTGGTGTCGCATACCCCCAGCTAGCATGCTATAAAGGCTATCTTGTGCTAGATTGCAGCTAGCTAGTGCTATATGATGCTAGCTGGTGCTAGCTGGTGCTAGGTACTGCTCTGGTCTGGGGGGACAAATATGGTAATGGACAGAACAATTTTGGACATGACTAAGCACTGACTAAGCAGTGGCTGTGCAAGTCTACAAGGGGAAATGGTGTTGAACATCAAGCACATCAATCTGGATTCTAATTGATTGTTGCATCAAATTGGTCCATATTAGGTAATGTTTCATCAAAAAAACTCGGCTGTGGGAAAGTATTTCGCCTTTTTTGCAATCATTTCTGGTCCAAATAAGGTTTGAGTGGTTGATCTGTAATCAAAAAGATCAGGAGCATCTGCTGACCAAATTTAGCATAATTGGAAATTCCTCAACTGGAAAATGATTTAGCCAATCTGAGAGTGCTCCACATGACTTTGAGAGCAAGTCCCTTAGACCCCCTTGGACTGCTTGATTCCTCCTGTTGCCCACCCCCCTGCATCACCCCCTTGACTCACCTGGGGGTATTTTGTAGCATTTAGCCACATTGGTGCACAGGGGACAGAGAACCCATGGCTGGTTCAAAAGTATGATCAAAATTGCCAATGTGACTAAGCATTTGAAACATATTTCATTTGGCAAATTGGCACAGCCACTGCTTAGTCAGCGCTTAGTCATGTCCAAAATTGTTCTGTCCATTACCATATTTGTCCCCCCAGACCAGAGCAGTACCTAGCACCAGCTAGCACCAGCTAGCATCATATAGCACTAGCTAGCTGCAATCTAGCACAAGATAGCCTTTATAGCATGCTAGCTGGGGTTATGTGACACCAGATACACTCAGCTCACCACAGTTGGTGCTACATACTGCTATAAACATAGGACCTTTCCATTTCAGCTAGGGGACCTACATATGCTAGCTAGTGATATATATCCCTGTCTAGGTATTTACAGGTTTTCAGATGGAGGCCAAAATGGTTCCAACAGCCCTGTCGATTTGGAGAGTTTAGACAAGGTTAGTATACCATTTGATGCACATCGGTGAGAAGACTCCAAAAATACAGCTTGTAGAGCAACAAGTTTTGAAATGAGCAAGCCATTGTAAGATTTGATGCCATCAAGACTCCAAAAACTCGATTGCGCCGACTGAAAATTCTCAAGTCAGCCAAATCATCACCTTGTGGGCGGTTCAATCCACCATCAGGTGTGCACTCATCTCAGCATCACATTAATACCATTTTATATATGTACATGTGGAAATGGGCAAGATATTCACTGAATACAGTTGAGCTCACTTTTTTTTGAGGGGAATCATGGAGTGCTGATCTTGCAAACCTTTTTGCAAACAGCAGTAAGCTATCCCTCTGTGCCCCTAGTTAGTATCATTTTAGAGGTCTGTCAGATATGAGGGTATTGGGTCCATTATAATCAATTGAAACGGTGAGGCATATGAAGGCAGGACACTGGTACTGAATTGACTAGTGCATGTTCAACACTCAAATGTACATCCCAAAATGGTCCCTGTACAATGACAATTGCCTCTTATAGAGCTGGATGCTGCATACCTTCCAGTTTCAGTTGCAAGAGGGGTTATATGCGGAGGTGGTTCAGGACACGACTGCCATGAACTGCAACCACAGAAACCAGGCTTTGACCACGGTCTGCATGCCTAAACAATAAACTGTACTTCAGGAAATAAATCTTTGGGAATCACAGACAACTGGCTAGTATCAAGAGCCGATGTGTATGTACAGTGCCCATTGCCCAATTTCCCTCACTGCCTTGGCACACAGATGAGCAACCACCCTGTGCAGCGCCCAAGCCTCCTTGGTATGGTCGATCTTATCACCCTTTATTAACTCCACATACACAATATCAGCCACCACTGGACCATCTTGATTGGCAATGCTCCACATTGTGCCAATCACACTTGGATATCCCACCATCAGCGTTCCTGCAGCAAGGTGCACCGCCTTGTCTGGCATTTTTTGGTCACATGTAGCAGTCTGGCAGGCCAAAAGGAATGCAAGACCCTTATTGCTGAACGACCACTTAGTGATTGTTGCAAGCGTAAGAGGGCCATCATGCAGGTGAAAGGTGCTCTGCATTGGGTCAGCCAGGTTCTGGGTGCTGTGGCATGCCATGTGGACCCAACTGAACTGTTCCATGGCATCCATTACCAGGTCCACAACCGCTTCCTTGCGCTCAAGCTGCAAGTAGCAGCCTGCCTGAGCATGCTTCCTCACATTAGCAAGCTTGGCTTTTGTATGTGGCAAAAGTGACAACCCAGGTGTGTGCTCTTGTCTGATACCAAGAACACCACTGTGGGTCTCAGGAGTGGAGTGCTGGGCTGCAAGTAATGCACTAACTGTTGGCATGTAGGATGATATCACACAATCAAAGGCATTTGCCCAGGATTCAGTGTAAGGCCCAGCAGCATGGAGTAGTAAGAAGGAAAGGGAACCAGTTGTACACCATGTGATCTGTGGGAGTGTATCAACCAGGTGCTTGTGCTACAAGTATCTAGTTAGAGGGGCAATATTTGTATCTGCTGTACACACCATATAACCAAGAAAGTCGAGTACAGGTTCAACTATGCCCACCCACAAAGCATGTAGTGCATCATCCTGTAAATGAAACTTGTTTGGTTGAGCAAGTTCCTGGAGTCCAACAAGTGTGGCTAGCTGTTCCCAAGTAGCAAATGCGGCCTCTGTGGAGAAATTTGGTAAAGGAATGTGGAATGTGGTATCACTCCCAGGTTTGAGTATCAAAGCATCACAGCAGGACTTGTAGAGGTTGATTATAGCCATGGGATGAGAATGGGCAGCACTCAACAGGTGCAATGCCTTGGGAAAGCGCAAGAAGTCCTGAAACCCGGGGATGTATTGAGCCTCAGCGAGAAGAGCATCCCAATGCAGCGCTACTTCGATGTGGTTATGCGCCTCATCAACCAGAAGTGAGTGGTTAGTTCCTGGTAGCATTAATATGGGCGATTGTTGGTTGTATGCCCAAGTCAAGCTGATAACAGGGATGTTTGCCAAGCTTATATTCAGAATTCACTATCCAAGCTTGCCAAAGAAACAGGTGACAGAATGCTGGCTTGCTTTACCAATGGATCCATGAGGAAAGTCAAACAGCGACATGGTGTAGGCACTGAATTTTTGATACGCAAGAGAGGAATGGAGCTGTGTGCTGGCCATGTGGGCCTTGGGAGTAAGGCTGAAGTCTACAACAGGGAAATGATAGCCCTAGCTTTGGCAGCCCAGAAGATTGTGACACTTGCTCTTGAAACTGATACTCAACGTATATCCTCTAATTTGGACAACATTGCAGCTGTGCAGACCATGTTATCCCTCACTCCCCATGCTGGCCAGTACTGCTCTCGCAATTGCCATGAACATGTCAATCGTTTCTTGGCAGCAAATCAATCAAATTGGGTCACAATCCGCTGGGTCCCAGGGCACAAGGGCATCAACAGGAACAAACAAGCTGACAAACTTGCAAACAAGGCTTGCCAGTTAGAGGCAAAGCCCATTCTCAGACACACTATTACATGGGCAAGGGCACATGCTACTTGGACAATAGCACGACATTGGCGATCTCTCTGGGCTAAGTTGCAGCACTCCCTACACACCATTGCTACCTTGAGCAACCCACCGCGCTTGCAGCTAAGGCTGTTTCACCATGATAAGGGACCCCCTCAGTGGGTCCAATCACACCACTGGCAAGTAATCCTAGGGCACTGCTGTGCTGGCAAATATTTTGCTTGCTTTGTTCTGACAAAAGACCCTGCTTGCCCCTGTGGCAAGGTCAACCCTCAAATGATCAGGCATGTCCTGCTAGAGTGCCCTTTGCATGACAAGGCTAGGAGACATATACATGCAGTCTCTAACCCACCCAACATGACCAGATTGTTTGGCATGCATACCGGTCTCATGACTGTGGCCAGCTTCATCAGGGATTCATTGGCATCTGGTTATTCTTAATTTCTCCTTTCTTTTTTTGGGTTTCGTTCTTCTTGTTCTTTTCCAACACCGTCCAGGGATTTTTCCTGCTTGACCATGCTTGCGTGACCTCTGTGTGGACATTGCTTTTTTTTTTGATGTTTTTTTTCTGGACGTTGTGATCTTCTCGGCACCAAGCAGTTTGCCCTTGTGTTCATGTAGCTTGTTAAAGATGTATGCAAAAAAAAAAAGATTGCACCATGTGATCAAAGCCAACTCTTCCTGTGGCTTCTTGCTAAAGCACTGTAGAATTGAGAAAGAGAAAATTTAAGTGTATTCAGGAAGCTTATACAAATTGATTGAAAAAAGGAGCAGGTGCAATTGTAAGGTGGATGAGGAGATATGCATCAGCCTGTTTTGGCCCTGGTGCAATAATTTTGGATCACATGAGTATGTCACCAAAACTCTCTGACACTAACAAGCACTGGTTTGCTCATACATGCTCACTTGGGTAAAGGAGCACTCAGGAGCACCCAAGTGGCTGTGAAATTGGTGCTCATGACCCCAAAAGCAAACCAATGGATTTGCTTGAGCATCTGCAAACCACATGGAGAGACAGGACACAAACGCACCTAAAGGAATCAGTGGGAAATTATGCAAAAATCAGTAACTTGTATGTCCTCTCTTGGCTTTATTGAGTGCAGCAGCTCAGTCAGGCATTGACTCATAGAGACATGTGATAAAATCGATTAGAATCTTGTACCACTCATCTTGAGGTGCATGCCACAATTTGTCACTATTGGTTGGAAGAGCTGGGTGAGAACAAAGCTGGCAGTCAAAATATGCCCAAATGTGCTCAGTGGGGTTGATATTGGGACTGTCAGAAGGCCAGGGGAGGACACAGATCTTGTGCTCAATGAGCCACTTGGTGGTACCATGGGAGGTATGCTTGGGATCATTGTCATGCTGGAAGATAAGGTCTCAGGTCCTAAGCCCAAAAGTTGACAACAAGCCTATGTATCCATGTGATAAGGCCTCAATGTATTTGGCCATGTTCATGTTGCCATGAATACAATACAAGCATCCAGGGCCAAGGGAGGTAACATACCCCCAGACCATTACACTTCCACCACCAAACTTAACAGCCTGTTGAACATCAGAAAGCTTTGGCAGGGCCACTGGAACCTTCCAGACAATTTTGAGACCATCAGAGCCAAAAATAACAAACTTCAACTCATTGGAAAATGCAATGTGCAGCCAGGTTATCTTGTCTCATGAGCAAAATACCCAAGCACATTTCAAACATTTTCCTTGGGCTTTTTTTGAGAAGTACAGGACCCAGCATTGCCTATACACTTTGAGGTGAAGCTTGCACAGGACCATAGGATTTGGTGATGGTGACATGGAGAAAATAGTGCTGCTGAAGATCAGCAGCAGTCCTAGATAGCCCTCTAGCAAGCAGAAGTCCATCCCAATGCTTGTCAGAAATTGAGTGGACTCAAGGGCAACCAGCTCCAGCTGTTTGGTTGCAGATATCTTACCCCTGGCAGTACTGTTGCCTGATTTGATTGACTGTGGTGTGGTGAATGCCACCAATCGCTTCAGCTGCTTCCTGGTCTTTTTTGCCCACTTTCTTGTATGCTATAACTTGAGCATGTTTGGTTGGTGATTTCATTTTAACCATAATGCCCAAGGAACAGGTGTCAAGAGTCCAAAAATTGGCAGAAAGTAAGTTGTGCATGGCTGATGCCCTCTTGATCCAAAATTATTGCACTAGGGCCAAAACAGGCTGATGTGTATCTCCTCATCCACCTTACAGTTTTGCTCACTCTTCTTTTAATCAATTTGGATAAGCTTTCTGAATACAGCTATATTTTCTCTTTCCCAGTTCTACAGTGTTTTAGGGGGAAGCTTCAAAAAGCATTGGTTTTGATCACATGGTGCAATCAAATTGGTGCCCACTGTATTTACCTTTCACAATGTGATATAAAGGGCTATCTAGTTCTTCTACTGTTCAATGCTGCTGCTGGTGGTCTCAAGGCATCTCAATGCTGTATATTACCCCCAAGTGAGGGAATGTACAACCTGCACATTGTTCACACAATTGTCCTGTGTGTTGCCACCTTGAAACAAGCTAACTGCTTGTGATGTTGGACCTTAATTAACATTGTGCCTCATTTAATCTATGGTTTTTGCAAATTAGCAAAATTTGGCAAAGTGTGTCTCAGCATTAGATAGAATGATATGTTCATTCAGGAATAATTAAAATACATTCCCAGATGTGACAAATGGGAGAAGTTTATATTACCTGTTACCTTGCTACACTCCTGCACCACTCCCATCATGCTCCGAAATGATGATATTCTCTCCCTCCCGTGGCTCCTGGAGGGGGTTGGGAGGATTGCAAAGGTTGCCAATCGCAAAGAGTGTCTCAAATTTAAAACCAAGACTTTGACTTAGAGCTGTTTCAAGTAACTGAAGATATTTTAAGGGCTTGAAAATGGTCTTTGGTTTCATGGTGATTTACTAGAATTGTCTTTAATTTAAAGCACTTTAAACCTTATTTAATGGAATCAAAATGGTTTTCAATACCCTGGCTGAGGATTTAAATCCAAGTTGTCATGATCCAAAACAGATTCAAACAGCCAGAAATCCTTGCTGAATGACTCTTGGATCACTCTTGAATCACTCAAAACACAGGAATCAGCCTGGTGCCTGAAGCCTATATCCTTGTAACTGTAGGTAGGCAAATGGTATATAGAACCACAGAATACATTCACAAACTACAAGACAACAATGAGACAAACAAACAAGCCCTGACCAATTTGCAGAATGAAACTTGGAAAGAATCAGTGGTATGCAGCAGTTGGTTTGGTGAACAGGCGCCAAGGGAGTGTTGATAAAGGACAAAAGAAGGGAAGAGAGAGATGGAGAGGGAGCGACAGGGTGGCACCTGGGAAAGGAGATTGTTGGCTGGGTGTGGGAGTCAAGGCAATCTGCACCTTGCCGTTGCTTCCAGAAATTGTCTTGTAGCTCACAAAACCATAAAGAATTTGGGGCCTGCCATTAAGAACAAGGGCATTGAGCTTGGGAATAGCAGGCTACATCTCAAAACCTGTAAATACCTAGACAGGGATATATATCACTAGCTAGCATATGTAGGTCCCCTAGCTGAAATGGAAAGGTCCTATGTTTATAGCAGTATGTAGCACCAACTGTGGTGAGCTGAGTGTATCTGGTGTCACATAACCCCAGCTAGCATGCTATAAAGGCTATCTTGTGCTAGATTGCAGCTAGCTAGTGCTATATGATGCTAGCTGGTGCTAGCTGGTGCTAGGTACTGCTCTGGTCTGGGGGGACAAATATGGTAATGGACAGAACAATTTTGGACATGACTAAGCGCTGACTAAGCAGTGGCTGTGCCAATTTGCCAAATGAAATATGTTTCAAATGCTTAGTCACATTGGCAATTTTGATCATACTTTTGAACCAGCCATGGGTTCTCTGTCCCCTGTGCACCAATGTGGCTAAATGCTACAAAATACCCCCAGGTGAGTCAAGGGGGTGATGCAGGGGGGTGGGCAACAGGAGGAATCAAGCAGTCCAAGGGGGTCTAAGGGACTTGCTCTCAAAGTCATGTGGAGCACTCTCAGATTGGCTAAATCATTTTCCAGTTGAGGAATTTCCAATTATGCTAAATTTGGTCAGCAGATGCTCCTGATCTTTTTGATTACAGATCAACCACTCAAACCTTATTTGGACCAGAAATGATTGCAAAAAAGGCGAAATACTTTCCCACAGCCGAGTTTTTTTGATGAAACATTACCTAATATGGACCAATTTGATGCAACAATCAATTAGAATCCAGATTGATGTGCTTGATGTTCAACACCATTTCCCCTTGTAGACTTGCACAGCCACTGCTTAGTCAGTGCTTAGTCATGTCCAAAATTGTTCTGTCCATTACCATATTTGTCCCCCCAGACCAGAGCAGTACCTAGCACCAGCTAGCACCAGCTAGCATCATATAGCACTAGCTAGCTGCAATCTAGCACAAGATAGCCTTTATAGCATGCTAGCTGGGGGTATGCGACACCAGATACACTCAGCTCACCACAGTTGGTGCTACATACTGCTATAAACACAGGACCTTTCCATTTCAGCTAGGGGACCTATATATGCTAGCTAGTGATATATATCCCTGTCTAGGTATTTACAGGTTCCCAGATGTAGATGTCATGGCCTTGACTTTGTCCTCATTCCTGCCAACAACAAGTCACAACAGGACCTGATCAGGCCCAATGTTCCTATCAGGTTACCCAGCTTCACCCAGTGTATCCCAAGCAACACATCTCCCAAGCTAACCTCATGAATATCAGCTTTGGACAATTGCTTGGGACTGCCCTTGCCCATCTTGTGTAGCAGTTGTGTCCTGACTCAACAATTAGGTAGCTAAAGTTTATAGTTAAGAAGCTCAATTGCAAATGTGCAAGAGCTTAAGGAAGTGCCATGTTTAGATAGATATATGGATTTGGCAAGTCCTATGGAAAGGAGCTCAAGCCATGTTGTTAACAGGCTTGCCCTCCAAGCTTATATACATGAGAGTGCACTGCCCTGTATCAACAGAGGCAACATGGGAAATCCTTATCTTTATCAAATACATGATCCAATTCAATATGACTTGGTTTATCGGAAGCACCACAGATTGCCAAAGGAAAGACAAATACATCACATGATTTAAACAAGACAATTGTACCAAAAAAGGAAAGTGTCTTGGACAAAAGATGTAAAATTGGGATAAATGTTATGAGGTAATAACATTACCCCCTCTCAAGGTCAATGTTTCTTGGGGAACTTCTTGTGGAAATTGGCTACAACTCCTGCTGCATTCTTGACAAAGGATACTGGTTCCCAGGAGTTATGCCCAACACCATAGTCCTTCCATTTGACAAAGTATTCCCATTTCTTGTTCTGTTGGCAAACATTTAGAATTTCCTCAACTTCCCATTCTTCTTCTCCTTCTTTTGTGATGATTGGAGGGGGTTGAATAGGAGCTCTGTTGTGGGGGTCATCATGGAACTTCTTCAAGAGGGAAACATGAAAAACAGGATGTATTTTCATAGTGTGTGGCAGTTTGAGTTTAAAGGCATGTGAACCCATGGCCTGGACTACTTCAAATGGGCCTACTTGCTTATGACTTAGTTTTCCTGATGGTCTGTCTGTTTTGATATTTTCCAAACTGAGCCACACCTTATTCCCAACCTCAATTTTTTCTGGTGCTTGATGATTTTGGTCATAGAAATATTTCATTCTTTTGTTAGCTAATGCAAGAGCTGCTTTAACTTCTTTGTATCCTTGTTCTAGGAATTTTGCATGTTCATCTGTGGCTGGGACCAAGTTTGAATTTGTTTTGGTGAAGGACATTCTTGGATTATAGCCATAACAAACTTCAAATGGTGTTTTTCCAGTGGCAGAATGACAACTATTGTTATATGCAAATTCCACCATAGGTAGTAGTGAAACCCAATCATCTTGTGGATGACTTGTATAGTGCCTTAGGAAGATTTCTACCACTTGGTTTAGGTGTTCAGATTGTCTGTCTGTTTGGGGCCTGTAGGCTGTTGAGAAAGTGGGTTTAATATCCAAATGTTTGCATAAATGTTGCATGAATTTTGCCACAAAGTTTTTCCCTCTGTCTGAAATGGTAGATTTGGGTAGTCCATGCAGTTTCCATATGTAAGTCATGAATAGGTTTGCAATATCAATAGCTGTGGCGTCTGAATGGGTTGGGATGTAATGTACCATTTTTGAGTGGTGATCAACTACTGTTAAGATTGCATCAAATCCTTCTGACTCTGGGAGGCCAGTAATTAGGTTGAAGGTGATGTTTTCCCATGGTCTTTCAGGTATTTGCATAGGTTTGAGTAATCCTATAGGTATTTGATTTGTGGGCTTTGATCTGATGCAGCTGTTGCAGTGGGTAACATATGAATTGACAAATTTCTTCATAGAAGGCCAAATGTATGTTCAAGAAACAAGTTCCAGGGTTTTAAATTGTCCAGGGTGTCCTGCCATTAATTAGTCATGTCTTGATTCCAAAATAAGTTTTTGGATATGATTGTCCTTTGGTACAAAGATTTGGTTCTGATAATAGAGTAACCCTTCCTTGAGATACCATTGTGCGACTTTTTCACCCTTCTGAAGTTTCAAGAGAATCTCTTTTAGTTGTGCATCCTCATATGTTGCTTCTCCAATGAGGTTATTGATTTCATTGTCAGGAGTTATTGAAGCAATGAAAAGTTCTGGTTTCAGGAGAAGTTGTTTCTCTACCCCCCCTTCAGGTTGTAGGTTGTATTGTCTTGACAAAATATCTGCCTTCTTGTTTTCTGAGCCTGGGCAATAAATGATTTGGAAGTTGTAATCCACCAAAAAGTTAGACCACCTTATTTGCCTTCTGTGTAACTCTTTTGACTTTGAGAATGTCTCCAAGTTTTTGTGATCTGTTATGACTTGTACTGGCAGTTTTGTTCCTTCCAAAAGGTGGCACCATTCCTTGAAGGCCCTGATGATTGCTAAGAGTTCTTTATTGAATATGTTGTAATTTTGCTCTGCTGGTGACAAGCTCTTTGACAGGAATGCTACTGGGTGTAATTGGTTCTTGTTGTCTTTCTGAGACAGGATAGCACCTGTGGCATAATCTGAAGCATTGCACTCTAGGAAGAAGGACTTTGACTGGTCTGGGTGTGACAAGAGTGGTGTTGATGTTAATGCATTTTTGAGGGTTTTAAATGCCTCCTTGTGTTTCTCCTTCCATTCCCATGGTTGTTCCTTTTTCAAGAGGTCATATAGAGGTCTTGCAACATTTGCAAAAGCTGGGATAAATTGCCTGTAGAAGTTGACAAAACCTAGGAATCCTTGCCCGTTTTTTACGTTCCTTGGCTCAGACCATGCTAGTGCTGCTGTAACCTTAGATTGGTCAGCTTCTGTAGCTTTGTTGGAAGCAATGAGGCCTAGGTATCCTACTTTATGCACACTGAATGCGCATTTAGGGAGGTTACAGTACAATCTGTGTTTTTGGAGCCACCTGAGCACTTCTTTCACCTGTTCTGGGTGTTCCTTTTCATTTTTTGAGAATATCAGGATGTCATCAATGTAAATGATGATGCATATGTCTTGCAAATCCCTGAATATGCTGTTCATCATGTCCTGGAAGGTTGCTGGTGCATTACACAGTCCAAAAGGCATGACTCTGTATTCAAATAGCCCATACTTTGTCTTAAAGGCTGTCTTCCATTCATCTCCTTTTCCAATGTGTGTGAGGTTGCAACCTGACTTGAGATCCAGTTTGGTGGAGATTTTTGCTCCTTGAAGTTTCTTGATAAGGTCATTAGTCAGGGGCAATGGGTAAGCATTTTTCTTGGTCTTGCTATTTGCATCCCTATGATCCACAACCAACCTCCACTCCTTGAATGTTCCATCGTCCTTTTTCTTTGGGACAAAATGGACAGGTGACGCTTGTGGGGAGACAGATTGCTGGATTAATCCACTTTGCAGCATCTTTGTGATAGTTTCTTTCAGGACCTTGTCCTGTTCCATGTTGTGACTATATACTGGGCCATGCTTTGGTCTTGCCTCTGGGAGCCAATCTATTTTCATATTGTATTCTCTGTGAGGAGGGAGTTTTGCTGCCTCTACTTCATAGAAGACTTGGGCAAATTCGGAGTATTCTTCAGGCAGTCCTTCTAATCCTGATGCTTGGATAATTGGACTTGAATCAAAGCAGTTTTCAGCACAGTGCTTTGAGTCAAATTGGATTGTCATTTCTTTCCAATATATGGAGGGATTATGTCTTTTCAGCCAGGACATGCCTAACACAATGCTATGTCTGCCAATGTCCACAATATGACAGTCCAAAATTTCCTTATGCCCTTGGACTGTGAATTCAAAAGATGTATAATGAGTGACTAGTCCTGAGGAAACTTCTCTTCCATCAATGACTTTTAGTTTTTTAGGGGTGATGTGCACTTTCTTGGGTAAACACATGGTAGAAACGAGTGTGTTAGAGATAAAACAGGATGTTGCACCACTGTCTATCATTGCAGATCCTTCAAATGAGTGAGGGTTAAAACTGGATCTTTTATCAGGAGTGCTGGCTAATGGAGTTGCAACAAAATTTATATTGAATTGCGGTTTATTTGATATTGATAATATTTCACAAATTTTGTTTGCATTCTCTATATCAGCCAGTATTTTGCCCAGAACAGTTCTCCTGTTTACTCCTGAGCTTCTCCTTTTCCCAACTCATCTTCAGATTCTGACAATATTTCTCCTTCATGACCACTCATAGGTGCTCATGGACATTTATTTGCCATATGGCCTCTTCCACCACAAATGAAACACTTGAGGGTTGTCTTCCCTTTTCCATCTAGTTCCATGGGTCCAGGCCCTTGAGGGTCTGGTTGTGTTGTTTTTGTGGTAGTTGTGGTGTATGTGAACAGTGCTGGGGTGGTATTGTTGTCCTTTCAAATTACTCTGAACAAGTCTTTGGTTGCTGTTTTGGCCCCATCCCAATATACAAAGGGTGTCTTCATGTTATTGATAGTTTTGACATGAGATATGGTCCCTTTGAAGTTTCTACCCCATTTGTTTTTGTAAACTTTATCTCCTGGGTAGAGAAGAGTGCACCCACTCCCTTGGTTTTGTGTAGTTTGAGTATTTGTTGTAGAGGAACCTTGGGTTTTACCCCCCCCTTGAGATCATTGTGACTTTTGTTCATCTTCAAAAGCCATTTGTTTAGCACTGATCTCCAAAGCCTTGGAGAATAGTTGATCCTTGGTTTTTGTTGCATAATCCCAATTTTGCTGTAACAAGGTTCTTTTGATATCAACTTTTAGGCCTTCATAGAAATGATCCCTTAGGTCCACATCACTGTATCCCAAAATGGAGGAATAAGTCTGGAAGTCTTTGAGGTACTCTTGCACTGTCTTTGTTTCTTCCAGTGCACAATATTTCTGTCTGTACTTTTGCTCTCTGTCTGGCTCCTGGAATCGATGTTCAACTTCAGTCCAAAATCCTGCCCAATCTGCTAACCAAGTTACTGATGGTCTTGCTGGATCATGGTGACTTGTTAAGAAAGCTTGTAACCATTCGTGTGCTTTTCCTGTCATATAGGAAATGGCAAAATTGACCTTTTCCTCATCCGATGCTGTTGGTTTTTGGACCGCTATGTATCCCTTGATTTGATTTTTGAATATTGGGGTTTTATCCCAATTTTCACCATCGAATGCATCCAGTTTCTTTGCCTCCAGGGGTTTAGATGTGGCTACTGCTGGTGCTGACAGTTTCGTAATTTGTGATTGTAAATGATGTATTATAGCTTCCAATTGTGCAATTTCCAAACCAAAGTGTGGGCAATCAACAAGGGCTAACAAAGCTTTACTGTCTGCATCAGTAGTAGTTCTATTTAGTCCTTCAATTCGTTGGCAGGCATAGTTTAATCCTCCTGCAACCTCACTTTTACTGGAATTTTCTGGAAAAGTGCTTTGCAGTGGTGGGTACATGCTTACTGGCATTGTGGCCATGGTGGAAACATGAGGAGAGATATTTTATTCAGAACCAATTCTGTATAGAACAGTATTTCTAATTTCTTGGTGTGTTTTTCTGTCCTTTATGAAACATATAAATCGCAAAAAATTCAGAGTTAAATCCTCCTAGTCTAGGAAGGATGCATTCTCATTGCCTATGATGTCAAAAGATGAATATGTGTAATTAATGTAGATGTCCTCTTTGAAGGCATTCAAAGATTGTATGTGCACTTGTCTTCTTTCTTGTTGATATTGTTCAGCAAGCTGCTCGAGGTGGTGGGGTAATAAAGCTCCCACTGTAAGAAAGGTTGGTTAATTGCAATTTTTGTGGGTTGAACTCGAAGGCCTACTGATGTGTTATTGACATGGTTATTTTTCCAAGTAAGGAGTTCCTCAATTTTTTTCCAATGTCACTTCCCCTGTTGTTTGAGCTTCTCAATTTCCTTTGTTTGGTGCTTGATATTGACTGTTTGCTGGTTAATTATTTTTAGCAAATTATTGTTATGTTTGATCAAGGAATCAACAGTGTTCTTGAGGCTATTGGTATCGATTTTTACCAATTTGATTTCGTGATTGAGCTCTTGTTTGCTCTTTTCACGTTGCTGATGTAGGTACTGGATGTCCCACTCTATTTGCATGTTATCCTCCTCCCTAGCTTCCTCAATGCCTTTAACAATATAGATTTGTTCAGTAAGGGTCCTATCTATCTCATCAACCTTCTCTTTGATTCAGGCAACATGTTGGTCAACTAGACCAGTGGTATCCCTGACAATAGTGATAAGGCAGGAGAGCGTGGGAAGATCAAACACTGCAAGGAGTTAGATCTAGTTGTGATATGGTCACACCAGACATACTACTTGTAGTGACAACTTTCTTGATAAGATTCTTGATGATCACAATTGAATCACTAATCCCTTGCTTCTATTACCTAGTGTTGGACAATCCCCACTGATAATCAACAGCCTTGGATGGGCATGATGTACAGTGGGCTTTTTGCAAGTGGGTAATTCAGTTGTCTAGCAACACTAAACAGGTTTGCCTTAATGGCCAGTTGGAAGATTCCTAAGCAACGCTTTTTCACCCTGAGGATCTACACCATGATCAGTGGCTATGCTAACAGTTTAACTAGTGTCTAAGCTAGTACTGTGCTATTGCCTGTGATAGTAGCTCTGTTGATCTCAAAGGATTGGCAACAAATTGCACAATGCCAGTCTCAACAGGGAAGTGGTAGACAAATACATCACATGATTTAAACAAGACAATTGTACCAAAAAAGGAAAGTGTCTCAGAAAAAAGATATAAAATCGGGATAAATGTATGAGGTCATAACAGGTTGCAGCAACAGGGACTCGTTGATTGGTGTGGTGCCCTTTGTGCTCCAGATTGAGGAAACAGCTGTGGCTAGCAGCAGGACTATAGTTGGGGAAAGTTTGGGAAGCGTATTGGGAGTGAGGGGCAAGAGGCAAGAGGGAGCTACAGATGGGGTTACTCAGCAAAAAAAAGGAGTGAAATAATATGTGATACCATGTTATAACACCATTACTCCATAAACATTCTCCCCACTATCATTACACCAGATTAAACAACCCCAGGTGTAATAACATGACATAACATGGAATGAGACCAAAGACAAACTGCTTCCAAATGCAACATATGACCAGACTGGGATGCCAGCCCAACCCAAATAGGGAACTAATACAACCATGTAAGGCCTGATTGACTTACATAAGCCCAACCAATCTAATTACCTAATCATAGGTGAGCAAGCTTATGTGATACTGACTAAGAAATTTGAAATTATTTCGGCACTGCATGTGCCTCCCTTGGCACCTGACTCTCCCTTTGCAACTGATCCCCAACTTCCCACCAAGCCTCTAGCACACCACTCCCCTATCCCCTTGCCATGTAGGCCCATTTACACCTGGCGGTACTTCATAGCATTTAGCCCCTTTGGTCAACAAGGGATAAAAATTGCATGATGGGATTAAGAGTTGACACTGCATTGGAAATGGATTGGAAATGGAAAACTATCAAATTAGGAAGATTTCAAATTGACTCCACATTCTCCTTCTTGTTTTGGCATGGTTTTCATTACTGGTGTAATTTCATGTAATTACACTTTGAGTGTAATAACACCTCATGACACCATATAACACCTTAAATATTCCCCCACTATCATTACACTTCAGGTTTTTCTAGAGTAGTAATCTAACATACTATTAGCATTGGTAAATGTACTTGTTGCAACAGTCAAATGTCTTGCCACTCCAATCAGGCAAGCTGATCATCTGTCAATGTGTGCTCAAGCTTCCCATGGAAATCGGGCCACCAGTGATCATACACTTGCCAAAAATGTTCTTCTTGGCTGGGGTATTGGGAGTAAGGGAGCTCCCACTGTGTCCATCAACCAAAAAGCTAGTATGCTGGACCATACTACAGTTTGCAACAAATTCATACAGCTTTTCAGTGCTTTTTGTGTAGGCATGCCATATTGACAGAGCCAGCTGTCCAACAAATATCAGAAATTGAATAACAGGTGAAGAAACATGAGGGCTAAATGATAAAGAAGAAATCGCATGATTTGGTTGAGAAATGGCTAAGCTATGAGTGAAAGAAATCATAGGGGTTCTCTGTATCATTTTGTAACATGAAAAAGTCAAGTCTGATCAGTAGCAAATAGTGCCCCCTTTCCATTTCAAAACCAGTGACATCCTCTTGGGCATGCTCTCAATTGGTTTCCGGCAATATTCAGGCCCAAGGGTGTTCCATTTGTCCTGAACCTGATCCCACAGCTCAAGGATTCTTTTGGGCAAGTTTTCATAGGTTCCAAGTCGCCTTTTCAGCTCTGCCCACAGGTTTTTGATGGGGTTGAGATCTGGTGAGTATGCTGGCCACTCTAGTAACTCCATCTCTTGATCTTCAAACCATTTGAGGCATACTTTTGCCTTGTGGGTGCTTGCATTGTCCTGTTGGAAAATCACTGTCTCTGGCTCCTACCCTAAATGCTCTAGACTACTGCCAAGTTTGTCCTCCAAAATCTGCAGGTATAACCCTTTGGTGAGTGTTCCATCTATCTTGCACTCAATCCCAGTCCCATTGTATCCCATACATCCCCAGAACATCAATGAGCTGCCACCAAAGTTTCCTGTGTCCACTGTGAGCCTCTCAAGGGGTTCTTTCCCTCCCTGCACCCAGCCCCATTTAACGTCATCTGAACCCAGACAATTAATCTTGGTCTTGTCAGACCATAATGCTTGTTTCCAATCCTCTACCATCCAATGCTGGTGTGCCAGGGCAAAGGCAAGTCACTCCCTCCAGGTGCATGCAGTAAGCTTTGGTTTCTTGACCTGCTTCACAGCCTTAAGACCAGTGCTTTTCAGGGCCTGACGAATTGTTTGAGGATGCATGGCCACCCCAGTAATGTTTGATAGCATTTGGGTGGCCTGAAGGGTGGAAACTGAATTTCCATGGGTGACAAGGCACATGGCAGGCAGACTGCAGTTGGACAATGTTTGCAGGGTTGCCTGGGAGCACGCTTGGGTAGGTTTGGGCGGTGTTCAGCAAGCACTGAAGTGGCTGTGCCATGTGCATTATGGCATTCAGAGACAATTTGAGTGACGGAGTGGCTGGCATTGAGCCCAGAAAGGATAGAATTGAGCTTGAGTGCAGAAATGGCTTTGGGCATAGTAGATGTAGGAAAAGGTTGATTGAATGTATTGTAGGCTCTATTACAATGTTTATATACACTTCTCTACTGCTCAGAATCCCTTTCCAGTGTGTTGAAGCAACAACTGTGCAGGCTGTGAAACATGTTATGAAATTGTACATGCTTACTCTGCTTGTTGCGCAATTTATTACTCCACTGTTTTGCAACGAAATTTTGCGCAACAAACTGGTGTGATGATCTCACTTGTTTTACTACTTCCTCACAACTTTACATCATTATTAGGGGGTTTAGTTGGGAGGTACAACTGAAATGCTAAAAAGGCACTGAGTGTCTGTCTAAATTTGTTGCAAGCTGAATCAAAGATGGACTGTTGAGGCCCTCCTTGTTGTGGGTTGAAGGCCCCAGCATAACAAGATTGCTGACTTGTCATGCACCTCGTCCTTGTTCTCCATCTCAATCTCAGCATCTCAAAGTTGGGTAAGTTCCTGCAAGCCAACAACATCACCCTTGTCTTCAGTTTGGTGCGCAAGTTGAGTTTGAAGCTTGCCCCCAAGTGCATACTCCTGTTTGCTGCACCCTTGAGCTTGTCTGGGGTGGTGAGAATCTGCCAATAAAGAATGCTGTGGCAATGGCATTCATGGGGGTATTGGACATGGTCCAGTTCTGGGCAGAGCGGCTGGTAGGGTCTGTGCTTGCAATGGTCTAGTGATTGGGATATCCACATGGCAGGTGGATTTGTAGTGTTTGAGTTTGCAGCTGGAGAGGTCAAGGGCAATGCCTTTGCTTTTGGCAAGGTTGGAGAAGAGGATGGATGAAGAGTTGGAGTCAGAACCGCTGAGGTGGTACTCATTGTCTATTAACAAGGGCTAAACTGGCATTAGTTTAGAACAACAAGTCAGGGAGTCACTGTGACAGATCACTAACTATATGCACCAATAGAACTAAGCACTGACTATGGACTTAGTGCACCTTAGGCTTATTGTGTATATATGCGCCATGTATGCATCTCATATATCCTTATCACCTCCACCTACCCCTTCTAACGCTGTGTTTAGCCACTAGATGTGCCATTGCATTGCCATTACTGTGCCCATAGTCAGGCCTAGACCTTTGCACAGTCCACCTCCAGTCATCCAGCATAGGAATGCACAGTCAGTGTGCCCACAGTCCACAGTTAGCACAGCCAGTGTGCCCCCAGTCTGCAGTATCATGTATAGCCTTGTTCTCATGTATATAGGGCCAACCTCTGAGGCCATTGTTTGAGATATGCCTACCTTTTACCTACCTTTTACCAACTACTGTACTCAAGTACTCTCTGCTGTCTCTAGCTCAATGCTCAATCTATTCCTTTTGCTAACAAGTGATTGTTGCACCTAAGGAGGTCTGACCTTTAACACTGCTCACTAGTTAGTTGGGTAAGTCCCAATTCTCTACCAGGTAGCCCACTCTCATAGCAGCGTGCAAGCAAGGTCCACCAAACCTTTGGTCTTAGGTCAATACTGCTTGCAGCAGACTGTATCTAGCTTGTTCGTGATTTAGTGAGTGCATCTGGTTTAGTTGCACTGTGCACTGGAACACAGGGAATACTTATAGTTACATAGTATCCTTCTGTATTCTTGGTTACACCGACTTCCTATTCCTTAGTATATAGTATACAATAGATTACTACAAACTCCACCACTTGTTACTCAGCTACCTTGATCCCTTCCACCTCATCCAAACCTCTTAAGCTTGGAAGAGTTGGAAAGATAGCAACCATAACATTGGTGACCACCTTGAGGTATTCTATTTGTCTACTCATTACCTAGCTCTCTCCTATCACTAGGCATTTGTCAACATGTCTGCTGGTACTCCTGTTTGCAGACCTCTAGGCTCATTCCGTGTTGAACCTGTTGATTCAGCCCACTCTTTTGTGTGTTCCACATCCCAACCAGTTCCTGTTGACATTACCACCTCTCCCCCACCTGCTGTGCATCATCATGTTAGTAATACTTCACTCCGGAGTCACCTAGTAGCACCACTTGAGCCAGCAGCCACCACAGTTTCACCAGTGCACAGCACGTGCAGTACGTGCAGTAAGTTCTCTTACCAGTTAGGTGCACAATACCTGATGAATTCTCCAGACTCCCTATCACCAGATCCCACCAGGCAACAAAGCCACACCTTGTTTACACCCACTATGAATGAGTCTCTTGCTACAAATAAGCATGGTTACTTGAATTCCGCAAAAGGCATGCATTCCTCAACAGACCAGAAGTTCAGCGATACATCCCCTATCCACAGTGCACCCAACTTTTTAAACGGTCTCCAGGAGACCAAGAGTATCATTCCCCGACTCTTCCCTCACCTGCTTGCATTTGGACCATCATACAACTTAGAGATTTAGAGAATCAACACCAGTGTTCTTTACATTCTGCTCAATTAATCTTGAACAAATTTTCAGTAATATTGGGACAGTTCATAGGACCTTTGATGAAGCTCCTCCTAGTATTTACTTTCATGCATTTGAGCTGCCTGATGTAGTCTGTACATTTAACCCTCAATTTTGCATCAAGACGCAGGATTATGATGCAAGTTGTGCTGTTTCAGCAGTAGTTTGTTATGCAACTTACCAATCATATGTGGAACTAATCAATGAACTGGTAAATGTGTGAAAGGCTGTCCAAAATACCAACCTAGCTGTGAAGCTCAAGGTAGTACCTTGATGGCCCCATGAAAATCATGCTTATGATACCAAACAGTTTGCAGCAGCAGCTTTCTACAATTGTGACAAAGTCACTAGCTACCTTTATGATTTGGATATGTTCCACAATCCATACCCAGCTGTTCAAACCAAAGGACTAGATGCTCATGATCTAGCAAACATGGTACCAGTTGGAACGACTGATCCAGGCGCAACAGTCTTTACTTCCAAACCAGAAGCTATTTGCATTCCTCAACCAGCTCTGGTTGGTCCTAACCCATTCAGCTTCCCTGCTAGCACCAAGCATCGACCACTGTTAGCTCCAAAACCCAGCAGTTCCAAGCCTACATGGTTGCCAGCCTATTCACCAGAACCACCTACCAGAACCCCCATTAAACCACCTCCTTCAATCACTGGCAATACTCTTACTGAGCCTGCTTATATGCGCACCATTTGCAGGGATATCACTGGATTACCACTAGCAAGGGTATCTCAAATATCATCACAAGTGATAGCAAGCGACTCAGAAGAGGACCATGAACCAACAATTCACAGCATACATAACCCAGATCCAACATCATTGACTTCTGACTCTCAAGAATTATGAGTTAAAGGAGAAGATGACCAATGGATTATGTTTCATAAACCTACCCATGGTTGAAACTTGGACATTTACCAACTGGAAGGAAATGAAATGATCATTGTGGAACCTGCACTTAGAAGGATCTCTGTTGATCCCTCCCCTAGTCTTAGTCTGATTACTAATGAACTTTGTTCCCCAAATTCCCCAGCACCAGGGTGGCAAGAGATGCCATCTATTTTGCGGAAGCGCTCACCAGCAAACCTTAGCAATGCCTCTTGGTTACTTGATGGAAAAACAATCCAAAAAGCAAGTAATTCTGCTGGACAAGTAACTCAAAGCACCCCCATCCAGCCCAAAGATTTCTTCCCTAAGCAAGCCAGTTGGGCTGATTGAAGAGGAAGGCATTCCCCTGTTGCTCCTACCAGTCAAACACTTTCCAACTCCTTACTGTTCAAATTGTGGACACCAGTTATACCAAATACTGTCTATCCTGTCACCTCCATGCAGTTTTCTAGTGCCACTGATAAGGGTAAAGGACAAGAGTTACCTAGCCAAATGCAAGCCAAACCAAAACCAGAGGTCATTAATTATCCTCAATCTGGTTTTGCTAGTAGAAGGAATCTAAGCAACTGCCTAAGGATCCTTATAATTGGTCTACTCCATATGAAATGTCCTATACTCAATTATCACCAGTTTGGGAGCACACCCCACCAACTTTTCCTCCACCTAGGATTGAAGTACCTCCAACAAAGCAATCCTCAACTTGAGTGCCAGCCAGGGTTACTCCAATTGATACCTTGCGCATCCAACCAACAGAATCTCCACCACCAGCTCCAACAGCAATAACTACTACCTACTGAAGAACCACTTTGATGCCAATCCAAGCTTCCTCAACACTTGCAGCTGAAAAAGCAACAGAACCAGTTCTTTAAGAACTTTACTTCTGCAGGCAATCACTGGGAAGGACATCCTGATTACACAGTGTCGTAAGCTTCTTATTGGTGGCTATGAGACAAGCCGCGATGGAGAGTGGACGGCACTAAGACCTAAGTGACCTCTTGAACCGCAACACACTTAAGTGTCTGTAGGCTCTAAAGCGTAGGGGTGGTTCTAAGTGTCACTCAAAGGGGATGTTTGACGAGACAAAACAAGCTGGGGTTACCAGGCTTGTTGGTCCTCTATATATATTCAGAAGGTGACTGAGTCATACAAGACGCAGCCACACGAGTCATACATATCAGCCAGTCAGGAGTGTCCATATGAGTCATGCTGTATGAACAGACATGACTTGTACAAAGCACAGCCACGTTACACAATGTAACAGAATAACCACAAGAAGGTGGCAATGCGGCAAACGGAAACGGAAACAACAACACAAAGAGGGAGACAGGCGGGCGAGACAACAGGCGAGTCTGATGGAGTGAGCTGGCTCACGACATTACTCCCCCCTAAGAGTCCATTTGGGGGACCCAAATCGACTTACTGCACCGTGCAGTCCTTCCCTTTCTTCACCATGTACTCCTCAATCCCCTTGTCCTCCTCCAAGCTCAGGTCGATGGGATTGAACACAGTGTTACCCAGCTTGTCCAAGAACTTTTCCCACTCCTCCCAAGTTTCTTCCTTTGTCCAGTCTGCCTTGGACCAATCCAGCACCCTTTTCTGGGTTTCAACAAACTCCTCGTCCCATTGTCGCACATCTGGCTCCGCTTCCTTCCATGCCACTATGTCTGTCTCCTCCTCCTTCCACCAGTAAGGCTTCCACTCGAATTTCTCCTTCTGGTATCTGCCCCTCTCCATTCTCCAGTCGCTTAGGTCCTGCTCGTAGTTGGCGCCCCAAGCGTCGTTCCACCTTGGTCGGAGGGTTGGTGGCCTCCCGTTGTAACCTGGCACCCATTCGCTCGAGTATGCCCCTTCTTGGCCCCATTCAACAACTCCGAGCATATGGGTGGAAAGGAGGACGACCTCCGAGACCTGGAACGCAGGGCATCCTTGACACACGAAGATGTCCTTTCGAAGGAGTTGCATGCGTGTCGGCCATTTTTTGCCGACCCACTGGAATTCTCCCAAGTCCAAGTGCAAGATGTCGTCCGATGCCCTGAAGTGCATTCTTCCTGAACTTTGCTGGGACCTTTTGAAGACATACAGTGCGGCCCCAGCATCAAGGATCCTTGCGGTGGCGAATGCTGGTCCGTCCAGGATGCGGGTGAGGTTGTTGGTGATGGTTGAGCGGGTGACGGCAGGCATTGTGGGGAGCAAAAAAGGTTTAAAGAGTAGAGTGTGGAGTGAAGCTTGGAGTAGTTGCAAGTTTTGCAGATGTTCCTACTGATCGTGCTCCCCCTCCCTTTTATCTTTCCTGGAGCATAGTTGGATGGTGTTGGAGCTTCAGGGTGTTGGCGTAGGAAGTCCTTGATGATCATGGTCAGGTGGCCAAAGTCTTCTGCCCTTTGTTCTGTGTTTTCTTCGGTTCCGTAGCCCTTCCATCTGACCCTGTAGAAGAGTCCATCCTTTGTTTTCTTCCAGTCTAAGATCTTTTCCACTTCGTATTCCTCCTCTCCTTCTTCCGTTATGATTGGTGGTGGTCAGGGTTGGTTTCGGCTGAATTCTGTGTCCTTCCTGTAAGGGCTGAGCAAATCGATGTGGAAAACAGGGTGCACCCTCATTGTTGCCGGCAAAGTGAGCTCATAGGCGTGTGACCCTATCTTTTGCTTCACGGCAAATGGCCCATGCTTTTTGTTATCCAGTTTCTTCGAAGGTCTCTTTGTTTGGATATTCTTTCCTAACAGCCATACTAGGTCTCCCTCCTGATACTCTTTTTTTGGTTCTTCTTCTGGGAACCTCTGGCTTTCCATTGAAGCCATAGCTTCGTCATATATACTATGCCATTTTTCAGTGATGTTGTTAGCTTCAGGAACCATTGTTTCTTCTGATGAGATATTCCACAGTGGTTCCCTGCCGTAGACTATTGCGAAAGGGGAATTACCCATTATACAGTGCTTCTGTAGATTGTAGCTGAATTCTGCAATTGGCAGCAAGTCAGCCCAATCATCCCGTCGGTAGTTGACAAATGATTGTAGCCAGCCTTCCATCCATTGGTTGATCCTTTCCGTTATCCCGTCCGTTTGGGGGTGGTAGGTGGTACTGAAGCCTGGGCTAGTTCCAATTCTCTCATAAATGGCTTTCATGATTTTCGAATTGAAGGTAGTCCCTTGGTCTGAGATTGTGCTCTTTGGGAAGCCATGCAGTTTCCAAACGTTTGTGACAAAGAGATTTGCAAGATCGCTTGCCGTGTGGGATTCTTTGCAGGGTATGAAATGCGCCATTCTTGAGAATCGGTCCACCACTACTAAGATGCTGTCTGGTCCTCTGGATTTCGGTAATTTTACTACAAATTCGAATGCTATGTCTTCCCACGGTCCTTTAGGAATTTCTAGAGGTTTGGCCGGAACTATCGATTTTGATCCCTTTGTCCGCTGGCAAGTCTCACAGGATTCCACGTATCTGTTTATGCTTTGCTTCATCCCTGGCCAGAAGTATCTTCTCAATATTAGTTACAACGTTCTGGCCTGTCCTTGATGTCCTGCGATTTTTGAGTTGTGGTGTACCCACATGATGGCCAGTCTGGATTCCTTATCTTCTGGTACGTAAATTCTTCCCTTGAACCATAATAGACCCTCCTTGTGTCATGAGCCAGCTCACTCCATTGGACTCTACTGTGTCTCGCCCGCCTGTTCCCTTCTTTTGTGTTTGTGTTCCGTTTCCGTTCGCCGCGTTGCCACCTTCTTGTGGTTATGTGTTACACTGTGTAACGCGGCTGTGCTTTGTACAAGTCATGTCTGTTCATACAGCATGACTCACATGGACACTCCTGACTGGTTGACTGCTGTGACTCTTGTGGCTGCATTCTGTATGACTCGGCCGCCTTGTGAATATATATAGAGGACCAACAAGCCTGGTAACCCCAGCTTGTTTTGTCTCGTCAAAACACCCCCTTTGAGTGACACTTAGAACCACCCCTACCCTCAAGAGCCTACAGACACTTAAGTGTGTTGCGGTTCAAGAGGTCACTTAGGTCTTAGTGCCGTCCACTCTCCATCGCGGTTTGTCTCATAGCCACCAAGAAGAAGCTTACGACATTACAAAACAAGCTTAACAAAGATGTCTATTCAAGAAGATGGAGGGTCACGTCCCTCATCCACTATATCAACAAGAAGAGGACCCAGTCGGGCAGCAAGGCCCACAGGATCACTAAACGAGCAAGATATCGCACAAACTCAAGCAGGAGGCCCTGCCCGATCACGCCCCCAAAGTCAAGCATCAATGCCAGGAGCTTTCGGCATTTCTGACATGACAACAGTACAGGAGGAAGAACCCACTATCACAAATAGAGAACCAGGAGACCTCACGAACGACCCTACTCCAGCTGTAATTCGTATTCCAACCGCAACTCCAGGGCCATCACGTCCCCTGTGGCCGTTAGGGACTAGAAGACAGTTCTTTTCTCCCCAACCCGAAGCTCATGGGGGCATATCGCTTGTTCCCATCAGACCTCCTCCTACACCACACGTTCCTAATGTCCCTACAGTTCCTCAAATTGAAGGAACCATCACCGTCGCAGGACCAATTCCAGTGGCTTCCCAGCCAGTCACACCGGCGATTCCAGCACCACCATATATCCCACAGGGTTACTCCGGGCAATCAGCCCCGGTACAACAAAGCGCCGGTGATCCAGGAAGTTCAAGTTCAAGTTCTAGCGGCAGGACTGTAATCAGCAATCTAGATGACCTAGACAACCTTCTAGAAGGAAGACACAACGCTACCCTTAGGGTTATAGACGGAATGAGAGTCACTATAGATCGAAGGCTTAGTGGCCTAGAACAAGCCACACAGGTTCTAGCAAACAATCAGCAGATCTTTAACGATTCCATCAACACTCTACAAGGAACCTTGACAGACATTTTGAACTTGGCAAGAAATGGCGAACATAATTCCTTTCTAGTCGGTCAAGACGTAACCCGCCTTCGAAATGAAGTCACCAACACCCAAGGACTAGTGAATAACGTACGCGAAGAACTCAACACTACCAGGCAAGCCCAACTCGAATGGAATGAGGCGGTAACACAAGGACTAGAAACCTTACGACAGGAGGGAGCCTCCTTCACTACCAAAATCACAGAAGTTCAGGGAGCCATCAACAATATGCGAGAAGAAATGGACGAGGCATCCCTGCACGGGGTCCCCTCTAGGCAATCAAACTCTCCACCACATCCAGACGCGGAATCTACCAGGATCGACGAATTAGAATTAAGAATCCAACGGCTGACCGAAAACCCAAACACGAGTAGTGGACCACGTCGTCCCAAGGTGACTCGTCCAGAAGCCTTCGACGGAAAGAAAGGGGAAGGTGCCGAAATGTTCATCACACAAATGGAAAGCTACTTTATGCGCCTGGGCGATCAATATACTTCCAACGAAGAAAGGATCCGCGAAGCTCTAGCAAACTTCAAGTCCGAGAACAAAGCTGCCACTCACTGGGCACAAGTACTTCTACGTTCGCTTAACCAAAGGGAAAATAACCAAAACCTCGCGTCATGGGAAAGTTTCAAGGCACACTTCATGGAACAGTTCAGCGACCCCAACAAAAAAGCTAAAGCCGAATCAGATGTCCGAAAATGCAAACAAAACAACTCTGTAGCAAACTATGCTTCAGAATTCCGATATCTCCTGGTAGACGTAAACTGGGGACAGGAAGCCCTGATCAACCAATTCAAGGAAGGGTTGAAGTCAGAAGTCAAGACCGAACTAGCTCGCTTCGAACTAACCCTGATCAATGAAGATGGGACAGAACGGGAACTTTCCCTTGATCGATGGATCTCAATCGCAATCTCTATTGACCAGAAATTGCAACAAATCAAGACCTCAACAGGGAAGAAGGCAGCCCAGCCAACCACTAGCGGACAATCCTCTACAAAGCGGCTGCCTGACGATGTATACAAAGCAAGGATAGCAACCAACCGCTGCCTGAAGTGCGGACAAGAAGGACACCGTTCATTCAAATGCCCGTCCAAGGAATGGATAACGACGGAACCTAGCATTAAAGGAAGGGAGGCAACAATCGTGGAAGACTCGGGAAAAGAAGGGGTCTCCCTCTAACTGTGTGTGGAGAGACCAAAAGACCGGCAACTGAAACAATGTACTTTAGAGCGACAAATGAATCTACCATTGTTTACGCAAACGTTGCCGGAATCACAGAAACTATCCCTACTCTCATCGATTCTGGAGCATCAAAGAACTTCTTGGACATCTCGTGGGCTCGATCCAACAACATTCCACTCATGGAACTTTCCACTCCTAGAAAAGTAATCGGTATCCAGGGGAAGGAACTCTCTCACCCAATACGCTTCAAAGCTAAGCTGGAACTAGAGGTAGAAGGAAGAACCTTCAAACAAGTCTTCTTTGCTATGCCTACTGGAGAAACTAAACTTATCTTGGGATTGGAATGGTTAGAGGAATCAAACCCTGTCATCAATTGGAGAACAAAGCACATATCATGGCGAACAGAACCCATTCAAGCAAGGACGGCCTCAATAGACGATCTGCCCAAGGAATTCAAGGAATTTGCCGACGTCTTCAGTGAAGAAAAATTCAAGAGAATCCCGGATCATCGTCCATACGACTGCGCCATCGACTTCAAGGAAGGAGCTGAACTTCCGAAACCAGCCAGACCTATCCCACTTTCTCCAGCAGAATCTATTGCACTAAGAGAATACCTGGATGAAGAAATTGCGGCGGGAAAGATTCGACCAAGCAAATCACCCATTGCATCACCTTGTTTCTTTGTCAAAAAGCCTATCGATCCAACAAATCCAGGGGCAGTTCGCCAACTACGTCTTGTTCAAGACCTCAGAGGAGTAAACGCCATTACAAAAGACGACAGATTCCCAATGCCCCTAATGGAAGACCTCCTGGATAAAATCAAGGACGCAAAGATTTTCTCCAAAATTGATCTACGCATGGGTTTCAACAATATCAGAATTAGGGAAGGCGACGGATGGAAGACAGCTTCCAGAACAAAAGAAGGACTGTTCGAATACGTCGTCATGCCTTTCGGACTAAAGAACGCGCCCGCCATCTTCCAAAGATATATGAATCACATTTTCCATGATCTTATCGACGTATGCGTCATAGTATACATTGACGACATCCTGGTCTTCTCTAAGGACAGGAGCCAACACACCGTGGATGTCAGAAAAGTACTGAAGATCTTGCTGGAGGAAAATCTTTTTGCAAAGCTTCCAAAATGCGAGTTCTTTGTCACCAAATTGACATATACTGGACTTGGAATCAGCGATTCAGGCATCTCTATGGAGGAAGAAAAAGTAAAGGCAATAAAGGAATGGAAGGAACCAAGAACGGTCAAGCAAGTTCAGGCATTCCTAGGATTCGCAAATTTTTACCGAAGATTTGTACCAAATTTCAGCCGACTAGCAAAACCCCTGACAACCTTGACAAGAAAGGAAAACAAATGGGAATGGGGAAACGATCAGCAGGAAGCATTTGTGGCCCTAAAAACAGAAATCAGCAAGGAACCCACTCTACGCCATCCAAACCCTGACAAGCCGTTTTTCCTGGAAACAGACGCAAGTGGAGTAGCAATGGGAGCAATCTTGTCGCAAAGGCAAGACGACGGCTACTTGCACCCTATCGCTTTCCTTTCAAAGTCCTTCAACGAGGCTCAACTCAACTACGACGTCCACGATAAAGAACTTATGGCTATCATAGAATCTTTAACACATTGGAGGCTATACATTGAAGGAACAAGAGACCCTATCACCATCTACACCGATCATAGGAACCTACAATTCTGGAAGGAAGCAAGAACGTTCAACCGTCGACACGCAAGATGGCACCAATTACTTGCTTCCTATAACTTTGATATCATATATCGCCCTGGCATCCTGTCATCAAAACCGGACCTGTTGTCAAGACGGTCAGACCATGAAGATATCCCGACGCCTGAACAAGTTATGATATCTGTTGAAAGGTTCAAAGGATTTATGGGACGGGTAGACACAAACATCATAGAAACTATCAAGGAGGCTCAGGAAACAGATGAAGGACTAGCACAAATCAAAGAAATCTGCAAATCAAGGGAAACGTTACCAAAAACCCTACAACACAGCGCAAAAGATTATGATTTCAAGGAAGGACTATTATGGTTCAAAGGAAGGATCTACGTGCCAGAAGATAAGGAATCCAGACTGGCCATCATGCGAGTTCATCACGACTCAAAAATCGCAGGACATCAGGGACAAGCTAGAACACTGGAACTAATATCAAGAAGGTACTTCTGGCCAGGGATGAAGCAAAGCATAAACAGATACGTGGAATCCTGCGAGACCTGCCAGCGAACAAAGGGATCGAAGTCAATAGTCCCGATCAAGCCTCTGGAAATTCCAAAAGGACCGTGGGAAGACATAGCGTTCGACTTCGTGGTAAAGTTACCAAAATCCAGAGGATCAGATAGCATCTTAGTAGTGGTTGACCGATTCTCAAGAATGGCGCACTTCATACCCTGCAAAGAATCTCACACGGCAAGCGACCTTGCAAATCTTTTTATCACAAATGTTTGGAAACTGCACGGTTTTCCAAAGAGCATGATCTCAGACCGAGGGACTACTTTCAATTCCAAACTTATGAAAGCCATTTATGAGAAAATCGGAACTAGCCCAGGTTTCAGTATGGCCTACCACCCCCAAACAGATGGAATAACGGAGAGAATCAATCAATGGATGGAAGGCTGGCTACGATCGTTTGTCAACTACCGGCAGGATGATTGGGCGGACTTATTACCGATTGCGGAGTTCAGCTATAATCTACAGAAGCATCGCGTAACAGGTAGTTCCCCTTTCGAGATTGTCTATGGGAGGGAACCACTGTGGAACATCTCAGCGGAAGAATCAGCGGTTCCAGAAGCAAACAACATCACAGGAAAATGGCGTAAAATCCACGACGAAGCAATTGCATCTATGGAAACCCAAAGGCTCCCAGAAGAAGAGCAAAAGAGCAAGTACCAAGAAGGAGATCTTGTATGGCTACTTGGAAAGAACATTCAAACAAAAAGGCCATCAAGGAAACTGGACAACAAAAAGCACAGGCCATTTGTCGTGAAGCGACAGATAGGATCACACGCTTATGAGCTTGATCTGCCGGCAACAATGAGGGTGCACCCTGTTTTCCACATCGATTTGCTCAGCCCTTACAAGGGAGACACCGAATTCAGCCGCAACCAACCCCGACCACCGCCAATCATAACAGAAGAAGGAGAAGAAGAATATGAAGTAGAAAAGATCTTGGACTGGAAGGAGACAAAGGACGGCCTTTTTTACAGGGTCAGATGGAAGGGTTATGGAAGTGAAGAAGACACAGAACAAAGGGCGGAAGATTTTGGTCACCTTTCGAAGATCATCAAGGACCTTCTACGCCGACACCCCGAGGCTCCCACGCCATCTAACTACGCTCCAGGGAGGATAAAAGGCAGGGGTGGCGAAACCAGTAGTGTCACTTGCAAAACCTGCTACTATTCCAAGAAACGCTCTCATCTCTACGCCTTAAACCTTTTTTGTCCTCCACAATGCCTGCCGTCACCCGTTCCACCATCTGCAACAACCTCACCCGTGTCCTCAACGGACCAGCATTCGCTACTGTGAGAATCCTTGACGCTGGAGCCACTCTCTACGTCTTCAAGAGGTCCCAGCAAAGCTCAGGAAGAATGCACTTTAGGGCATCGGACGACGTCCTCCACTCAGACTTGGGCGAATTCCAGTGGGTCGGCAAAAAATGGCCGACAAGAATGCAGCTCGCAAGGAAAGACATTTTCGTCTGTCGAGGATGCGTGGCCTTCCAAGTGTCAGAGGTGGTCCTGCTGTCCACCCACATGCTTGGAGTCGTGGAATGGGGACAAGAAGGGGCATATTCGAGCGAGTGGGTACCAGGGTACGACGGAAGGCAACCAACGTTGCGACCTCGGTGGAACAACACCTGGGACGCCAACTATGAGAAGGACCTGAGCGACTGGAAGCTAGAAAGGGGGAGGTACCAAAAGGAGAAGTTTGAATGGGCGCCTAACTGGTGGAAGTGGGAGGAAGTGGACGTGTCAGCATGGAAGGAGACGGAGCCAGACGTGCGACAATGGGACAAGGAGTTTGTGGAGGTGCAGGAAAGGGTTTTGGATTGGTCCAAGGCCGACTGGACGAAGGAGGAGACGTGGGAAGAATGGGAGAAGTTCTCGGACGAACCGGGAAACACTGCGTTCAATCCCATCGACCTAACCTTGGAGGAGGAGGAGGGGCTTGAGGAGTTTATGCTGAGGAAAGGGAAGGACTGCGCGGTACAGTAAGCCCATTCAGGTCCCCCAAATGGACTCATAGGGGGGAGTAATGTCGTGAGCCAGCTCACTCCATCGGACTCTACTGTGTCTCGCCCGCCTGTTCCCTTCTTTTGTGTTTGTGTTCCGTTTCCGTTCGCCGCGTTGCCACCTTCTTGTGGTTATGTGTTACACTGTGTAACGCGGCTGTGCTTTGTACAAGTCATGTCTGTTCATACAGCATGACTCACATGGACACTCCTGACTGGTTGACTGCTGTGACTCTTGTGGCTGCGTTCTGTATGACTCGGCCGCCTTGTGAATATATATAGAGGACCAACAAGCCTGGTAACCCCAGCTTGTTTTGTCTCGTCAAAACACCCCCTTTGAGTGACACTTAGAACCACCCCTACCCTCAAGAGCCTACAGACACTTAAGTGTGTTGCGGTTCAAGAGGTCACTTAGGTCTTAGTGCCGTCCACTCTCCATCGCGGTTTGTCTCATAGCCACCAAGAAGAAGCTTACGACACCTTGAAGTCGTAATCCTTTGCACTGTGTTGCAGGGTTTTTGGTAACGTTTCCCTTGATTTGCAGATCTCTTTGATTTGTGCCAACCCTTCGTCTGTTTTCTGTGCTTCCCTGATAGTCTCTATGATGTCTGTGTCCACTTGTCCCCTAAATCCCTTGAATCTTTCGACGGATATCATAACTTGTTCAGGCATGGGGATATCCTCATGGTCCAACCGTCTTGACAATAGGTCCGGCTTTGATGACAGGATTCCAGGGCGGTAAATGATATCAAAGTTATAGGAAGCAAGTAATTGGTGCCATCTTGCATGTGGACGGTTGAAAGTTCTTGCTTCCTTCCAGAACTGTAGGTTCCTGTGATCGGTGTAGATAGTGATAGGGTCCTTTGTTCCTTCAAGGTATAGCCTCCAGTGTGTTAAAGATTCTATGATTGCCATAAGTTCCTTATTGTGGACATCATACTTGAGTTGAGCCTCGTTGAAAGATTTTGAAAGAAAAGCAATAGGGTGTAGGTAGCCATCGTCTTGTCTTTGTGACAGGATTGCTCCCATTGCTACTCCACTTGCGTCTGTTTCCAAGAAAAAAGGTTTGTCAGGGTTTGGATGGCAAAGGGTGGGTTCCTTGCTGATCTCTGCTTTCAGGGCCTCAAATGCTTTCTGCTGATCGTTTCCCCATTCCCATTTGTTCTCCTTTCTTGTCAAGGTTGTCAGGGGTTTTGCTAATTGGCTAAAATTTGGTACGAATCTTTGGTAGAAATTTGCAAATCCTAGGAATGCCTGGACCTGCTTGACCGTTCTTGGTTCCTTCCATTCTTTTATTGCCTTGACCTTTTCTTCCTCCATTGAGATGCCCAAATCGCTGATTCCCAGTCCAGTATATGTCAATTTGGTGACAAAGAATTCGCATTTAGGAAGCTTTGCGAATAGATTTTCCTCCAGTAGGATTTTTAGCACCTTTCTGACATCCACAGTATGTTGAACTCTGTTCTTAGAGAAGACAAGGATGTTGTCAATGTATACTATGACACATACGTCGATAAGGTCATGGAAGATGTGGTTCATATATCTTTGGAAGATGGCGGGCGCGTTTTTTAGTCCAAAAGGCATGACGACGTATTCAAACAGTCCTTCCTTGGTTCTGAAGGCTGTCTTCCATTTGTCTCCTTCCCTAATTCTGATATTGTTGAAGCCCATGCGCAGATCGATCTTGGAGAAGATTTTCGCATCCTTGATTTTATCCAGGAGGTCTTCCATTAAGGGCATTGGGAATCTGTCGTCTTTTGTAATGGCGTTCACTCCTCTGAGGTCTTGAACAAGTTGTAGTTGGCATACTGCTCCTGGGTTCTTTGGATCAATAGGTTTTTTGACAAAGAAACAAGGTGAAGCAATGGGTGATTTGCTTGGGCGGATCTTTCCAGCTGCGATTTCTTCATCCAGGTATTCTCTTAGTGCAATTGACTCGGCTGGAGGGAGTGGGATTGGTCTGGCCGGTTTCGGAAGTTCAGCTCCTTCCTTGAAGTCAATGGCGCAGTCGTATGGGCGATGATCCAGGATTCTCTTGAATTTTTCTTCGCTGAAAACGTTGGCAAATTCCTTGAATTCTTCAGGTAGGTCATCTATTGAGGCCAATCTTGCCTGGATGGGTTCTGGCCGCCATGATATGTGCTTCATTTTCCAATCGATGACAGGGTTTGCTTCTTCTAACCATTCCAGTCCTAGGATAAGTTTAGTTTCCCCTGTAGGCATAGCAAAGAAGACTTGTTTGAAGGTTCTTCCCTCTACCTCTAGTTCAAGCTTAGCTTTGAAACGTATTTGGTGAGAGAGTTCCTTCCCCTGGATACCAATTACTTTTCTTGGAGTGGAAAGTTCAATGAGTGGAATATTGTTGGAGCGGGCCCAAGAGATGTCCAAGAAGTTCTTTGATGCTCCAGAGTCAATGAGGGTTGGGATAGGTTCTGTGATTCCGGCAACATTCGTGTAAACAATGGTTGACTCATTTGTTGCTCTAAAGTACATTGTTTCCGTTGCCGGTTTTTTGGTCTCTCCACACACAGTTAGAGGGAGACCCCTTCTTTTCCCGATTCTTCTGTGATTGTCGCCTCTCTTCCTTTAACGCTAGGTTCTGTTGTTATCCATTCCTTGGATGAACATTTGAATGAGCGACATCCTTCTTGTCTGCACTTCAGGCAGCGGTTTGATGCTATCCTTGCTTTGTATATTTTGTTGGGTAGCCGTTTTGTAGAGGTTTGTCTGCTAGTGGATGATTGGGGTGTCTTCTTCCCGGTAGAGGTTTTGATCTGTTGCAATTTTTGGTTGATGGAGATTGCAATTGAGATCCACCGGTCCAGAGACAGCTCCCGCTCTGTTCCATCTTTGTTAATTAGGGTTAATTCAAATCAGGCTAGCTCGGCCTTTACTTCAGGCTTCAGCCCTTCCTTAAATTGGTTGATAAGAGCCTCCTGTCCCCAGTTGATGTCAACCAATAAATATTGGAATTCAGAAGCATAGTTTGCTACCGAATTGTTCTGTCTGCACTTCCGGATATTGATTTTGGCCTTTGCCTTTTTGTTAGGGTCGCTGAATTGTTCCATGAAGTGGGTCTTGAAGCTTCCCCATGAGGCTAAGTTTTTGTTATTCTCTCCCTGGTTTAGTGATCATAGCAGTACTTGTGCCCAATGAGTGGCTGCCTTGTTCTCCAATTTGAAGTTGGCAAGTGCTTTGCGGATTTGTTCTTCGTGAGAGTTATATTGATTGCCTAGTCGGACGAAATAGCTTTCCATTTGAGTGATGAACATTTCGGCGCCTTCCCCTTTCTTCCCATCGAAGGAATCTGGGTGTGTAACCTTAGGGTGGCGTGTTCCTCCGCTGGAGTGAGGGTTCTCGGTGAGACGTTGAAGTCTTTGTTCTAGTTCATTGATCCTGGTTGATTCCACCTCTGGATGTGGTGGGGAATTTGATTGCTTGGACGTATTCTCGGCATGTAGGGATACTTTGTCCATTTCTTCTCGAAGGTTGTTGATAGTTTCTTGTATTCTTGTGACCTTTGTGGCCATAGCGTTTCCCTCTTGTCGTAGGTTTTCTAGGCCTTGAGTTACTGCCTCATTCCATTCAAGCTGTCCTTGCCTAGTGGTATTGAGTTCTTTGTGAACGTTGTTTACGAGTCCCTGTGTGTTGGCAACCTCATTTCGTAGTCTGGTTACGTCTTGACCCACTAGGAACGTGTTATGTTTGCTGTTTCTTGAGGCATTGAGAATATCTGTGAGGGTTCCTTGTAGGGTGTTGATAGACTTGTTGAAGATCTGTTGGTCATTTGCTAAGATCTGGGTGGTTTGATCTAGCCCATTGAGTCTTCTATCAAAAACTATCCTCATTCCATCAATAATCCTTAAAAGTGTGTTGTGTCTTCCAAGGTGAAGATTGTTGAGGTTGTCGAGATTGCTAATCACGGTACTACTGCTGGAGCTAGAACTTGAGCTGGGAACTCTAGTGGCATCTTGGCCTTCAGTGGCTGTTGGTTGCCGGGAATATCCTTGTGGAACATATGGCGGTGCTGGGTTAACTGGTGTCACAGCCTGAGAGCTTAATGGTACTGGACCGGTATTGGTGATAGTTCCCGCAATCTGTGGGACTTGGGCAACATGGGGAATGTGTGGCGTAGGAGGGGGTCTAATAGGAACAAGGGATACACCCCCGTGAGCTTCAGGTTGGGGAGAAAAAAACTGTCTTCTGGACCCCAAGGGCCATAGTGGGTGTGAGTGCCCTGGGCTTGCATTAGAGATTGGGATTTGGATTGCGACCAGTGTGGGGTCATCAGTAATATCCCCGGGTTCCCTAGTAACAAGGGTCGGTTCTTCCTGGACGGCTGAAATGTTCTCAGTGTTGAATGTTCCAGGCATAGAAGCTTGGCTCTGTGGACGGGACCTTGCTGGTCCTCCAGCCCGTGCTTGTGCGATATCTTGTTTGTTGAGGGAACTTGTAGGTCTCGAAGCCCTACTTGGTCCTCTTCTGATTGATAATGGTGTTGCAAGGCGTGATCCCGCATCCTCTTGGATGGACATGTTTGTTAAGCTTGTTTTGTAATGTTGTAAGCTTCTTATTGGTGGCTATGAGACAAGCCGCGATGGAGAGTGGACGGCACTAAGACCTAAGAGACCTCTTGAACCGCAACACACTTAAGTGTCTGTAGGCTCTAAAGCGTAGGGGTGGTTCTAAGTGTCACTCAAAGGGGATGTTTGACGAGACAAAACAAGCTGGGGTTACCAGGCTTGTTGGTCCTCTATATATATTCAGAAGGTGACTGAGTCATACAAGACGCAGCCACACGAGTCATACATATCAGCCAGTCAGGAGTGTCCATATGAGTCATGCTGTATGAACAGACATGACTCGTACAAAGCACAGCCGCGTTACACAATGTAACAGAATAACCACAAGAAGGTGGCAATGCGGCAAACGGAAACGGAAACAACAACACAAAGAGGGAGACAGGCGGGCGAGACAACAGGCGAGTCCGATGGAGTGAGCTGGCTCACGACACACAGATGCTAATTCTGCTCCTCCAGCACCAACAAATGACCCTGGGAACAGCAGTAGCAGCTCTTCAGATGAAGGTGGTTCTAATGGCAACAAAGGAGGAGGACTACCTCCCAATGAACCATTTTGACCTTTTGGTTTCAGCCCACAAAATTGATCAGTAGCTAATGTTCACCAAGTACAAACCAATTGTGATACCCAAGGTCCTCACTTTGACACTAAGTTGAAACCAAAGGATAACATCCCTGAATGGGATGGTGATGGCAATGCTCTGGCAGATTGGATCATTGAGCTCAATGAACTGGCTGAAGTGAGACCTAAAGTAGCTCGACAACTTGGTACTCAAGCATCTCTAAGATGCATAGGAGTTGCTAAACAATGGTGGAAGAGGCATGATTATGCATGGAAGCACAATAATTCTGTCAATTGGGATACTTTACACAAAGCAATCCTCACAACATTTGTGAATCAACCATAGATTGTTCTTCAATTTGACAAAGCACAGAAACACCAATTCTGTGACCATAAACATCCTCATGAGAAACCATTGGAGTATGTAGTCAATACAAAATCACTTTTGTGTATTGCCCAACAGTACAATGGCAAATCTGAACTTACATTTGCGGTTATGCAAGGAGCACCTTCTCACTGGAGTAACTTCATTGATACATCTCTTATCACCACTTGGAGCCCATTTGTTGGCAAAGAATTGGAAAAGACTAATGATTTGGTCCGCTCTGACACTGAAGGCTCATCCAAGGGACTTGACTAGATTGAATCAAGGCTGGAATGTCTGACCAGGAGAAAGGTTTCATCTCACTATGTCAGACCCTCCAACAATAAGTTCTCCAAATGCAAATCCTCTTCCAAACCTGTTGGAACTTGCTATTATCTCCCCACTCCCAAATTTCCCCAAGATGATTCCACAGTATCCAAGGGAACAACTCCAGAGCAACAAGGAGCTCGCCCATGTATACATTGTGGAAGTGGAAAGCATTGGGATTCAGACTGCAAGTACAGGAAAAAGAATCAAAAGTTTGTTTGCTCCCACATGGTTTCAACAGATCCTGAAGATCTTGCAGCTCAAGAAGAGTACGACAGTCTGTGCAACTCAGCTGAAGATTCTGAAGAGGATTTAATAGAGCTCAATGAGGATAATGACTCTGAAGACACTCCTACAGGATCAGAATCAGCTGATTCCAACCAGGATTTCCTCTAGGCCTTCCAACTAACACAGAGGACTCTGGCAACACACTGTGGGTTGAGCCAGAACCCCCTGATCACTTGGAAGGCAGTACATCGACTTTTGCAGGACATAGACTAGCAACGCTCCAATCGTCCACCTTCCACACTTGACCTAAACTTCCCTCACAATGATATCTTGCTAGGAGATGCAGGTGGGAAACTAAGCATTCATTTAAACTCCACACAAACATTGGTGACAAAGTCATACTTAAACCAATAATGTTGCGCCCACCTGGAACTGCTTTCCTTGGATCACAGCCTGCAGTTTTCCAAGCTTGCCTCCACAAGCAGTCTACAGCAAACAAGATAATCCTAGATTCAGGATCAGATATTATTCTAATGAGTGAAGACACTAATAAATCCTTAGAATCTCCACCAAGACGTCAGAAAGGACAAAACATCTCTCTTGTCCAAGTAAGCAAAACTTCTACCATAACTGACTATGCAAATGTCCTTATTACAATAGATGCTGAGCAAGGTCCAGTAGAAATGATGGTTGAAGCATATATAGTCCCTAAGATGAATGCACCATTTATCCTTGTTAACGACTTTGCAGACCAAAATTACTTGTCACAACGATGAGTTGACCAAGGTAGCAAAATCATTTTAGGAGACTCAGGATGTTTCATCTGAGCAGAATCAACAACCGTAAACCCTTGCCTGGACAATGCAGGAAATGTCTTTCTGTCCACACCACACTCCCCACTTCCTCTCAGCGTCCTCCTAAGGCCAAAACATTAAAGAAGATCCAAGCAAATGGTGTACCTGTGCACACATACCAGTCTGTGACTATATTGCCAGGAACTCTAAGCTAGTACGAGTCAAAACTAGTTTCCCAGAAGGCCAACATTATGGCTTGTGGAAACATTCCTAGCAACTAACAACAAGCCTGAGGATGTGTTCGCTATTTCTAGCAGCCTAATCACTGCCAATAACCCCAAGCTATGAATTGCAAATTCTCTGCTAAACCAGTCAAACTGCAAGGTGGAAGAATCGTTAGATTCCTCAAAGAACTCTCTAGAATTGAAGAAAATCCACGCAATTTTAGCGCAGCAGAATTAGAACATGCTGAATGCCTCAAGATACTCATGAAGTCACTAGTTGCCCAAAGTATTCCTACCTCAACATACAACAAGTCTACAGTCAAGAGACCTGCAGCAACAGCACCAGATGTTGCAGAAGAAGAATTATCTAGACCTGTTGAAGGAGGACCTAAAACTAGTGAACTTCAGGACCCTGACCATATACCATCTGAATGCTTATTACAAGAACTTCATTTTTCCGATAGGCTCACTGCTTCACAAGTTACAGAATTGGAAGCAATTATATTGCAACACAAAGCAGCTTTTGGACTAGATGGATGCCTTGATACTCATGACACTCAGGTTGAGATCAAACTTTGTCCTGAGACTAAGGAAGTCTCCAAGGCTCCTTACCATGCCTCTCCAGAAAAAAGAAAAATCATTGATGAACAAATTGAGGAATGGATTTGACCAGAAGTTATTTCTCCTTGTGAGAGCCCATGGGCCTGCCCTGTCATTGTAGTTTTCAAACAACAAGATGATCCCAACAAGCCTTCCAAGGGATGCTTATGTGTTGATCTGAGAGATCAGAATGCTCAAGCAGTACCACATGAGTTCACTTTGCCTTGCCAAACAGATGTCCTCCATGCCTTGGAAGGATCCTGTTTCCTTACAACACTGGATGCTCTGGCTGGTTTCCCTCAACTCAGCATCAAGGAAGAGGATAGGCCTAAATTGCCTTTTCGCTGTCATAGAGGACTATTCCAGTTCAACAGACTCCCATTTGGTTGGCAGAATGGACCTGCAGTCTTCCAAAGAGTTATGGACAAAATCTTGGCCAAATACCTATGGGTCTGTGCTCTTGTTTACATAGATGACATCATTGTTTATAGTAATGACTTCAAGAAACACTGTAGGGACTTGGGACATGTACTGGAAGCCATTGAAGCATCTGGTCTCACTTTATCTCCCAAAAAGTGCTACATAGCCTATGAATCTCTTCTCCTATTAGGTCAGGAAGTATCACAACTTGGTCTTTCCACCCATGAGGAGAAAGTAGAAGCTATTTCGGCACTTGAACCTCCAAACCCCAAGTCCAAACTCCAGACATTCCTTGGAATAATGACTTACTTTGCAAGCTACATACCTCACTACAATTGGATTGTACAGCCATTGTTTGCCTTTCTCAAAAAAGACAAGGAGTGGTCTTGGATCTCTGCAAAACAAAAAGCCTTTGAGCTGGCCAAACAAGCATTCACTGATGCTCTAGTCATGGCTTTCCCCATAATTGACAAACCTTTTTGTCTCTATACAGATGCCTGCAACTTTGGCCTTTCTGCCATTCTCCAGTAAGTTCAGCCTGTCAAAGTCAGTGATCTCAAAGGAACCAGGATATATGCACACCATGAGAAACACCACCAGGCAGGAGAACCTGTCCCAAACTTGGTGGCAGAAGGCTCCAAGCAGATAGATGACGTGACTAAGGGGGGAATATGGGATAACAAAAACTGGGAAAATGCGGCTGTTCAAATGGAGCAAGTTATTGCCTATTGGCCCAGAATCTTTAAGTCCGTGGAAAGAAACATTTCCCCCAAAGAACACAAAGCACTAGCACTCTAGGAAGGACTAGTCAAGCTCCAGGTCTACCTTGAAGGAGCTCAATTTGCAGCCATCACGGATCACACCGCCTTCATTTGGAGCAAAGCCTTCCAGAATGTCAATTGCAGACTTCTAACCTGGGGAACTGTCTTTGCTGCCTATCCTGGCATGCATATGGTACACAGAGCAGGAAGAGTTCATGGAAATACAGATCCACTAACCAGAATGTTATTCTGCACTCCTAAACAAGACAGTCCTCTGCCTGATGGATCTACACCGCTCATTCTCAATCTAGAAGATAACCCCATCAAGGATCTATACAATGAGATTGGAGAGCAGTTCCAACACAAACTCCAAAAAGTAGTTGCCAACTATGTTGTATCTAACATGGAAGAACATCTTTCTGAGGAACACATTCAAGCAGAAGTACTACTGGCAAAGACGATTCACCCATACCACACTACAGACACTTCAGGACTGTTCATCTCCATCTCCCAAGACAAAGTCGATTGCTTCCTTGAGGCCGACAAAACAGATTTGCACTTTAACAAAGTTCTTGAGACCTGGAAGGCGTAACCAAACCTGTTAAAGACTGCTTATCCTCAGTATCAAGTAGGCAACAATGGATTGCTATACTTTGTCAACCATCAAGATACACTCTGACTTTGTGTCCCAGAATCATTACAACTGGACATCCTTAAGGAGACCCATGATTTACTCACACAAGGTGCTCACTCTAGATGCAATCACACTTATAATCACATTGCCTCCAACTACTATTGGCCTAAACATGCCAAGAGTGTAGATGCCTATGTGCACACTTGTAACATGTGCCAAAAGACAAAACCAAAACATCATGGGCCTAAAGGACATCTCTCCCCCATTCCTAGTCCAGAGCAACCCTTTGAGGTAGTCACTCTCAACTTTATTATGGATTTGCCACCAAGCCATGGTTTCAATGCAATCCTAGTAATTGTGGATAAGCTCACCAAATACGCCCACTGCCTCCCAAGTACCACTCACATCAATGAGGTAGAAACAGCCAAATTATTCCATGACTCTATATGGTGTAACTATGGTTTACCTCATCAAATAATCTCAGACAGAGATGCGTGATGGACAGGAACATTCTAGGAACATTTGACACACCTCTTAGGAATACAACACGCCCTCACCACTTCTCATCACCCCCAAGCTGATGGACAGACTGAAATCATGAATCAAATCTTGGACATCGCCCTTAGAGCTTTCATTAGTCCTGACATGGACAACTGGGTCGATCTCCTTCCACGATTTGCTCACTCCTACAACACCTCTGTCCACTCTTCCACTAAACAGACTCCTGCATATCTCTTGCATGGTTTTGAGCCACTCAATACTGCACAGCTACTTACCCAGACTACTTCTTATCTCAAACAATTTACAGATGAGAGTGAAGTTTCTGAAGAGTTTGCTGAAACTATGCAAGCAGTGCAACAGCGTGCTAAGGACTCTCTGGTGCTTGCACAGGCTGTTCAACAAAAGGCCTACAACCAGAGAAGAGAGTTTGAACACTTTGAAGTAGGGGATCAGGTTCTTATAAACCCTCACTGCTTAGAGATGCTCAAAGATATCAACGGACTTGGTTGCAAACTTCAGATGCACTATGATGGACCTTTTGAAGTCATGGAACAAGTGTCACCATTGGCATACAGGCTTTGCCTTCCCTCTGACTATAAAATCCATCCAGTCATTAATATTGCACAACTGGAAAGATATGAACCATCTCCTGAATGCTTTGGAGAATGTCCCACCAAACACATAAACAGGAAAGCCTTCACAGATGTTCCTGAATATGAAATTAATAAAATTGTTGCAGAAAAGAAAGTCAAGCATGGTCTGCATTGAATTAAGGAATATGCAGTACACTGGAAAGGCTACTCTCCTGACCATGACTCATGGCTAACTGTACAACTTTTCAAAAATGCTCCAGATGTATTCACTGAATGGAGAATGCATCCCATTAACCAAAGTACTACCTAGATGGTCAAAGAACTGTCCTTTTCACATGGTAGTAACACAGGCATAATGGACCATTCCCTTGGCAGCTTCCAGCGCAGTTTGCACAGTCTTTGCACAGTCTTTGCACAGTACATTCATTGATAGTCTTAAAGAGGCTCCCACCAACACACAGCTCTCTAATCACTCTCTGATCACCACTTTACCATGCATACATTTGCTACAGCATCCCAAATGGCTTCTGAAGCTTGTTCTGCTGCTGCCAACTTGATCTTTTCAATACTTGAAGGACCCCAGGGCCACTCCCATGTTCCTCTCACACAGGATGAGGTTCTCAAAGGTATTTGTCTCCTCTACTTCCTTCACAACCTGAACAGTACTTCCTTTGGATGGCAATCTTTCAACCCACATGCACCAGCATTCTAGAACAAACTTTCACTTGCCCTTGCAATACCTACACCACCACTCAAGGATCTACCACATGGTTTTGGCTTACAGATACTTCTAAAGCTGCCATGGAAGAGGCTCTTATTTCCACTTGGATCAAGATAGGTAATGCTACACTTCCCTATGATTGGTACCCAGCTCTTCCAGAAGAAACACCAGCATCTAGACTCTTTGAGTGTTGGGCCCACAAAGCCATACCCTATCCCCCATACAAATGTATCTATCCTACTCCGGACATTTGGCAATACCCTTTTGAGTTGCTCACAGAAGCTTGCACCCTTGTCCAAAGTTATCAATGGTGGATGAATGCAATCCAGAACATTGTGGATCTGTATGAACTTCATCATGCTACCCCTGACAACAATGGATTGTGCAAGTATTCTTGTCAGCCTCTCCACCTTTCCACCCACATCCAAGCAGCATCTAGAACCACTGAGTTTGGCAACTTCATCAATGCATTATTAGCAGCAGCTCCTATCAATCCTCCAGTTATCCCAGAGAGCCCTTCTGGTTGTGTATTCTCTGCCCCTCTAGATCTATCACCTGCTTGCTACCCCACTCCCAATTTGTTTAGTGATCCTATTCATCCACCTGGCCTTGATATTCCAGCTCCTAATCAACTTGCTTTGGCATTAGAAGCAATTGTATGGGCTAGTTCCACCTCTGAGCCTTCATGTCCAATATCTGATCACTCAGCTCCTATGGAATCTCCCAATGCCATATCAGCAGCTTCTTTGCCTCCTACCTATTCAAGCACTTTTAATCATCCAGAGCTCCCATTGCAGTCAATCTACAACAACAATACTCCAATCACTGCCTCAGGAATCACCACTGCCATAATGAAGACTGTGGACAAATTAATGGAACTAGCTGATCAGATGCTTTGCTCAAGCAAACCTTCTGAACAGGTAATTGTGCTTGACTCAGCCAATACTTCCCCTTCCCAATCTACCCAACACTTGAGCTGGGACATGGACATCTCAGACAAATCAATCCAATTCTTACAAATCCCAGTTATTGGCCCTACAGGCTCTATGTCTTTATCATCACTTCCTTCAGTAGCCCTTTCCATTGCTTCTGAGTCAGTCACTATGGAAGTTGAGAGACAATATACTTTCCATCAAGGCTTGAGAGATACTTCTGAGATACCAAGTATGTCTGATCACTTGGTTCATTTTGCTACATCTGCTTAGCACTCTACACTTCTTTCCACAGTCCTGTGCACCCTCCTTCTTTGTCCAGGCTCAGCCTCCTGCTTCCCCACTGGCTGAAATAGCTCCAACCAACCACATCCTGTCCATCCAAGAATGGCAGGCCCAACTCCCGGCTACTTGGTCACACACTGCATTGCACCATAGCTACACCAACCAAGAGCTTGCTTTGTTTGCCAACTGCCTGGCTGAGTGTTCACCCATCCAATGGGATTCATCTGACTTTTCTGCTGAATCCTTGTCCCCAGCAGCACATGCTGCCCAGTTGGCCTATGAAGATGTCATCCAACTCCATTTGGAGGTATGATTGTACCCATGCAGAATGGACCACATACTGACTCTTCTCTACAGTAGAAATGCTTCTTCCATGCAAGTGATGAAGAATAATTGGTCTTAGGCTTGACACAAAGTTATCCCTTGAATTAAAGACTTTGTCATGTGGTAAACCACACAATACATTGCCCTGTGATATCCAAAACATGTCAGATCTAAGACACAACAAGCCCAATCACCCAATAATCTATAAAGACTCACACTTGCAAGGCATATACCCCAGACAACTTGTCTACAATTGCACTCACTGCCACTACCCCTACAAGTTGTCTTTTTACTCTGCATCCTCCATCACTTCCACTTGGGGCAGCAGCTACTCCACTACCACCTGGGAGCTCTCTCACTGTGAGTCCCCTCTGCAGGACCTTGCCCCTTGGGCTTTCAACAACACCTGGGCCACCTACACCAGGGACTGGGTCATGGAGGCCAACCAACCTCCTATGGAGGAATGGATCAACTCCTGGGACAAGGTCCAAGGAATGTATTGGTATGGTGGTTGGGGAAACCCCACACAATGGCAGCCTTCCATCAAGGAAGCTTGTGGTAAGCTCAGTTGCCTTCTCATTCAGTAACTGGCTAACCCTACTACCCACAAACAAGTTCTGGGGGTACCTGGACACCACAGGAGCCAACCCCAATGACTGGGCTGGCGGCCTCATGGCCTGGTGGCACTACCAGGATGGTGGCTGGTGCGGCCCAGTTGTCTGCACTGGAAGGAAGGCCTGGGGCATCTACAGGGACTTGGAAGTGTGGGATAGCTGCGCCTGGGGCCTCCCTAACCAGCTAGCGTTACTGTATAACTAGTTACATACCTGTAATTAGTCTGTTTAGTTATAATGCCAAGAATACACCTCCTGTGCTTTTCCCACCCCCCATCCCTTGAGTAACTGTTTAAAATGGCACATAAGAACAAGCCTAGCTAAGACTCATCCCTAGTCAATGCTTGGGGGGCTGTGTGACAGATAACTAACTATATGCACCAATATAACTAAGTGCTGACTATGGACTTAGTGTGCCTTAGGCTCATTGTGTATATATGTGCCATGTATGCATCTCATATATCCACATCACCTCTACCTACCCCTGCTAACGCTGTGGTTAGCCACTAGACATGCCATTGCATAGCCATTACTGTGCCTGCAGTAAGGCCTAGACCTTTGCACATTAATGCAAAGTTGACTGTGCCTACAGTTGCACAGCAATGCAGAGTCCACCTCCAGTCATCCAGCATAGGAATGCACAGCAACTGTGCTCCCAGTCTGCAGTATCATGTATACCCTTGTTCCCATGCATATAGGGCCAGCCTCTGAGGCCATTGTTTGAGATATCCCTTCCTTTTACCTACCTTTTACCAACTACTGTACTCAAGTACTCCCTGCTGTCTCTAGCTCAATGCTCAATCTATTCCTTTTGCCTCACTCATATACTTGTGCTAACAAGTGATTATTGCACCTAAGGAGGTCTGACCTTTAACACTGCTCACTAGTTGGTTGGGTAAGTCCCAGTTCAAATTGAGGTTCTGGGCCATGATCAGCCAGCATGTGCAGGCCTGCTCCAAGGCCCATTTGAAGATCTGAACTCTGTCAGTCATAACAGTGGTAGCTATGTTGTATTTGCTGCTGAAGTAGTTCACACCCGTGTCCATGCCATCAATCATAATATTTCATTTGAGTAAATCCTAGTAAAGAGTTGCATCAAAGATATGGTCAATCTGTCCATCCTTGGGTACACAATCACTTTGATAGAGCATTTTTTGAACAAGCTCAGGATTATTGAAATACGCGCAGAACCAAGGCATAGCAGGGAGGTCCTGAAAGACCTGTTGCGGTTGGCCTTTGAAGTCACACCATGCTTCACTGCAGACCGAGCAAGATGTCTCCTCAGCATATTTACTGGTGAATGCATGACAAACCTTGACACAACAGTCAACAAGAATGGGGGCAACCCCAGAGAGGGTCACAAGCCAGGTCTTTAAACACTAGAGAGTAAGTAGATGGAGCTTGTTACGATAGGAGTAATGCAGCTGTTCATAGTTGCTTTGCGTGACACTTCCAAATTGCCAAATGGCCAGCACAATAATGCTGTCAACCTCCTTGTCAGTAGGTGTTTCAGTAACTTGCAATTTTGGAGTCAGCATTAATGAATTCTGGAATCTACTCTTACTTCTCTGTTTCCATGTCTTCAGCATCATTGTCTTCAGCATACCAGTGCTTGTACTTGGGGTACTCACCCACAGTAACATGCTGGAATCTGTCTTCTTCAAGTGGTTCCACATTTTCAGTGTCATCAGCAGGGAAATGGGCATGTGAGGGTGGGGGGGTGTTTTGTTGTGCCAAGGGCCATGCAAGTTGATTGGGCATTCAGACAGCTCCGAATCCAAGTCAAATGTATAATTCCCCATGTTATCCTTGATTTCAGTCACTTATGAGTCAAAATCATTAGCATACATTCACTTTAAGCAGGAGGATATGCTGTGTATACCTGGAGCATGTTGGCCTCCCCCCTCGTCTAAACCTTCCATATCATATTATTCTGTTGTCTCAGCCTTTATCACAGCTCCTGGACCAAGATTATAATGATTATTTACTTTGTCTAGATGATTTATTGCATGGTTGTCCAAGTCCACAGGATCAGGCCAGTTGGATGCATTGTCAGCATCACCAGGTGGGAGTTCTTTCAAATGTCAATATTGAACGTGAGGGTGAGTGTAGTTGTTACAGTGAGCACAATGTATTTTTTTCACCTCATCTGGGAACTGTTTAGCTTGTGCCAACATGATGTGCAGAGGCAGCACGACTTAGAGAAGTTTTGATTGAGACTGGTCACATGACAGTCCACACTTCATGCTTGTCTGACCCACCTTGCTCTCCTGCTCTCAACCACCACCAGTCTCCTGCCACTAGAGCACCCAGAGTGCCAAACCAACCCACACAATGAGTAATAATTACTTAAAATCATAACCTGACTGCAATCTGTGCTTGCCACACCCCCCAACTTGAATAGCACCATTAGCATGTGTTTGACTGGTAAGCATCACCACCATCAGATTTCAAAATGAAGGCTAACTTTGTGATCCAGATATGGATTTTGCCAGTGTTCTAGCTGCATTCACTGCTAACCCCAATTCAGCAGTGCAATTCCAAGTGTTCCTTGCTGTGCAAGCTGCAAATGCAACTGGTAAGTCCAAATTTCTTCTCAAGATGCTTTCCCCCATTCTGACACTTACTTTTGGCTCAGACAAATCCAACGCAACTCAAGGCAAGCTGCTTCACAATAATTGGCCAGCTTTTGCTGAGCAAAGCTGGAATCCAATCATCTAGGTAACTGGAACCCCACCATGGATTACTCATCCAACTTGGCAGAACACCTGGATGAGTGCCATGTGCAGTCTTTAAGTGGTAAGTATATTTTGTTCATTTATTATAATTTTTCAACAGCTAACAACAGTTAGGCAACCAACATCATACATACCTGAGAAAAACACGGAGGTCGGGAGGTTGGTCTACCTCCGTACTCAAAAATACGGACCTGGTCATTTTCAGGCCAGGCCCGTGTTTTCTAAAATACGTAAGTAAGTCCCGTATCTGACTTCCAGGATGATTTTAATCGCACAGTACGTACCTCCGTGTTTCGGCGCAAACACCGTGTTTCCTCTAAGACGGTGGTTTTCTCCGCAAACTATTTTGCCGACCTCCGTTTATTGACCGTCCGTATTTTTATCCATTTGTATTTCTTGTGCGGTATTGATGGTTTGCTTCTTTCCGTATTTCTGTCTGTCATTAGGCTTTCCGTACTCGTCGTAAATACGCTTTCCGGTTATGTACGCACGTAAATAAGGATATATATGCGATAATTTGTTAAAGCTGAATGAAATAAGAACATACAAGTGAGACTAGTCATCCTGGCCCCATATAAGCAATGGATACGCAAGCTCGGAGCTGCGGTCCACTATCCACCATCGCTTCCTATCCTTGATCTGTCCCACGGCGCACTGAACCGTGTTCGCATCTACAACCTTGCCGGTCGACAACTCGCCCTCGTACCAGATGACACTGTGCTCGTAGGTATCTTCTCGAGTCGTTTTGGCTTCCAAAACAAGCGCAAGTAGCAGTACACGGGCCTTACTCTTTTGACTCACAGTCGAGTTGGCTGAGAGGGGGAGTTCGAATATACAGTGCAGTTGCCCGTAATGCGATTTTTGGTAGAGGTTTTCCGGCGCATTCCTGCGATGCGCAAGCCTGTCGAGCAGTAGCTCGTACTTGAAACTTGTTATTACAGACAAGTAGAATATATGCTAGGCCTACCCGAACAAACGAGGCGTTGCGTCAGTCAGGGCACAGCTTATGATAGCCACGCACATGGATCAAATCGCCACCTTGAATCATTTTGACATGCGCCCACTGGTGTACTGAATCAGGAATGACCTCCTTGGCGTCGGTCATGGAGACTTTAAATGCAGTTGTAAGGTACTTTGCGATCTTGTTCCGTAGTTGATTGTCAATGTATAGTTGTTGGGAGTGCAGGCCAAGTAGCGCAATTGTAGGGTTTAAAAATATGTTATACAATTAGTCAGAGACAGCAAGAGAACCACTTACACCCTGCGACAAACTCCCCCTGAGAATCTTTGTCCTTGTCCAATGACTTTGTCTTGCCAAACCTAACGCAGTCGTGCAAGTCATATATCTCCCTGACAACACAGAGCATAGCTGTATTGCAAATGCATCGAGCAATGTTGCTCCTTGGGTACCTCTGTGTTGTGAGCCATGCTCTCGCCATTGGACTCGTCTGCGTCTCATCCTCTCTTGTTGACTGTGTTGTGTTTGTGTTTGTTCTTTCCTCTTGTTTTGCTGCCGCGTTGCCACCTTCTTGTGGTTATGTGTTACATTGTGTAATGCGGCTGTGCTTTGTACGAGTCATGTCTGTTCATACAGCATGACTCACATGGACACTCCTGACTGGCGGTTTCGTATGACTCATGTGGCTGCGCCTTGTATGACTCGGCCACTTTCTGAATATATATAGAGGACCAACAAGCCTGGTAACCCCAGCTTGTTTTGTCTCGTCAAACATCCCTTTTGAGTGACACTTTGAACCACCCCTACCCTCAAGAGCCTACAGACACTTAAGTGTGTTGCGGTCCAAGAGGTCATTTAGGTCTTAGCGCCATCCACTCTCCATCGCGGCTTGTCTCATAGCCACTAAAGAAGAAGCTTACGACACTTTGGCTCTTGACAGATGTGCCAATAAAACTGCAGTAACGTTCCATCGGGTAGGACCAGTAACACCAGATTGGGCCGATCTGTTCAATTGAGTCGGCAACATGCAGGAGGTAGTGAACATTAACTGGGCATGCTTGAAGTTGATTGGCGTCATATTGATAGTATATCCTAATAGGTACAATCAGTAAATTCACGCATATATGCACCCAATCGTACCTTTCATATTCTTGAACCCACTGTGCAAATCCTTCTCAGATCTCATCTATTTCCGTGTGCTTCATTGAGTAGTCCATACATTGATTCATCAGGTTCACTAGTCGGACAAAATGGACATAGTATGTTGATTTGATAAAGCGCTGGCAAAGTAAACTTGGAGCAAGTTGAGTTGCCCAGAGACACCAAGATTTGGCGATAAAATGTGATCGCTGATTCAGATGAGGTACTCGACAACCAAAGCTTGAAGGAATTGTTGATCCAGACTCTTCACAGACGTCGCCCAAGGCTTGCCAGAGTTCAGGTGACATCAGATATTGTTCCTTGCCGTCATCGTATTTATTGAATTTCCCAGTCCATAATTCAGCAAGTTGGGGAATTAGATTCAGCCAAACCATGTGCATTATCTTGGTTGGAAAGGACGTGGGGACCCTGATGGATGGAAGGCGTGCAAGGAGTGAGACACCTTTCACACCCGAGTCTCTGGCGAGTTTGGTGGCGGCAGATTCATTTTGGGTCCTTAAGACTTTGGCGCCAAGTCTCAGGGTCTCATTGTGCATGTGTAAAGGCAGCTGGAGTGGGTCGATTGAGGCACCGTCGGGTCGATGGAGTGGGCAATACAAGTGTGTACCACCTTTGACTGTATGCCCGGGAATGGCAATGATCTGGCAAAAGCAACAAGGGTATCGAGCATTATGACCAAGGAACTCTAGAATCTTAGTAATTGCTGGAATGTCGCCAAAACCAGTAAGAAGATGACTGCGCAAGGAGAAAACCTCCTCATTAAGAATATCAATCGCTTCAACACCCTCAGTCAGCTGTACAAGCTCGTCAATCAGAGGCTGCAGAAATGAGTTCAAGTCCTTTGGCAAGTGGGGCCCGGGGACGACACCAACACAAATAATATTCTCCAAGAGGAATCAGATTTCAGGAGGGAAATTGTAGTTGACAATGATCAAGGGCCAGCAGGAGTTTTTGCGTTGCTTGAAAGGGCACATGCCATCAACAGAGAGACCAAGAGCCAGCTCGCGCGCATCAGAGAAGAATTTGTAAGGCCGTTGAACGTCATCAATGGTGACAAAGCTATCACATAACTCCTGATAGATGCGTGAATCGAATATGTCTTCAATTAAGTCATGGGTTTTCTTGTAGTTAGAGCGATAGCAAAGGAGTTTGGCTGTCCAAGGGTTGCGAAAAAGCGCAAGGAGCTGAGGAATGAGGGGAATGTAAGTGAATACAGCGCATGGCGCACCAGCAGCATTGTAGCCAGGGGATCAACAGTATGGACATTCTTCTAAGCCGGCAAGGTAGCCGGTGAACAGGACGCACGAGTTTCGACAGCAATGGTAATCAATCAAATTGAGCCCCGAGAGCTTGAGCATTTGAGTCTGCAAGCATTTCAGCGACGGCAGATCTAAGTGCGGGACATCTTTACGGACAAAATCCCGGCTCATAGCGGCATAAGTACACACACCGAGTCGATGTTGGACAATGAAATCGAAGGTACAAATGTCCCCAAGTTCTTCAGGGGCAAGATTTGCTCGTGCTAAGAGAGATTAGCATGAAGAAATCACAAATAAGGTGTGACTTACCGTTTTTTGCCGCTTCCATCCTCACTCTCCCTCAAGTAAATGCGTCGGGGGCCAGTCTGTATGTTGCAGGGTTCAATTCTTCAATATCTTCTTTGGTGGGCTGAGCATTGGCTTCTGAGTCAAGGACTGAGATGATGTCGGATGGAATCGGGTCGTTACTGGAAGATTCAGCATCAAGTGCACGATTTGGCTGCGCTTGCAGAACTTCAGCCCACAAACCAGTCAAGTCAACCTCAGGGATTGGGGGGTCGGGATCAAGAGGCCAACGTAAAGGTGGGGGAGATCCACTAGCTGATCGACTTCCGGGGTTGTCATAGTTGGCGGGCGGGGGATCGGCAAGCGCAAGGCTGCGTGAACGGTGAACACAAATTGCCTCTAAGCTCGAGTGGTGATGAAGATTAGATCTATATGCGCAATGCAAGTTTATTTAGCCAAGGTTAAGCATCGAAATATGCAGGCTACCACCCACCTTAGCCTTGCTAGATTCAACTTTGCATGTTTCGCTTGTAGGTGTCTCTTCTGAGTCTCAGTAACAACCATATTTCCACACCTACAGGCGCATGGTACCCTTTGTTTTGCCGCATTTGCTTTGGGAGGCATGGCATGGGAGGGGCATATAATGCAAGTGGTGTGTGGCGTGCGTGGCACAGCGTACTATGCGTGGCATGTGTCCGTGCGCGCTGTCAGAAATTTACAGGTTTGGCGCTGATGTAAGCGTTGGGCGCCCAACCTATAAGTACCCAACCCCCCTCGACCGCAACAATCCTCCCCCGCTTTGCCCCCCCCCCCACTCTTGCAGTCTTATAATTCGGCATAAGTAAGTGCACCAATAACATTTCCTGTATGCTCTGCTTGCTGCATTTATTGCTAACTGAGTCTCCACCAGATTTCATTTGGTGGCGGGACATCCGTGTTTTTGACCAACACCCACCTTCCTCGTACCAAATCATCACGTAGATCATTCCAATGGCTCCCGGAGGTAGGTGACAAAGTATATTACCATGTCTACAATCTAGCTAAAGCACTCATTATACCAGGTGCACATGCCAAACCCAAACCCCGTGCGGGGAGCGCAAGTGCCACACCAGCGAATCAATCAAGCGATTTGCTGGCGGGATCAAAAAGTAGGTGATCGACACTAGCTGATAATGACCTTATTGATCAACGGCTGTGCAGTCAAGATCGATTACTCGCCGAATGGCCTAACTGTTCGCATCACGTTACCCGACGGCCAGCGGGAATCCTGGAGCATGATTGAGAAGCCCAAGGAACCTTGCAAAGGTACGCAGCCCAAGATGAGGATGGAGGAATTGCAGGGTGCAGGGAGGCACCAGTCATACCTGGATATCCTGGTGAGCTTAAGGTGATTTTTTTTCGTGACTTTAGTATTTATCTTTGACTTCCTTAATAGGCCACCGCTTGGCGTGAATCCCATTTGCTGCTGGGTGCTAGTATGGAGACAATCACATGGCGAGGGGTCTCGTTGGTCGACAAGGGCAACCTCACACAAAATGTAAGTAAATTTCCTATTTCTAATCTAGCCTATTTACATCAACGCCATCCCAGGTGCGTAACGCGCACCCCATCCTGTGGCGCTTCCGGGCCAACTGGGCCGCCAAAGCGATCCTCCAAAACTGCCTCTCAAATAAGCGGGACAATGGCAAGCGGAAGGGCCAACCTCGGAAGAAGAAGGCCAAGGTTGAGGTCGATGACACTGAAGATGCCGACGACCTAAACCAGGAGAACGGCCAGGGCGGAACGGGGGGGCAGGACGACCAAGATGCGGGCTCAGGCAAGAATCAAGACAATGGCAACGGCCAGGGCGATGCAAATAACAAAAGCGACGGTGTCAACGAGGGGGAAGGTGACGGGGATGGGGATGGGGACGACGACGGCGATGGCCCAAGCAAGGATCAACAACAGAGCCAGGACGTGCGCAACGACAAGGACGACGAGGACGAAGAAACACGGGTAACAACTTATACTGCAGCTTCAAAGGTGAGTAACGAGTGTCGGTTTCAGCTTGAACTATACTGATTGATCGAACAGAAGCGCAAGTGGATCGAAGACGACGAGGACGAGGAAGGCGGCGATGACCAGGAAGATAGCAGCGACGGCGACGACAAGACCTGGGTAGACGACGATGCTGATGCCGACACCAAGACGGCCACCGAAATCATCGCCAGCTTGCCTGAGCGCCCACCAGCTCGCACACCGTCCCCTCCATCGACACTTCGCAACACGTCCCCTGTCCGTAACGTCGATATCACCTCATCGGCTCCCGCCAGTGGATTGGCAAATGGTGCTCAGGTAAGGGCAATAACCATCTTTACGTTCTACTACCTAACGCAAAGGTAGAAACGTAAAGCCGGCACTCTTGTGGAGGAGAGCTCCCAGTCCTGGGCCGCGGGCTACCAGCAGGAAGTTCTGGACTCCGAGCTCAACTCTCGCAAGCGTGCACCAAAGAAATCGCGTGCCGAGAAGCCGGTTCCCGACCTTGTGGAGGTCATCAAGTCTACCGACCCCGAGCCAAACGCCGACCCTCCAACCAAGTCCAAGAAGCAAACCAGGGCCAGCCCTGTATCTCAGCCCGACGTCCCCCTGCCTGCTCCCATACCTGATGCGCCCGCTCCCAAGTCCAAGCCCAAGCCCGTCAACAAAAAAGGCAAATCGACAGCCCCTCCCACGGCCCCTCCCGCCAATCCTCCCGCTCCCGAGCCTGCCAATGCGAGGACCGACAAGCGCCGCAACGCGACCAGGGCCCCTGCTGATCCTGCACCCCCTAAAGGCCCTGCTCCGGCGACGAAGGGGAAGGGAAAGGGGAAGGGAAAGAACACCGATCAAGACGTGCCCGCCCCCGACACCGATGTCAATGCTCCTCTGGCCCCAGGCCCTTCCCGACGCGGCAGGCCTCCTGCGACAGGCGGTAAGGTCGTGACCCGATCGGCGAAGCAAGAACTTGTCCAGCAAGTCGATCTAGCTACCCCGGAGCCACCCAAAAGGTAAGTCTCATTCACCTCGTCAATTGAAATCACTCATAGTCGTTTGGCAGGGGTAACCGTCGTGGTCGCAAGTAACAGTGGCAAACCCCCGTCTGACTTGTAAGTTGGCCGTCTGCAAACCTATTGACTACTTATAACTTGCGCAGTATCCAGTATACCATGTGCTCGAAGGCTGGGACCGAACAAGCGGCATTCAGACCGTTTTTCTTTTCCCGGGGGTTTCCCCCGTATTCCTCCTTTGCTAATGCTTTTCTGGGTTTGCTTTCTATCCGGCGCTATTCATCTTATTTCGATTTTATGGACAATCGTGCCGGATTTTCGCTTTTTACGGACTTTTCTCCAGTTTCGTTTGTAGATATGTGCATTTATCTTGTGTTTCACACCGTTTCTCCCTGTATTTTTTTGTATTACGTGCCTTTTATCCGTGTTTGTTCGTGGTGTTCTCCGTGGAATCCGTCGTTTCGCCCCGTGTTGTAAATGTCCGTAAAAATAATCGATTTTATGCTATTTACATTACACGGTGAGAACCCCAGCGGGCTGGCCCGTACACGTGGGTCCGTGATTTGCCAAAATCACAGACATATTTCCCATATAAAAAATCACGGGCATATTCCAGGTGCGACACGGAGGTCCTGCCCATGTTCTTGCCTCCGTAAAACACGGAACTCTGTGGTCCACAGTGATAGTCAGAGTCTGATGGTTGATTGATCTTCAGACCCAAGAAAACCACCTGAGCAGCACCAAGGTTGGGCACGCATGCCGCATTGCTTGCCACCCAGCCACGCTGCCTTGCACTCAGGACATCAAAGTCACTCACTTGACCAAATCACACTGTGCTGGTAAGTTTTGCTCTTTTTCTGAGTCTTCATGCTCAGAACCTCAAGTAGATCACTGCTGCCCAGCCATTCCCCAACTCCAAGTTGATCTCCAAGCCTGTCCTGCCCCAAGTCTGCCACCAATGACCATTGGTAAGCAAAGCACGCATATATTTGTGATATCAATCAGTGACAAGCCCCTTATGCTACACTCATATTTGTCTTAGCCAATCCCACCATTTGCAGACCTGTTGCCTCACCCCTACTTGTGGGCACAACAATACCCCCAACTCTGGCTCACATTGCTCCCATTCTCCATCCAAGCATTGTAGCCTTCCAGCCCACCCTGATTCCCACCAGGAGCATCTTTCCTAGGACGATTTGCACCCTAAGGATGGCCCCCATTCTTGTTCCCAGTCCCCTTCCAACAAACAGCAACCCTGCAGCCAATCTCCTTGTCCAGGCCACTCCAAGCGCCAACATGATCCAGCTCTGTCACCAGGAAAGGAAGATGAGCATCCATACAACACCTGCCTAATGTCATACAAGAGGTGCCCCAAGGCATGCAGTGGCTGTGTGAAAATCTTGGTCAACAGCAAAAAGGTTATCCAATGTACCCAAATGGAGAAACTGATCAACTGCATCAAGAGGCACAAGCAGCTCGTTCAGAAGGGGCATCTCTTTGGCCACAAACACAGGTGCTACTTCAACCTATAGACCTTCAGCAAGGCAAATGCAAAGACATGCATCTGCATCCCAAGGCCCCCCAGTTTTCAGACTGGACAAGGTGGCACTAAGCCACTTCACAAGCTGATCAGCTTGTGCAACAACTATGATACATTTTGCAATATTCAGGTAAGTATTCTTTTCATATCCTGACCATTTACTGAGACCTGTCTGCCTAGGGCATTGTCTGCAAGGTGTGCCTTAAATGGCACCCACAGAATTTTGACCTCCCCTTTGGGAAAGGAGTCACCTGGAAGCATTACTTGTCCAGTGCACTTGTCAAGATCCATAACTATGTAAGCATCTTCTGAGTTGTCAATTAATTTTTCCTCATATACCTCTATGTATACTCACACTTCCGACCCTCTTCCACTTCCATTACAAGTTGGGCAAGGACAGTTGGGTGGTGGCTACCATGGCAGCAGTGTACCTCATGTCAAACTGTGCATACACCAAGGTTGGGGGTAAGTTAAATCAATGATGAATTGATAACTTATTATTAATTGAACCAAGCCAAGGCAAAATGCAACAAGCACCTTTGTTGCAATGCCTATGGCCCAAAGCAATGGCCTGACAACATTGATGATGATGGCTTTGACAGTGAAGCCAACATGTACAACAAGAACAGGGAGATCATCCTCCTTAACCCTGAAAAAGCGCCAGCTGGTTATGACAACAATGACAGCCACAACACCAAGTCTTGTACATCAACCACAGGTGCCAGGTCCTTGTGCCTGCACAAGTGTACCTGCTCCCACTCCCCTCAAACCACCTCCTGCAACAACTACAAGGCTGTGATTCCCCCCAGCAAGAAAGGCAGGGGTCTCTCAACCTTGTGCTCTTCTAGTCCTGCCTTTCAACCTACACAGCCAAGTTAGTGCAACATTTGTCAGGCAGACAAGACAATTGCAAATGAGGCAGGTTGCAATAAGGACCTATGGGCCTTGAGGAACAAGGCTGGAGCACCCAACCCTGTCACTCCCTCAAATGCAAAGGAGAAGGCAGCCAGGTGCAAAGAGGTGGTTGGGCCTTCCACATCAACAGACAGCTGAAGGGACTCAGATGAGGATTGAGATGTGGAGGTAAGTCATTCATTAATGGAATTTTTTATACTAATTTTACAGTCAGCTGAACTGTACCATCACAAAGAAGGTAGGTGCACACAAGACCCCCAGTGAACCCAATGATGGTCTGGTAAGGGCAGCCTCTGTGTGTCTGATTCAATGAAACTGATGAGTTCCCTAAACTTGTAAAACCACCAAGAACCAGAAGAAGCCAGCAGGGAAAGGGAAAGGGAAGGGAACCAAGAAGACTAAGGTACTTACACCCAAGCCAGTAAGTCATCTACTCAAACATCAAATGTTGACAAATGCCATGCAATTTACAAACCTAATGTACAGGAGGAAGCTATAGAAGAGGAACCCATGTCAAAGAGGAAGCCTTACCCACAGATGGTGCATTTGCAGAGCGCATACCTCCTCCCCCCTAGTACTTACCTGTCATCAGCATCCACCACCCCCCAAGTCCAAGCCTGAGCAAGATGTGGGCCCCTCAAAGCCATCAACCTCATTGGGCGTAAGTATTTGAACTCTGATGTGCCAGTTACTTACTCTACCCTAGGGGAAACCTCAAGCCATTGGCACCATTAAGATTACTGTTGGCCCCAAGACACACAGCCAAACTTGCACCCAGAAGTAGACTACAAGTTCAACTCCCCACATTGTTCCCTTTGACTTGCTTGATTCCTATTTGACTCTTCTTTGTCCCCCACCCCTGGTTCAGTTCTCCTTTCCTGGACAACCCCAACACTCTATGGACAGCTGACCCAACCCTGGACTCAAATGTGCTACCAAATGAGGCTCCTTTATACCCATCAGTGCCATACCATTGAATCTCCAGGCGCATGTGATGGATGGCCTGCTGGGATCAATGGTTAGGACTGACAGGGTTTGTTATTATTATCATTGTCTTTATATGTAACTTTAGACAATGTGACCATGTAGTTTTACCTGTAGCATTGAAATTTAACTGTGTTGTCTATGTATTATTGACCTGTGCACATGAGGAGCTCATTGGCACAAACTGCTGGGTATGACACCTAAACATAGCTGAGTACAAGCCAGAGCCCCGTTGACACATGCTCAAATTTACATGATTTTATTTACATGCATATGGTGCTAGATGGGTGACCCTGCATGCACCCAGCTAAAATAGGTTGGTCACTCAATGAAAATATGTGCATGCACCATCTAACCTGCACCCCTGCCATACACCTAACTTTAAGTGGAGTGTTTTTGACTGGGATGGGGAGAGTGTGGTGAGGAACTTGCAAGTGGATCCAATCACCCGTTTGGAGCCATGTTTTGAAATCAAATAGCCAAAGGCCTTCTTGCCCAGAGTTGAAGGAGATCAATCACAATGCCATCTACCACCACCACATTTATTCTTGCCATCCCCATCCCTGTTGCCATTGACTGTGTCTTCTGCCTCATCTGTGCTTTTGTTGCAAACTCCACCCTTGACCCTATTGTGATTGGCCCCAATGACTGGCATGTCTGAACCATCTGGTGCCTCAATTGACTTGTACTGCCATCTCAAGCTTATGGGAGGTTTCCCAGCTTTGTACATATATGCACAAAAAATGGCCCAGGCCTCCTTTTGCTGTAGGTAAGTTGCCATATGCTCAGTAGTGTTGACTTTGTTGGACACTTGCCACCCTTTCTTCATGCAGTCAATCTGCAAGTGCTCAGAGATTTCTGTGTTGGACCTGTCTGGCATGTCCAGCTTGCAAATCAAGTCCATATAATGGCTGAGCATGTGGGGCTTGGGAATTCCATCAAACAGGAGGCCTGTATCCAAGGCCTTCTTGTGCTCAAATACCAACTTGACTTTGTGGAACGCCTTCAGGTCCTTATCCAGATTGTCCAGATCCTCACCTGTCATTTCTTGCTGATGTGCCCAAACCTGAAAATCAAGAATCACTCAAGCTGCCTTGACAAGCCTTGCATTGTTCCACCCAGCTACGACAGGCAAGAACACTTTGGCCAGATTTTTGGCCTCATTTTCTGTCCACCGGCTAATTACTGGTATACCCTTGTTGAAGTGTCATACCCCAGAGTACTGCGGCAATCCCAATAGCCTGCAATTGACTTTGTCCTCTCCTAAAAGACCTTTGCACCAGTTTTGTCGTGAGCTAGCTCTCGACATCGGACTTGCCTGTTGTCTCGCCCGCCTGTTCTCTTCTTGTTGTGTTGTGTTTCCGTTTCCGCTTGCCGCGTTGCCACCTTCTTGTGGTTTTCTGTTACTTTGTGTAACGCGGCTGTGCTTTGTACGAGTCATGTCTGTTCATACAGCATGACTCACTTGGACGCTCCTGACTGGCTGTTCTGTGTGACTCGTGTGGCTGCGCCTTGTATGACTCGGCCACGTTCTGAATATATATAGAGGACCAACAAGCCTGGTAAACCCAGCTTGTTTTGTCTCGTCAAAACATCCCCTCTGAGTGGCACTTAGAACCACCCCTACCCTCAAGAGCCTACAGACGCTTAAGTGTGTTGCGGTTCAAGAGGTCACTTAGGTCTTAGTGCCGTTCACTCTCCATTGCGGCTTGCCTCATAGCCACCAAGAAGAAGCTTACGACATTACAAAACAAGCTTAACAAACAAACATGTCTATTCAAGAAGATGGAGGGTCACGTCCCTCATCTGCGATATCAACAAGAAGAGGACCTAGTCGGGCAGCAAGGCCCACAGGATCACTAAACGAACAAGATATTGCACAAACTCAAGCGGGAGGTCCTGCCCGATCACGCCCCCAAAGTCAAACATCAATGCCGGGAGCTTTCGGCATTCCTGACATGACAACAGTACAGGAGGAAGAACCCACTATCACAAATAGAGAACCAGGGGATCTCACAAATGACCCTACTCCGGCGGTAATTCGTATTCCAAATGCAACTCCAGGGCCATCACGCCCCTTATGGCCGTTAGGAAACAGAAGACAGTTTTTTTCTCCCCAACCCGAAGCTCATGGGGGTGTATCGCTTGTTCCCATTAGACCTCCCCCCACACCACACGTTCCCAATGTCCCTACAGTTCCTCAAATTGGGGGAACCATCACCAACGCAGGTCCTATTCCAGTGGCTTCCCAGCCAGTCACACCGGTGATTCCGGCACCACCATATGTTCCACAAGGTTACTCCGAGCAATCAGGCCCGGTACAACAAAGCGCCGGAGATCCAGGGAGCTCAAGTTCAAGTTCCAGTTCTAGCGGCAGGACTGTAATCAGCAATTTAGATGACCTAGATGACCTTCTAGAAGGAAGACACAACGCTACCCTTAGGGTTATAGACGGAATGAGGGTCACCATAGATCGAAGGCTTAGTGGCCTAGAACAAGCCACACAGGTTCTAGCAAACAACCAACAAATCTTCAACGACTCCATCAACACCCTACAAGGAACCTTGACAGACATTCTGAACTCGGCAAGAAATGGCGAACATAATTCCTTTCTAGTCGGTCAAGACGTAACCCGCCTTCGAAATGAAGTTACCAACACCCAAGGACTAGTAAATAACGTACGCGAAGAACTCAACACTACCAGACAAGCACAACTCGAATGGAATGAGGCAGTAACTCAAGGACTAGAAACCTTACGACAAGAGGGAGCCTCCTTCACTACCAAAATTACGGAAGTTCAGCAAACTATCAACAATATGCGAGAAGAAATGGACGAAGCATCCCTGCACGGAGTCACCTCTAGGTGATCAAATTCTCCACCTCATCCAGACGCGGAATCTACCAGGATCGACGAATTAGAATTAAGAATCCAACGGCTGACCGAAAACCCAAACACCGGTAGTGGACCACGTCGTCCAAAAGTAACGCGTCCAGAAGCCTTTGACGGAAAGAAAGGGGAAGGCGCCGAAATGTTCATCACACAAATGGAGAGCTACTTTGTACGCCTAGGTGATCAATACACTTCCAATGAAGAAAGGATTCGCGAAGCCCTAGCAAACTTCAAATCCGAGAACAAAGCCGCCACGCACTGGGCACAAGTACTCTTACGATTGCTCAACCAAGGGGAAAATAACCAAAACCTTGCCTCATGGGAAAGTTTCAAGGCACACTTCATGGAACAGTTCAGTGACCCCAACAAGAAAGCTAAGGCCGAATCAGATATCCGAAAATGCAAGCAAAACAACTCTGTAGCAAACTATGCTTCGGAGTTCCGATATCTCCTGGTAGACGTAAATTGGGGACAGGAAGCTCTGATCAACCAATTCAAGGAAGGGCTGAAGTCAGAAGTCAAGACCGAACTAGCTCGCTTCGAACTAACCCTAATCAATGAAGATGGGACAGAACGAGAACTCTCCCTTGACCGGTGGATCTCAATCGCAATCTCTATTGACCAAAAATTGCAACAAATCAAGACCTCGACAGGAAAGAAGGCAGCCCAACCAACTACTAGCGGACAATCCTCCACAAAGCGGCTGCCTGACGAAGTATACAAAGCAAGGATAGCAACCAACCGCTGCCTAAAGTGCGGACAGGAAGGACACCGTTCATTCAAATGCTCGTCCAAAGATTGGATAACGACGGAACCAAGCGTTAAAGGAAGAGAAGCAACAATCGTAGAAGACTCGGGAAAAGAAGGGGTCTCCCTCTAACTGTGTGTGGAGAGACCAAGAAACCGGCAATGGAAACAATGTACTTTAGAGCGACAAATGAATCTACCATTGTTTACGCGGACGTTGCCGGAATCACAGAACCTATTCCTACCCTCATCGATTCTGGAGCATCAAAAAACTTCCTGGACATTTCGTGGGCTCGGTCCAACAACATTCCACTCATAGAACTCTCCACTCCTAGAAAAGTAATTGGTATCCAGGGGAAAGAACTCTCTCACCAAATACGTTTCAAAGCAAAGCTGGAACTAGAAGTAGAGGGAAGAACCTTCAAGCAAATCTTCTTCGCTATGCCCACTGGAGAGACTAAACTTATCCTAGGATTGGAATGGTTAGAGGAATCAAACCCTGTCATCGATTGGAAAACAAAGCACATATCATGGCGAACAGAAGCCATTCAAGCAAGGACGGCCTCAATAGACGACCTGCCCGAAGAATTCAAGGAATTTGCCGACGTCTTCAGCGAAGAAAAATTCAAGAGAATCCCAGATCATCGCCCTTACAACTGTGCCATCGACTTCAAGGAAGGAGCTGAACTTCCGAAACCAGCCAGACCTATTCCACTCTCTCCAGCAGAGTCAATTGCACTGAGAGAATACTTGGATGAAGAAATTGCAGCGGGGAAAATCCGACCAAGCAAATCGCCCATTGCATCACCTTGCTTCTTTGTCAAAAAGCCGATCGATCCAAAAAACCCAGGGGCAGTCCGCCAACTACGACTTGTCCAAGATCTTAGAGGAGTAAACGCTATCACGAAGGACGACAGATTCCCAATGCCCCTAATGGAAGATCTCTTGGATAAGATCAAGGACGCAAAAATTTTCTCCAAGATTGATTTGCGCATGGGTTTCAACAATATCAGAATCAAGGAAGGAGACGAATGGAAAACAGCCTTCAGAACAAAGGAAGGACTGTTCGAATACGTTGTCATGCCTTTTGGACTAAAAAACGCGCCCGCCATATTCCAAAGATATATGAACCACATCTTCCATGATCTCATCGACATATGTGTCATAGTAAATATTGACAACATCCTAGTCTTCTCTAAGGACAGAAGTCAACATACCGTGGATGTCAGGAAGGTGCTAAAAATCTTACTGGAAGAAAACCTTTTCGCAAAGCTTCCAAAATGCGAATTCTTTGTCACCAAATTGACATATACTGGACTTGGAATCAGCGATTCGGGCATCTCAATGGAGGAAGAAAAGGTCAAGGCAATAAAGGAGTGGAAGGAACCGAGAACAGTCAAACAGGTCCAAGCATTCCTAGGATTCGCAAATTTCTACCGAAGATTTGTACCGAATTTCAGCCGATTAGCTAAACCCCTGACATCCTTAACAAGAAAGGAGAACAAATGGGAATGGGGAAGCGATCAGCAGGAAGCATTTGAAGCCCTAAAGACGGAAATCAGCAAGGAGCCTACACTACGCCATCCAAACCCGGACAAACCCTTCTTCTTAGAAACAGACGCAAGTGGAGTAGCAATGGGAGCAATCCTGTCGCAAAGGCAAGATGATGGCTACCTACACCCTATTGCTTTTCTTTCAAAATCTTTCAATGAGGCTCAGCTCAACTACGACGTCCACGATAAAGAACTTATGGCTATCATAGAATCTTTAACACATTGGAGGCTATACCTTGAAGGAACAAGGGACCCTATCACCATCTACACCAACCATAGGAACTTACAATTCTGGAAAGAAGCAAGAACGTTTAACTGTCGACACGCAAGATGGCATCAATTGCTTGCTTCTTATAACTTTGACATCATTTATCGCCCTGGAATCCTGTCATCAAAACCGGACCTATTGTCAAGACGGTCAGACCATGAAGATATCCCGACGCCTGAACAAGTCATGATATCTGCCGAAAAGCTCAAGGGATTTGAGGGACAAGTTGACACAAACATCATAGAGACTATCAAGGAGGCTCAGGAAACAGATGAAGGACTGGCACGAATCAAAGAAATCTGCAAATCGAGGGAAATGCTCCCAAAAACCCTACAACACAGCGCAAAAGATTATGATCTCAAGGAAGGACTATTATGGTTCAAGGGAAGGATCTACGTACCAGAAGACAAGGAATCCAGACTGGCCATCATGCGAGTTCATCACGACTCAAAAATCGCAGGACATCAAGGACAGGCTAGAACACTGGAACTAATATCAAGAAGATACTTCTGGCCAGGAATGAAGCAAAGCATAAACAGATACGTGGAATCATGCGAGACCTGCCAACGGACAAAGGGATCAAAGTCAATAGTCCCGATCAAGCCTCTGGAGATTCCAAAAGGACCATGGGAAGACATAGCGTTCGACTTCGTAGTGAAGTTGCCAAAATCCAGGGGATCAGATAGCATCTTAGTAGTGGTGGACCGATTCTCAAGAATGGCGCACTTCATACCCTGCAAAGAATCTCACACAGCAAGCGACCTTGCAAATCTCTTCATCACAAATGTTTGGAAACTGCACGGTTTTCCAAAAAGCACGATCTCAGACCGAGGGACTACTTTCAATTCCAAACTTATGAAAGCCATTTATGAGAAGATTGGAACTAGCCCAGGTTTCAGTACTGCCTACCACCCCCAAACAGATGGAATAACGGAGAGAATCAACCAGTGGATGGAAGGCTGGCTACGATCGTTCGTCAACTACCGGCAGGATGATTGGGCGGACTTATTACCAATTGCGGAGTTCAGCTATAATCTACAGAAGCACCGCGTAACAGGTAGTTCCCCTTTCGAAATTGTCTACGGGAGGGAACCACTGTGGAACATCTCAGCAGAAGAATCAACAGTTCCTGAAGCAAACAACATCACAGGGAAATGGCGTAAAATCCACGACGAAGCAATTGCATCAATGGAAACCCAAAGGCTGCCAGAAGAAGAACCAAAGAACAAGTACCAAGAAGGAGATCTAGTATGGCTGCTGGGAAAGAACATTCAAACAAAAAGACCATCAAAGAAACTGGACAACAAAAAGCACGGACCATTTGTTGTGAAGCGACAGATAGGATCACACGCTTATGAGCTTGATTTGCCGGCAACAATGAGGGTGCACCCTGTTTTCCACATCGATCTGCTCAGCCCTTACAAGGGAGACATTGAGTTCAGCCGTAACCAACCCCGACCACCGCCAATCATAACAGAAGAAGGAGAAGAAGAATACGAAGTAGAGAAAATCTTGGACTGGAAAGAGACAAAGGACGGTCTTTTTTACAGGGTCAGATGGAAGGGTTATGGAAGTGAAGAAGATACAGAACAAAGGGCGGAAGATTTTGGTCACCTTTCAAAGATCATCAAGGACCTTCTACGCCGACACCCCGAGGCTCCCACGCCATCTAACTACAATCCAGGGAAGATAAAAGGCAGAGGGGGCGAAACCGGTAGTATCACTTGCAAAACTTGCTACTATTCCAAGAAACACTCCGAACTCTACGCTTTAAATCTTTTTTGCCCTCTAAAATGCCTGCCGTCACCCGTTCCACCATTGCCAACAACCTCACACATGTCCTCGAAGGACCTGCCTTTGCCACGGCAAGGATCCTGGACTCCGGAGCTGCCCTCTATGTCTTCAAGAGGTCGCAACAAAGCTCTGGAAGGATGCACTTTAGGGCCTCGGACGATATCCTCCACTCAGACCTGGGGGAATTCCAGTGGGTCGGGAAAAAATGGCCGACGCGCATGCAGCTCCTACGAAAGGACATATTCGTCTGTCGAGGGTGCGCCGCTTTCCAGGTCTCGGAGGTCGTCCTCCTCTCCACCCACATGCTTGGAGTGGTCGAATGGGGACAAGAAGGAGCGTACTCGAGCGAGTGGGTACCAGGTTACGACGGAAGGCAGCCAACGCTCCGACCTAGATGGAACAATGCCTGGGACGCCAACTACGAAAAGGACCTGAGCGACTGGAGGATGGAGAGGGGCAGATACCAGAAGGAGAAGATCGAATGGGAACCCTACTGGTGGAGGAAGGAGGAGACTGACGTGTCGGCATGGAAGGAAGCAGAGCCCGATGTGCGACAATGGGATGAGGAGTTTGTGCAGGCCCAGGAGAGGACCTTGGACTGGTCCAAGGTGGACTGGACGAGGGAAGAAACTTGGGAGGAATGGGAGAGGTTCTCGGACAAACCGGGAAATACCGTTTTCAATCCCATCGACCTTACCTTGGAGGAGGGGTTGGAGGAGTATATGCTGAAGAAGGAAAAGGACTGTGCAGTGCAGTAGGTCCGTTCAGGTCCCCCAAACGGACTCTTAGGGGGGAGTAATGTCGTGAGCTAGCTCTCGACATCGGACTCGCCTGTTGTCTCGCCCGCCTGTTCTCTTCTTGTTGTGTTGTGTTTCCGTTTCCGCTTGCCGCGTTGCCACCTTCTTGTGGTTTTCTGTTACTTTGTGTAACGCGGCTGTGCTTTGTACGAGTCATGTCTGTTCATACAGCATGACTCACTTGGACGCTCCTGACTGGCTGTTCTGTGTGACTCGTGTGGCTGCGCCTTGTATGACTCGGCCACGTTCTGAATATATATAGAGGACCAACAAGCCTGGTAAACCCAGCTTGTTTTGTCTCGTCAAAACATCCCCTCTGAGTGGCACTTAGAACCACCCCTACCCTCAAGAGCCTACAGACGCTTAAGTGTGTTGCGGTTCAAGAGGTCACTTAGGTCTTAGTGCCGTTCACTCTCCATCGCAGCTTGCCTCATAGCCACCAAGAAGAAGCTTACGACAAGTTTACACAGTGTTGCCCAAACATCCCTGTATCAACTTGATGCTGTAAGTCTGGCACTACATGCGTGGAGATATTGACAAGCTTCCAATCTCTCCAGAACAGATGCTTGACTGGTCCAATCCAAAGCACATTGGTGGTGCCAGAAAAGCCATAATTGTGGTTGTCTGGTTAGTCTAGAGTCTGCGCTTTCAATCGACTAGGGCATTGTTTGTTGATATCAGGTTTTTTGTCTGTAGGTACCAGAAAATTGGACACCAATTACTACAAATGCAAGTTAAGAGTGATTGCTCCAGAAAATCACCCATGTATGCTGCCAGGAGGGGATGAATGCCCCAAACACCCCCATCTGCACAAACAATTTCCTGGCCCTCTTGAGACACATCCTGAAAAAGCTTCTAAATCATGTCCATACATTTATGGAATAGCTGCCACTGGGCATAACACCATTGGGTCTTGTTTGTGATGCATACAAGGCTGTCAATAGGTATGTACCCAATGAGTAACATGGCACCTTGACTTGGTTGCTTTTGGATCCACTTACTAATGTTCCTGATTGACAGATAGACCAGCCAGGCCTAGTGTCACTGATAAGAAGGATCATCCGTGTCTGGTTGGATACAACAATTACAGGGCATATGGTTGCACTGGGTGGGTTAATCAGCCAATTTATATTTTGAATCTGTGAGCTCCTAGGCTGTTGGCACTATGCTAACAACTGACCTGCTTTGGCCACCACCAGTCCCACATCCACATCTTGCCATATACATGCACCTTGCAGAGAGCAGAAGCCCACTGGGGACAGGTGGGTACTGCATGAACTGTTGGAACTTGGGGTTCCAATTCAATTGTGGGACAACCTGTAGAGAGTTCCACATCCAGAAATCCGGAATGACCTAACCAGCATCACCTTTGACTAGCACAGTTCTTCAGTACCAGTTAGGCCCATGCAGGAGGCTGTTGATGCAACAATTGAATTACTCAATGTTTTGCCAAAGGAGGTCCTGGTTCTTTGAAGGTGGTAAGCTTAACAGTGCAAACTGGGTAGATCAAAACACTCTATGAAATATATTAGAATCTGCTAATGCAAAATGTTCTTTTTGATTTTTTGCATGTTAGGTTTGACAATACTGGCTTGAATATATGCACTGCAATAATTTGTTGATTGCATTCTTTGTCTTGTGACAGGTTTTGCTCAATCAAGTATTGACACTGCCCTTGCATGACCTCAATCATGAAGTGTCAGATATAGGCTCCCTATGCATGCCCTGCCAAGGCTTAGAGGTACACAATTGCGCAGTCTGCCTTGAACCAACCCTTGTACAACACCCTTCTCTCACAACAACTGCAGCCTGCTTAATGCGGCCTCACGCTCTCCTCTCCCCTCCCCTCCCTTCCTTTTGTATTTTTCTTTTCTTCTAATCTCTTTGTGTTTCATGATGGAGTTGGTGTGCATTCTTCTTACAGGTCTATTTGTTGAATCTATAAACCAACAGTGTTTTCTTCAGGACATAGCCAGACTGGATCACATGTATGGGATACAGCTGATGCCCCAACCAGAGAACGGTAGACCAGCAGTCATTAGGACCGACATGCACATTGGGCCAAAGGTCCATGAAGGGTGGTTAATGGAACTTAAATGCTAAGTGTTTTGGTGTCACAACCTGTGCAGAGAAGGGTTGTTTGGGACTAATGAGCGGCTCTTGGGCCTGAAAATCACTGAGAGACTCCAAAAGATGTTGGATAACCTCCTCAGGGCAAAGTAGAGTGGGTAAACGACAAGGTAAATCGTTCTTAGTGTTCCAAGGCAATTTCCCTTGCATCCTGTAGAGCAACCAAAACAAAGGAAGAACTATTAACACAGGGAAAGCACAGCAAACCCAAATGGAGCAGGATCAGAACATGAGAAGAAGTGCATGTAGCACATGGGGATGTAAGCGCAGCATGAGAATATCAGAGAACAGAGGCAACATGCTGATCAGCCATGTATGCTGCAAATTGAGTGCAGGAAGCAACAACAAAGGAGCAGTAATCAAAGCAGAGTACATGCAAGAAGATAAGCACAATAAGGAAGGAGAACAGCACACAAGTCACAGAAGTACAACACATAGTCCATTGTCCCCCCCTAAAATGGGCCATTGGCAGAGTCACTGGACCATTGGCACTGGCCCCAGCCCCCTTGGAAATTGCTGCCCAAATCAGAAGCACCTGAAGGCTCTGGAAACCATCCACAGCTAGCCACAGGCTGCTCTGGAAGCGGTTCAGGAGCTGGGTATTGGAGAAAGGGTGGATGGGGCTCTGGGTCCTCCCTGAGCCCAAGTCAATCAAAACAAACATACAATTCCTTTTTGTTTCCAATGTAAAAGTGGTCTATATACACAGATAAGGATACTTTGACCTCCATTAGGCAATTTTTATAGCAATGCCAAGCAATGACCTTGTGGAACTCATGGAAATTGCATGGAATGAAATGGTGCCAGTGATAGACAGGACCACTGCACAGGGAAGTGGGATTGTCACTGTTGAGTTACTACAAGTAGCCATAGTGCACATGGTGGAATAGGTTTGCCCCTTGCACAAGCAGGCTTGCTTGATAGCAGGAGGGATGAGCACAAAGCAAAGATATGGGATGCCTGAGTCCAGTTTGCTCTTGAAGCCCTCTGGCATGTAGTGGAGATAGGTGTCCGGACTGCCCCGGCTGTTGTAGGTGGTATCATTGTGGGGAAAATAAATGGACATGATGGACAGCAGTGTAGGGGTGTTTAAAGGGTTTGGAGAGCTTTAGTGAAGCAAGGGTGCAAGAACATGGGTTTGGAGGTATTGGACCTGCATTTGCTGGTTGTCTTTTTATCATTAGGCAAGAGGCGTGGAACCAGGTCATTTGGTTATGGGACATCTGGGAAGTTGGCTTAGAAGTCCCACAATTTGTCCTCCAAGTGCACAAGATCAGAAGCTGGCTCAAAAGTGTTGTCAAGCGGCCCAGAGCCTTGCCAACAGACTGTGTACTACCAGATTCCATCTTTCAGCTTCCCATTAATCAGTCTGTCGACCTCATACACCTCTTCCCCATCTTCTGTGATCACAGGGGGCGGTTGTTGGAAGGTGCACTTGAAATCAGTGCCTTGCTTTACTTCAGAGGGCAGAGCAACATGGAAAACATCATGGATCTTCATTGTATCAGATAGCTCTAAGAGGTAAGTGTGAGAGTCTATGCAATCAAGAGCAGGGAAAGGACCATACCGCTTGTGATTCAGCTTCTGGTTGGGTGTCACAACCCGCTCAGAGAGGGGGTGTTTGAGACTAATGACTGGCTCTTAGGCCTGAGAATCACTGAGAGGCTCCAAAAGATGTTGGATACCCTCCTCAGGGCGAAGTAGAGTGGGTAAACAACAAGGTAAATCGTTCTTGGGATTCCAAGACGATTTCCTTTGCATCTTTCATAGCAAGCAGAAGAAAGGAAGCACCATCTACATGGGGAAAGCACAACAGTCCACAAGGAGCATGAAAGCAACGTCAGAACAAGAAGAACACATAGCTCATGGGGATCAATGCACAGTCCTCCGGAAGAATCACCGACCAGGGTATACATGCTGCTAATTCACGTGTAGCACAGGCTAAGCGAGAAGAGCAACAAGAAAGATGTAAACAACAAAGCAATCTATGTGGCAGCCCACAAGCACACAACAGGGGGAAAACAACAAAACACAACAACAGGGCAGCCAACAAGCAATGAAGGCGCAGCACACAGACCCATTGTCAGGAATAAGGCTTGTGACATTGGGACATTGGGACTTGATATGTGTGTGTAGCAACCAAACTTTATCTCCAACCTCAAATTCCAGCAGGGAAACTCCATGATCTGTTGCCTTGTAGCATCCCTGTGTCCATTTCAGTGTTGCCTGGACCTCCTCAATCACAGTCCAGAGCTCTGCAGCCCTGTCATCAGCAACTTGTGGTCCAGTGGGTTCCAGGCTTGGTGAAATTGCAGGAGAGCAGCCACACACAAGATCATAGGGAGATAATCCAGTGGCTTCACTTTGGGAGTTATTGTCACAGAACTCAGCAAGGCATAGCAAATCAACCCAGTCTGTCTGCCTATGATTGATAAATGTGCACAACTAACAATACATTGGTGGCTCAATGTATGCTTATGGTATGTCCTGCACTGAGTGTAGGATTCAGAGTTTACACACACCTCAAGGATGGGTGGGTGGGTTTTCTGGGTTGCTGAATCAACCTCTGCTATGCTTGAAACACCTCAATTGCAGCTTCATGGTGAACCCAATGGGCCCTTCATGTTTTCATGTAATAATATATATTCATGAATTGGGAGCAATAGATAAGGCTTGGTGGCCTAACAGAACATATGCTGGCTACATGCTGAGGTAACAACTTGAAAGGTCACCAGTTTGGTTGTGGGCTGGTTGAGCCTTTTGTCAAAACCAGTAATTTGTTTTGTGAATTTTCTTATGTGCTTGCAATTTGGGAATTAGACCCAATCTAGTAATTACATTATATACATCAATTACCTGATATGCACACGTAGTCAGTGAAAGCAGCAATATCTAGTGACTTATTTCAGTGCTATGTGCACTGAATTTTTCACCAAAGGTCACTGCATCTGAGCACTGGAATTCAGTGCTCTCAGGGTACACACCCTTGATTGTTATTTGTGAGGATAATAACAACAGACCAACATCATTTTACATACACCACAACCACCACAGTAGCGCAACCAGACCCTCAAGAACCTGGACCCATGGAACTAGGTAGGAACAGAAAAACAATACTGCCATGCTTCAACTGCAGTGGAAGGGGCCATATGGCAAACAGATGCCCATCAGCTCCTACAAGTGGCCATGAAGGAGAAATATTGTCAGAATCAAAAGATGAGTTGGGAACAGGAGAAGCCCAGGAGTAAACAAGAGAACTGTTCTGCACAAAATACTGGCTGATATATATAGAATGCAAACAAAGAGTTGTGAAATATGATCAATATCCAATAAACAACAATTCAATACAAGTTTTGTTGCAATTCCATTTGCCAGCACTCCTGATAAAACATCTAGCTTTAATCCCTGCTCATTTGGAGGATCTGCAATGATAGCTGGCAGTGCAATCTCCTGTTTCATCTCTAACACACTGGTTCCCACCAGGCATTTAGCCAAGAAAATGGACATCACTCCAAAAAAGTTAAAAGTCATCAATGGAAGAGGAATTTCCCCAGGACTTGTCACTCATTACACATGTTTTGATTTCAATATCCACAGACATAAAGAGACCTTGGACTGTCATGTTGTGGGCATTGGTTGACATAGTATTGTATTGGGCATGTCATGGCTCAAACAAAACAATCCCTTGATTAATTGGAAAGAAATGACAATTCAATTCAACTCAAAACACTGTGCCAATAAGTGTTTTGAGACAAGTCCAATTATCCAAGCTTCACAACTAGAACACCTGCCTGAACAATATGACAAATTTGTCAACATATTCTCAGAAGAGGAAGCAGCAAAACTTCCTCCTCACAGGGAATACAACATGAAAATCAATTGCCTGCCAGAGGCAGAACCAAAACATGGACCAGCCTACAGTCACAATCTGGAGCACAACAAAGCTTTAAACAAAGCAATCACAAAGATCCTGCAAAATGGTTTAATCCAATGATCTGTCCCCACCCAAGCATCACTGGTACATTTTGTTATGAAGAAAAAAGACAATGAAACATTAAAGGAATGGAGATTAGTTGTGGATTATTGAGATGCAAACAGCAAAACTAAGAAGAATGCATATGCATTACCCTTAACCAACAACCTTGTTGAAAAACTTGAGGAGCAATAGCCGATGATAATCAGGTAGGATTATGACGGTACCGAGGAATCTTGATAGTATCACCGCTCTTGATCATTTTGTCCTTATCTGACTCAACGCGGATGCCACGGCCGTCCAAGTGGGTAAAGAGGACGCGGTGGAAACCGGTAAGAGCCTCGGACAGGGTGATATGAACCGTTAACATTAAATCTGCTCCAGAGCGCTCGAACATCTCGTGTTCCTTGGTTCGGAGTACAAAGACTAAATCTCCCGTTTCTTGCCCAGGCTGAATCCCGATGAAAATCAACGCGGGTGATAGGCTCTTGACTAATGCACCTCACCTCTTGGTCACCTTGTCCAGCCAATGTGATTCGCGCTCGATCAGGCATTCCTGGCTTGATGGTGAATTCGATCTAGGACCAGTTAGCGGGGGGGAATCATTGGTGGAAAAATCAACAAACCTTTTTAGACTCGGATACCGTCTTTTTTCCCTTGCATTTTTTGCACCTGGGAATCCAAACAAAATGTAGCTGTGTGCATTAATAAAGCAGGGTCCGAGCACGCACTTGTCCTTTTCCTTCAACCTGGTTCCCTCGCCTTCGCAATCTGGACAAACGGTTCGGGACACTCCGATCTGAAACCGAGGTTAATGCTCGGGGCAATAAAGCGAGAGTATAACCGCACCTGATTCGGTCCCAGCATTTGGTTGACGTTCACCATCCCCTTGCCTCCACACTTTACACATTTTGTGGGTGTTGCTTTTGGTTTACCACCAGATCTGCAAGGGGGGGGGGGGGATGAGAGGCACGAGTCTAAGTGATCAACACAATCTCACCCGTTGCATTGAAGACAGGTGACCTACGATGCAAGAGTTCAGTGAGTGACTTCAAAGGCAGTGTTCGTTTACTCCACGTTTCTTGTCATGTTCATCTTGACGGACTTGCCCGTGTATAGCTCCTCCAACGTTACATCGTAGGGAATGACCGAATCGTCGCCTCTACCTCCAGGACGTCTACGGTGACCTCCTCCAGGAGGCATTCCCATACCGAACATACCGCCTCCCATCCCGGCAAACAAATGTGCAAATAGCTCGTCGGGATCCATGCCCATATCATCGCCGAATGCGCCGCCACCTGGTCCATCCCGGCCAAAGCGATCGTAGTGTGCACGCTTATTGTCGTCTATGAGAGTCTCGTAACTGGGTGCATCGTCAGTTCGAATCTCTTAGAAAAAACCGGACGCAGCCTAGGCTCACGCAGTGGATAGATCTTGAAAGTTTTGGGCGGCAGCGGGATTATCCGGGTTCTGAATGTACTAAGCTGACTGGGGGAGATCATGAATAGGTATGGGCACGTACCTTGTCCTAGTGCAAGTCGGAAGGCTTCGTGACTCTACTGCGATGCATGTGAAGAAACGAAACGTACTGGGTGGCTTTGAAGTGCCTTTTTCTTGTAGGCGCGTTTAATTTCGGCTATGCCTTGCGTTAGACACAGAAGACAAGCAGACTTTTAATATCTCAACTCGTTGTAGCGCTGGAACTGACACCCAAAACCTCATAGAAATGATTATCCGCCACCATTGGAGGAAGGTTGATGCGTAGAAAGAAATATCACATCGAGCCGTGCATGGACCCTTTTGCAGAGGCGCCGTCAACGATCATAATTTACCTGCTGTCTCAACCACCACCCTCACAAGGATGAATTTCTACAAGGAGGCCGCAAATATGATTGATCTGATCGAGATGAAAAGATCGTCGGTCAAGGGATGCCTCTCATTAGCGGCACAAAATGACCGAAAGAGACTAGGCGCACTCATTATTGGTGAGTCCTACATGCTACCTGGGTGAGGTTCCTGACATGTCCTGTACAGAGACTCTTAAACGTAGGGATTTAGGTTGCGGCCAGACCATACACTGATTTCAAGTAGTCAAACCTGCGATAATTTCGATCATTAATGCCACGCCCCTCATGCGTGACGAACGCCGCCACCTGCATTCCATAAACTTTGCCGCCGTTCTTGTCCATGACTTGTTGTTCAATTCTGGTGGTATTCAGTCAGGAAATGGGCCTATAAAGGAAGCAATCAACCGCCACAAAACTCGTCTACAAGCTGAGCTCGTGAAACTGAAGATTCGAAAGGGAGTGCAATCAAACGCCGAGCTAGCGCAGGAGGAAGACCAGCGAGGTGCGAATATCCCTCGGTACCTAAGAGTCAACCGAAACCTGTGGACGGTGGAGCAGGCTATAGACTATTATACGTCTAGGGGCCGGAAGCTCTTCGATGGCGAAGGAGTTCCACCCAAGTGAGCAAGATGGTGAACTACGCAGGAATAAACCTGGCTAAACGCCTTTTGCGTCATTTTCGCAGGGACCACTTCTACCGCGACCGACATGTACCCGACTTACTTGTGTTCCACCCCGGACACGCAATACATGAAGACGACGCATACAAGTTGGGAAAGGTGATTGCACAGGACAAGGCGTCTTGCTTTCCGGCCCTTGTGTTGAATCCTCCCGTCTTGGATTCGGTCCAAGTCATCGATGCTACGGCAGCTCCCGGAAACAAAGTGAGTAACCTTATAGCCTTGAACTCTCAACCGAGCTTGCGCATATGCTCTTCTGTTCACCAGACGTCCTACATCAGCGCGTTGATGAGTAATAAAGGCAAAGTGAGCAATGTTGCAGATTATGGGTTTCATACTGAGATTCATCTCTGCCTCAGGTACTAGCGTTTGAAAGAAACAAAAGGCGGTTCAAAACTTTGCAAGATATGCTTAACAAAGCTAATTGTCGGAATGTGGAAGCCATTTTGGGTGATTTTCTCGACCAGGACCCGATGAACGAAAAATTCAAAACTGTGACCCATATGTTCGTCAATGCTCAACGGGTTGCTGATGGCATAACTCACCTCCTTTATGTGCATTTAGTCTGCTAGATCCGTCGTGCAGTGGGTCCGGAATCGTAAACCGTTTGGATTATCTCACTCAAGAGTGTACGCATGTGCCATTTGTGGGCCAAATGTACGCACTCAAATCTAACATTTTTGTTAGCAACCAATAGCGACAGTAAAGCCCGCCTGGTCACTCTGGCCGAATTCCAGAAAAGAATGATTTGTCATGCCTCGAAGTGTGAGTCTGTTCAGCCTCGGATCTTGTGCTTGCTTTAAGGTCGGATTGTAGTTCCTTCGGTGCTCCGAATAGTCTATTCTACCTGCAGTATACACCTAGAAGAGAACGAGGCGGTTGTAAGAGATGTCTTGAACGATGCCGAGTTCAAGACCAGGGGCTTCAGGCTTGCATCTCGGCGTGAGGTACTACCAGAGTGGAACCGTCGGGGGCTTGAGCTAGAGGGACTTGGTGAGGAGCGTTGGATTTGGTCAGGCAGTATTTAACCATGCCCATAGATTCCGAGTCTGTGGAGGCCCTCGTCCGATGCAGCCCGGGGGAAGATAATCCTGGAACCAATGGATTTTTTGTTTCGTGTTTCGTCCGTGGTTCAGTTGTTAGGCATCATGATACCCTCAAAGCAGGAAAACGGAAGCGACAACCGATCACAAGTATGCATGACGAGGTGAAAAAGACTCGGGTCTGTTAGAAGAGCATCTGCTGTGCGTTGTATTCTAAGCAGCCAAATTCCGGGTTAGTTCCCCAGTATATCATGTATTTATCCCTATCGACCGCTCATCTTATTGACCACACATCCCATTCGTCACTATTATACGATTACACCGAGTTGCCGCATAAAGTTATGTTTATATTCGTTGCATGTGTTGATTCTGAGTGTCACGCCTCTGTGGGGTAATTATGTTTTATGCTTAATTATGTGTGACCTCACCGTCTTCCAACCAGCGGGGTCAGTTTCGTCGTTGTCTGATTTGAGCGCTGAGAGATGGAACGTCCGCCACTAGCAGGTCAAGAACTTCCTCGCCTGACTGATGCCAAACCCGTAAGTGAGAATATACTCTAACTACGTTCCAGTGCAAAGTATAATTGGCATATTGCTTTTGATCTGATCCTATCTATGGCACTCATCCTAGACGGTCGTCGTGCATGTGGCGCGAGGAACGCCGGGAATGAATGCTGCGTGTGTAACGGTTATACATGTTACGCGAGGCTGGAAGCGATGGTCACGTGATTACCCAGTCTGTTTTGCCAGCCACCACTTTCGAACCCACCCTTCGCGCTAATATTCGCCGCAATGTGGAAGCCAGTAGGAAGGTGAGCAAACCTCTCTTGTGCGTGGGTGATACCCCTCATCTCTCTCCATAGATCTATCACCGGCACAAACGATATCCCACTGGTGAGTTTTCCACGACTTCTTTGGCATGGTTGAGTGCTCATTCTGGTTCAGGGTAACAAGCGGCGCTTTGGGCCAGCAGTACTCGAGGATGCACCCAAAGCTGAGATTGCGCAGGCTTCCCCGTCGTCCTTTCCACGCTCATCCACGTCCCACGACGACCGTGATGCCGACAACTATCAACCTTCTGCCCCATCTGGTGCGTACTCATGGTTTGTCAAATCTCATCATCTCAATGTTCGTCTAGAGCCGGATCAGCCTCGCAAACGCAAGAGTCGCTGGGGGGACGCAAAGAGCGAACCAGTGGGATTACCAACTGCCATCTCGTCGAGTGGCGTATCCCAGCGAGAACTGGACAACTATGCGATAAAAATTCGCCTGGACGAGATCAACAGAAAGCTTCAAATGAACAGCTTCATTCCCCCGGAACGCGAACGGTAAGCGATTGAGTCCTGTGTTGATGTTCATGCTAAAGGCCTATTTTCAGCTCCCCTTCGCCTCCCCCGACCTATGATGCTCACGGGCGTCGTACAAACACGCGTGAGGTTCGATACCGCAAGAAACTGGAGGAAGAGCGAGTTCGACTAGTCGATCGAGCAATGAAGTCGGATCCAAACTTTAACCCACCCGCTGAATATCATCAGCAGAAAAAATCGCTTCGCCCTCAAGACAAGGTTTATATTCCTGTCAAGGAGTTCCCGGAGATCAACTTCTTTGGTCTACTTGTTGGCCCTCGCGGCAATTCTTTGAAGAAGATGGAGAAGGAATCTGGGGCCAAAATCAGCATTCGTGGCAAGGGGAGTGTCAAGGAAGGGAAAGGTCGGCCAGACGCGTACGCTGATGATAGCGAGGAAGATCTCCACTGTTTGGTCATGGGTGATTCGGATGAAAAGGTGGCGGCTTGCGTTGCTCTCATCAACAAGGTCATCGAAACGGTGAGTATCCTGAATCCCGAGGTACATGTATAGTTAACCGTAGTGTTGTATAGGCAGCGTCCACCCCGGAAGGGCAAAACGATCATAAACGCAACCAGTTGCGCGAGTTGGCCGCCTTGAACGGGACACTCCGGGACGACGAGAATCAAATATGTCAAAATTGTGGAGGCGTCGGCCATCGCAAATACGACTGCCCCGAGCAACGCAACTACACCGCCAATATCATATGTCGAGTCTGTGGCAATGCGGGCCATATGGCTCGAGATTGCACTTCCCGTCGTGGTGATCCCAATGGGTTTGGTGCGCCTAGCAGCTTCGGAGGTCCACAGCCGCCGTTTACTCCCACAAATCCAACGTCCTCAGGCGGTAATAAGGCGTTTGATTCGGAGTACGCATCTTTAATGGCCGAACTCGGTGAGGGTACCGGCGCAGCGGGGAAACCGGGAGGTCCTGGGGCTTGGCGGAACGATGGTTCCCCAGCTGGCCACCTTGCAGGCGCTGACCCAAACAGCAACATTCCACCTTGGCGCCGGCCTGAGATGTGGCAGACACCAAGTATCAACCAGGGATACAGGCCGCCCTATGGTGGTATGGGAGCAGGGGGATACAGCGGTGCTTCCCCTTGGGCTCAAGCAGGCTATCAACAGTATCCTGCAGCTGGTGGTATGGCTGGTGGGGCGGACGCTGCGGCATACGCTCAATACTACCAGTCTATGGGGTATGGCTCACAGTCGACTTAGGCTCTAGCTATTTCTTTTTGAATACAGGGCGCGGGAATGTAACCGAGTTGACTATGTTGTGCATACCTGTATTGTCCTGCGTCTCTTTTGAGACTGTTTTTGAGTATGATTTTAACTCGTTGCCATCCTTTCGTGCCAGGAGACAATATTTATGCCACACTTATTCAAGTTGCCTCGATCCAAAGCGCCGTGTGCGAGACTTGCGTTAGCCTTGCCTAGAACGAAGCTCCTTTCAAATGTGGTGGCCCTATGTCATCAGCGCTTGGTCGGCCACCACGGAGCTTAGTGGATCGGGAACTCACCGCCGCACTTGCAAATACGTATCGCACGTATAGTAAATGTTGTTGCTCGTATCGACTTGCCTCGGTTCGCATTTATGGATAAATGAAAATGTCGAAGTGTGTGGCTAGAACGGGAGGTCGAATTTCGATAGAAAGTTAAAGCCGCTGCCTAACGCCGAAACCGATTCCCCCCCATCAATCCCCCGTTGCTCCTCAGTCCGCTGGGAGACCACCAGCTATATGCCAGGACAAACTGACTATGGGATGATAGCGCTTTGAAATGCGCAATCTGCTCCTCGAAATTCGCATTCTCGAGCAAGATCTTTGTCACTGTTGCCGGGCTCACCCTTCCTGCTCCCTTGCCTAAAGAAAAGCTCCAAGACAGCCGGGAACACATGATAGAGCTACTATAGAGCCTAGTAATGACTGTGGGGGCTGGCCTCATAGTGATCTGTATTGGGCACTCGACTTTGTGGGGTGCAGATTGGGTGAAGCAAGCTCAAGCAAATCCATTGGTTCTCTTTTGGGCTTGTGAGTGCCAATTTGCTTGTGCATGCTTGCTTAGGTATAGGAACACCATTTGCACAGCCACTTGGATGCTCCTGAGTGCTCCTTTACCCAAGCAAGCATGTATGAGCAAACTGGCACTCCTTAGTGTCAGAGGATTGTGGTGACAAGCATGAGCAAGCATATACAAGACTGTCAATCTCCAAGTTTTTCCTGACAACTCATATTGCCCTGTGTGACCTCCTGGTGGCTGCTGACCATGCCCAGCTACTTGTTTCAAGACAACACAGAGCTTTGCTTGTGCTGCTGTGCAAAACATCTTCAAAAACAAACTCAGGAAGTCTTCCTAGAACTATCATGTTGGATAGAGCCAGCTAGCTAACAAGGGTTACATGGTGAAGATTACATTGGCAACTCTGCATGGCAAGGTCAAGGGGACATGTCCAGAGTTGTGTAGCATGTTGAATGCACTGACTGCAGGTCCAGTGGTGGAGGATGAACTCAGCAAAATTGAAATGGTCTCTGGAGTGTAGGAATGGAATGCTCCTGCACTTCTCAAGCAAATCTGTTGGTTCTCATTTGGGCTCATGAGCACCAATTTGCTTGTGTGTGCTTGCTTAGGTATAGGAGCACCACATCTGGAAACCTGTCATTTGCTACATAGTGATATGTGTACTATGTATGAACTGTGGCCCATGTAGCATGTTAACTTTACTCAAATTATTATATCAATATATAGTGCTACAGATCTGATATGTAGCAGATTCCTCCAAAATATAGCAATATGTATCAACATGTAGTTGCATGTAGTTGTATGTAGTTGTATGTAGTGGCATGTAGCTGAGATTTGGCAGATCCCAAATTTCTGATTGGTCAATTGACTTTGGACATTGTGGCTGTGCACTTACAATATATGGTAGTGATAAACCCAGATAGGAAGTTCTTATGGATTTGTCCTCCCTCTATTTTGAGACAAACTTTTGAACTAGCCAGCAGTTTTCCATCCCCTTTGCACCAATCTGACTAAATGCTATAGAATACCCCTGAATGTGACATGGGGGTGCTGTGGGAGGGTAGGATGGAGGGGGAAAAGGAGGTTCAAGAGGCCAAGTGGCACTTGGGGTTTGAGCTTAGCTGAGTTCCAAATCAGGTGTGATTGGCATCCCAAACAGGAATTTCCAATGGTTCCTGATATGGTGAATTTCAAAATCAATCATGATAAATTATTCCAAATATGCTAATGATTCTTGCCTATTTTGGCCAAATGAATTGTCTTATATGGTAAGTGCACAGCCACAATGTCCAAAGTCAATTGACCAATCAGAAATTTGGGATCTGCCAAATCTCAGCTACATGCCACTACATACAACTACATACAACTACATGCAACTACATGTTGATACATATTGCTATATTTTGGAGGAATCTGCTACATATCAGATCCATAGCACTATATATTGATATGATAATTTGAGTAAAGTTAACATGCTACATGGGCTACAGTTCATACATAGTATACATATCACTATGTAGCAAATGACAGGTTTCCAGATGCAATTGCACAGCCACTTGGGTGCTCCTGAGTGCTCCTTTACCCAAGCAAGCACATATGAGCAAACCATCACTTGTTAGTTTCAGAGGATTTTGGTGATGTTCAGAGAGCTGCCAATTGTCACTGAGAAGACAAGGACCAGGATGAAGCACTGATTGTGCACAGGATACCAAAGAAAAAACACCTGCACTTTGTAGTAGTAGACATGCGTATGAATACAGTAGTTAATCAACATTAGAATATTGTGCTTCAAGTCATATCCATTGCATTTGACTTGAATCATTGGCAAAATGTTGTACAGAAGTATTTATTGGTCTATTTGCAGGCCAAGCATATCAACAAAGATGTTTCCAACCTCCTTCAGCAGGCAGAAATACTAACAATGAGCTACTCCAGGATGCCTTGGATGATATCAAGCATCAGCAAAACTGTTTGCAGATTTGGGTACTTAGGAGTACTCTAATCCAATGTTGCAACCCTTCTATGCTGGTTGACCAATGTCTGTGTCTGTTTGTGCCTTATAGGCCTTGAGCTGCCTTTATGTCATGAGCTAGGGCACAATGACATAATTTTTCTATATTTTCTATCCTTTTCCAAGACAGTTTCCTTTTTTGGTATATTGTATAGAATGTTCCAGAAAGAAGTCATGTGATCAATTTGTCTTGGGATGTGATATTACATTTGATTACACATTTGATATTAGAACATTTTGGAATGTTGTTCTTGTTTGTACATGGCTGTGTTTCTTCATGTATATATACTGAGGGGTCAAGTCTGGTAACAACCAAGACTTGACCTCCTGTCTAATAGGACTCAAGCATTACATCTTCACTCAGTGGGCTCTTCACCCCACTTATACTTAAAATCCCTTAGGCCTTAGCCACCGTCCACATCCTATATATCCATTAAACCACCTTTCCTCCATTACCTTTGGGTTTAGGGTTTACCCTTAACTCATTGTATTTGCCATGGGACTTGGGCCTGGGTGTTATTACCTTTTCTTAGTTGTCAGCAAGCTTAGTCATGACACCAGGTCAAGTCTTTTCAATTGCTGTCACATGTGGCACTGATTGCTTTCCCTTCATTTAAATAGAACGTACATGGGAAACAGGCACAGCACAAGCAACAACAAGCTATACTTGATATAGACCAGTAGTTGTTAGCTACTGTACACTGTCAGTGAACCCAATCATTATCCTCTTTCACACTCAAGTGGCTTTAGTCAGCAGAAAGCAACTGCTTGCAGAGAATCTGCTTTTTATCATGTTTGCCAGAACTGTAATAATTAGTAGGAACTGTCCAACACTAGTTGTAGAAGCAAAAGCTTAGTGCATAACACCCTTTGTCCTATTGTTCCCCTACCCACAAGCTGTCCCATCCCAGACACTTGTGTGAATTGCCTTCCGGTACAGAGCAGCAGCCAATCAGCACCAAGCACAAAGTCATTGCTGCGCCCCCCTGTATCACTCTGCTACATCTGGCATCACATCCAGCAGTAAGTGCTGATGAATCATTTGCCCATAAAAATCATTAAAATGTTGTCTAGTGGTCCATAGACCCAGACACCTGCAGAAATTTGGCAGAGCCGCCCAGAACTCATGCAGGAGCTTGAGCCACTGGATGTTTATTAGGACAATTCTCACCTTATTGCACCCCTAGTCAACTCTTGCCCACACCATCATTACCAACTCTGCCAGAGAAGTATTATTGCATTAACTATCAATGGCCAAACATACCATTTTTACAACAACCTTAACTCAAAAAAAAAATCAAACAATATGGCTGAGGATAATGGATGGAATGCAGGAAACACCCTGACCACTTTTCCTTCTACATTACCAGACAACCCCTATGATGTTCTGGTTCCCCATGCTTTTGACACAACTGTAGTTTCAGAAGGGAGACTCCTTATCAAATTGTATAACAAAATTATGTCTATGAAAGATAGTATTGCCCTTTTACAAGGTGAACTTGACAATCATGTGACAGAGTCTGCACAGAAACATGGGGAATACTTCTAGGAATTAACAGGAGCAGCAGCACAAATCCAGCTAATCCAAAATCTTGTACAAACAATCCCAGGAGCCTATCAAGCAAATCCTGACCAAAGCATCCACCCTCCTGTACCAGGGGATCAATTGTTTCAAATAACAGGACCTGCAGCTACCAACCAAGCACAAGTTCCTTGACCACCACCACCACCACCTGGACATGGTCCACAAGTTGCACAAACACCAAAAATTAAAATGGCAACTCCAAATAAATTCAATGGCAGGAGGAGTGAGTCCCTTACCTGTCAGGTTAATTGCAATATGTATATTGAAGGGACTGCCCCCAATGCATCAGCAGACCAAAACATCAAGGCAGTGATCTTGTACTTGGAAGGAGAAGCACACAAGTGGTTACAGTTGTATTTGGAATATGGCATTCTACACCCTATCCCATGGTTGCATAATCTTGCACAATTTTGGGTAGATGTTGTGAGCCTTGCTCACTCCATTGGACTCATCTGCGTCTTGTCCTGTCTTGTGGCTATGTCTGTTATGTTTTGTTTCTCTCTTCCTGCTGTGTTGCCACCTCCTTGTGGTTTTCCTGTTACATTGTGTAATGCGGCTGTGCTTTGTACAAGTCATGTCTGTTCATACAGCATGACTCACTTGGACACTCCTGACTGGCTTGTATGTATAACTCATGTGGCTGCGCCTTGTATGACTTGGCCGTTTTCTGAATATATATAGAGGACCAACAAGCCTGGTAACCCCAGCTTGTTTTGTCTCGTCAAACATCCCTCTTGAGTGACACTTTGAACCACCCCTACCCTTAAGAGCCTACAGACACTTAAGTGTGTTGCAGTTCAAGAGGTTGTTTAGGTCTTAGTGCCGTCCACTCTCCATTGCAGCTTGTCTCATAGCCACCAAGAAGAAGCTTACAACAGTAGAGTTCCAAGGCCGCTTTGGTGAAATCAATTGAGAAGAACAGAACTGAACCAAACTTACCAAACTTAGACAAACTTCTTCAGTTCAGGATTACCTTTGTGATTTCCAGAAATACACAAATGGGCTTAACTATGGCAATCAGGCCCTTTGGGACATGTTCTATGAAGGGCTCAAGGTGGAAGTAAAAAACATGATGCTCATGCAGGCATTTGAACCATTTGATGCTGCTATGTCTTTCAACCAAGTCACTATCACAGCATCTAAAATTGATCTCTGCCTGGAGTCAATCAAACCTACATACACATATGCCACCCCATGAACATCTGCCAAAAAGTTGTCAAGCATCTTGCCCACAGTCAACCCCACATGCACCCCTCAGAAGAAACTAAACATTGGCGATAAAGTCTACATGGTGGGACCAGATGGGAAAGCCAAGAAAGGTGTTATAACAGGCAAATCATGCAATCCTTGAGGTGCTTTAAATCCCACTGTCAAATGGAATACAGGTGAAAGCGCTCAAGTACCATACCCAGCCTTTAAAAAGGACAATTGCCCTGCATATACCTTGCCATTAGCTACTTCCAAAACCAATCCCAAAGGTCCAGGACCAATGGAACTTGACAGGAAAGGAGAAAATGTCATATTCTGCAACAACTGCAGCAGAAAGGGTCATTTTGCTTGGGTTTGCCCTACTCGCACCATGTCTGGCCACAAAGCCAGGGTAGAAGAAGTAGGAGAAGTGGAATTGGGATCAGAAGATGAAGAATCAGGAAAAGGAGATCCCAAAACACTCTAAGGAGTAACATTTTGGGTAAACTACTAGCAGATATGAACAGTAGCATTGACTACCATGTATACTCCCTGTCAAATATCATGCAATTATATGTTGATTTTGAATCTAAACCGCTAGAAACCACTCCTGACAAAAAGAACACCTTCTCACCACAACCCTTTACTGGCAAAGCAATGAATGATTGCGGAGCTAACTCTTGCTTCATTCATCCCTCTATTGTCAAACAATACCATCTCCTAAAATATAACCATGACAAGCCTAAAACCCTGAAAGTAATCAACAGTTGAGAGGTAGCCTCTGGAATGGTGAAACATTGTACATGCCTTTCCATCCAGATTGCCAACCATGTTGAGGAAATCAAATGCCACCTGGCAGATGTTGGGAACCACCACCTAGTTCTAGGAATGTCATGGCTTAAAATGCACAATCCAAAGATTGAATGGAATCGCTGCACTATCTCCTTTAGTTTGGAATATTGCTCAAAGATTTGCCTGGACAAACCTATAGTGCTACAGATAAATGCAATCAATGAACTCCCAGCTCCCTACCAAAAATTTGCAAAAGTCTTTTCTGAAGAATAAGCTGCAAAACTACCCCCACATAGCAAATATGACTTAGCCATTGATTTTGTGCCTGGTGCAAAACCTTCCCATGGTCCCATTTATAGCACAGGTCTCAAGGAGGCAGCTGCAATCAAGGACATGATTGATAAAGGTCTCAAATTGGGCCTATTGCAATTTTCCAAATCACCTATGGCATCTCTGTGTCTTGTAGTTAAAAAAAAGGACAATTTGTTGCAAGTATGCCAGGATTATCAAAAAGCCACTGCCATGACCATCAAAAATGTGGCCCCACTACCACTTCCTCAAAACCTAATCAAACAATTGCAGGGAAAAAAGATCTTTACCAAGCTTGATCTTAAATCAGACTATAACCTAATCTGCATCCAAGAAGGTGACAAGTGGAAAATAGCGTTCAAAACCCAATTTGGCATGTTTGAATGGCTTGTGATGTCCTTTGGCCTTACCAATGCACCTGCAGCTTTCCAGAGTATGATGAATGATATATTTTGGGACAAACTAGGCATCTCAGTCATAATCTATATTGACAATATCCTAATTTTCTCCAACCCTTTGGAAGAACATATTCCAGAAATCAAGGAAGTACTTCAGTGATTGATGGACAATCATTTATATTGTAACTTCAAAAAATGCTCCTTCCATGTCACAAAAATTGACTACCTAGGCATGATTGTGTCAGACAAGAGCATTGAGGTGGACCAAGAAAAAGTTACCTCTGCAATGAACTGGTTGAAACCCTGTAATGTCAAAAACATGCAAGAATTTCTGGGCTTCATAAATTTCTACAGACGTTTCATTCCAAACTTTGCTAATGTGGCACAACCTCTCTATAACCTGCTCAAAAAAGATGTCAAATGGGAATGGTCAAGCGCAACAAATGATGCATTTAACAAACTCCTGGAGTACCTCACTTCAGCACCACTACTAGTCCAACCTGACATTTGAGAACAATTCTTTGTTGAATGTGATGCTTTGGATTATGCTACTGGTGCCATACTGTCACAAAAGAATTTGGAAGGGAAACTCTGCCCAGTTGCATACCTATCCCAATCATTGTCACCTGCTGAGCGGAACTACAATATTTTTGATAAGGAACTACTAGCAATCATTCAAGCATTCAAGGAATGGAGGCATTTATTAGAGGGATCAGAAAAGCCAATCCAAGTTCTAATGGACCACAGAAATTTGGAATACTTTGCCAAATCCCAATAATTGAATTGTCACCAAATCTGCTGGATGAATTTCCTGGTCAACTATAATTACAACATCATCTACAAACCAGGAACGCAAAATTGCAAGGCAGATATCCTCTCCAGATGCTACAATCTTGTGCCGCTTGAAGGGGGGGTAGAGAAGCAAGTTCTCATGAAATCAGAGCTCTTCATTGCTGCTATCACCCCAGATCAAGAAACTCATGACCTAATCTGGGAAGTACTTCTGGAAGATGAGCAGTTAACAGAGGTACTAGACAAACTTTGAGATGGGAAATTAGTGAAAGAGTGGGAATTGAGAGAAGGATTGCTCCTGTTTGGAGGCAAAATCTTTGTGCCAAGAGATCAGACAGTTAGGAATCTTGTGATGGAATCCAGACATGATGCTGTAGCAGCAGGTCACCCAGGACAAGCTTGTACATTAGAACTAATCTCAAGAACATTCTATTGGCCCTCTATGAAGAAAGGGGTTAATTCCAACGTATCTCACAGCAAAACTTGCATCCATTCAAAGCCATCAAACCAACTCCCTACAGGGCTATTGTGACCACTTCAGGTCCCAGAATGGCCTTGGGAAGAAATATCATACAACCTCATTGTTGGCCTGCCAGAATCAGAAGGGTTCGATGCCATTCTCACAGTAGTCAACCGCTTTTCCAAGATGGTACATTACATTCCCACAAAATCCAATGCCACGTCAATTGACATTGCTAACCTATTTGTCATGTATGTCTGGAAACTCCATGGACTGCCCAAAGCCACAGTATTGGATTGAGGATTGGTATTTAACTCCAAGTTCCTAAAGCACTTGTACAAACACCTGGACATCAAGCCCTCCTATTCCACTGCTTATCATCCTGAGATGGATGGACAGTCAGAGTGCACCAACCAAATAGTAGAAATCTTCATTCAAGCATATATAAATCATTGTCAAACAGATTGGGTGTTGCTCCTACCTATGGCAGAGTTTGCATTCAACAATGCAGTTCAAGCATCTACATGCGAGGGGTCAAGTCTGGTAACGACCAAGACTTGACCTCCTGTCTAATAGGACTCAAGCTTTACATCTTCACTCAGTGGGCTCTTCACCCCACTTATACTTGAGATCCCTTAGGCCTTAGCCACCGTCCACATCCTATATATCCATTAAACCACCTGTCCTCCATTACCTTTGGGTTTAGGGTTTACCCTTAACTCATTGTATTTGCCACAGGACTTGGGCCAAGGTGTTATTACCTTTTCTTAGTTGTCAGCAAGCTTAGTCGTGACACTTTAGAGGCTCTGTACTGTATGCTAAGTTGCTAGTGCAACCTTAGCAACTTTATGACAATGGCCTGGGGCCCACTTAGTGTTGAGGTGATGGCCTAAAGGCCCAGTGACTTAGTTGTACTTGAGGGGAGAGATGACAAGGCAAAGCACACTGGAGTAAGTCCATGCTTGCAAGCTGGTATAACTAGTCAGAGGCATAAATGCCTCAAAGTGGTACAATACATACGTGGCCAATCAGGTGCCACGCTCAGTCAGCAAATCACGAAGATCTGTTTAGAGAGAAGTTCAAGAAGGTTGATCTTTCCAGAAGACAGATCTAGAAGACAGCACAGCCATATGGGCTGTGGGGACAAGTCATCCATACACCTCACAAAACAAGGGAGAGGGCCACATCTATGTACATAGGGCACTTAAGGCTGCCATGAGTCAAGTCAAGCAAGCAGAGTTCATGTGTGTTGTGGATGGGTCACAACATTGCCCCCCTTTAAGGTTGGGCATAGGTGACTGCACACGACTACTTTTGCACAATCCATTCTTTGATTGCTACCCAGCCTTCATGTTCTGCCAAGGCATGCATGTCCTCCTCTAGTCGCTTGTGCCAGGCATCCCAGAGGGCTTGGTCAAAGTCCCGTTTGTGTTGCAGCAAGTGCTGGAGCACTTGACTGCATTCACACGCTTGTTTGCTGAGCACCTGTTGTTCCTGGTTGACCCACTCTTCTTTGCACACATTGCACCATTGCTTGAGTCCCAGGGGGGACATGATTCCCCTTGGTATGGTGTCATAGGCTTCAAGGACTTGCTTGTTGCATGGCATCTGGTCCCAGGCAGTAGCTAGGGGCATGTCTTCCAGGTTTTGCTCTGCTTCAGCCAGGAGTTGCTGGATTGTTCCTTGTGCTTGTGCCACTGCTTCCTTGAATTTCTGCTCCAGCAGCAGCGGATCGGCAGGGATTTTGGGGGGTGGGGCAAGTCATTGCCCTCAGGGGAGGGGACAGGGACTGTGGGTGCAGGGGTGGTCCCAGAGCATTGCCACATAGGAGGGTTGGTGTCACAAGCCTTGCTCCTGACAATGGACTGTGTGCTGCACCTTCATTGCTTGTTGGCTGCCTTTGTTGTTGTGTTTGTTGTTTTCCCCCTGTTGTGTGCTTGTTGGCTGCCATGTGGTTTGTTTTGTTGTTTACTCCTTTCTTGTTGCTTCTCTTGCTTAGGCCTTTGTACATGTGGATCATCAGCATGTATTCTCCAGTCTGTGATTCTTTCCAGAGCACTGCACATTGATCCCCATGTGCTATGGGCTCTTCTTGTTCTGATGTTCCTTTCATGCTCCTTTTGGACTGTTGTGCTTTTCCCATGGAGATAGCACTTCCTTTCTTCCGTTTGCTATAAAAAGATGCAAGGGAAATTGTCTTGGAATCCCAAGGACAGTTTACCTTGTTGTTTACCCACTCTACTTTGCCCTGAGGAGGTTATCCAACATCTTTTGGAGCCTCTCAGTGATTCTCAGGCCTAAGAGCCGCTCATTAGTCAAAAAACAACCCTTCTCTGAGCAGGTTGTGACAGTTGGCAGGTGGGAGTTCCCCAAAAGGGACCTGGGCAGGTGTTGGGGTGGGGCAGGGTCCCCAGGTTGTTTGACTACTTTTGGCCTGCCTGACAGCAGGCCAGTTGTTGTTGGGTTTGGTTGTAGATGGTGGCCATGAGTTGTTGTTTCATTGCAGGCAATGAAATGTGCCATCCTTGAGAAGCAATCAACTACTACTAGGATGCTATCTTTTCCTTCTGATTTGGGTAGTTTGACAATGAAGTCATATGCAATGTCTTCCCAAGGTTTCTCTGGGATTGGTAGTGGTCTCAGAGCAACTGATTGTTGGTGTCCCTTCCCCCTTTGGCATGTTTTGCACAAGTCAACATATTGGCTGACTTGTGCTTTCATGCCTGGCCAGTAATATTTTTGTGAAATTAGTTTGAGTGTTCTGGCTTGTCCTTGATGTCCAGCTATTGGGCTATCATGGTATAGCCATAGGATGTTTAGTCATATGTCTCTGTCTTCAGGGACAACAATTTTCCCTTGATACCAGAGGAGATTTTTGTTGTACTTGTAGTCCCTGAATTGTTTCTTTACAGTTGGGGGTAGGTCTTCCTTCCCTTTGACCGTGTTTATCAGGGTACTAAGGTTTTTGTCCTCTTCCTGTCCTTCCTGTCCTTCCTTTATTTCTGATATGATATCCACTCCCAGGGCTGCTGAGAATCCCTTGAAGGTTTTGGCAGATATCATGAGTTGTTCTGCATTAGGTATGTCAGGTTTTGTGGACATTTTCCCTGGTTGGTAGTGTTGTGATCTTCCTCTGGATATGACAAGGATATCATTGATGTAGACAAGAACTGATATTCCTTTCATATCCCTGAAGATATGATCCATGTACCTTTGGAAGGTAGATGGAGCATTCTTGAGACCAAAGGGCATTACTTGGTATTTGAAAAGGCCTTCTGATGTTCTGAAAGCAGTTTTCCATTGTCTCCTTCCTTTATTCTGATATTCCAGAAGCTGTTCTTAAAGTCTAGGGTAGAAATGAAGAGTTCTTCCTTCATTTCTTCACCTGTTTTCTTGAAGATGTCAAGTAGCTCTTCTATAAGTGGTACAGGGTATCAATTGGCCTTTGTTATAGTGTTTACTCCTGTATAGTCTACTACACTCCTTAGATCTGGTATGGTTTGTCCTGGTACAAGGGCTTTTTCTACAAAGAAGGTTCCTGTGGCAATTGGAGATTTGCTTGGTTGGATCCTTCCTGATGCCATTTCCTCTTGCATAGTTTGTTTTAAGGCTTCTCTTTCCCTTGGGGACAGTGGGTACGCTTTTCTTGGTTTGGGTAGCTCTGCCCCTTCTATGAGATCGATTGTGCAGTGCCATTTGCAGTGCTCTGGTAGTTTTGCATATTGTTCTTTGTTGAAGACATTGGCATAGTCTCCAAGTTTGTCTGGTAGTCCATCCATTCTTGCTGCTTTTCCTTGTATAGTATTGACTCTCCAATTGATTTAGAAGGGAGACCAGGTGATATCTGGGTTGACTTCTTTGAGCCAAATCATTCCTAGGATCATTGGTTGAGTTCCTGTTGGCATGCAATATAGTTTCTGTGTGAAGGTTCTTCCTTCCTGTTTGAAGGTGATTTTAGTACAGAAGCAGATAGTTTCTTTTTCTGTTTTTCCATTGATCATTTCCACACTTCTGGGTGTCTGTAGTTTGATCAGTGGGAGATTGTTTATCCTGGTGTATTTGATATCCGTGAAATTACTTGTAAATCCTGAGTTGATGAGTGTTGGTGTTTTGTCTGTGATTCCCACTATTTTTGTGTATACCATAGGTGATTCATTTGATGCTTTGCAGTAGTATACATTTGATAGTGGTACTTTCTGGGTATTGCTAAACATGGTGCTACAACACCTATCTAGTGTTCTGACTTGGATGCAGTTGAGGTGACTTCCTCAATTGTTGTGGTTACTTCCACTGCTTTTCCTTGGATCAGCTGTTTCCCTTTGTCTATGTAAGTCCACCCTTATTGGCAATCTTTAAGCATGTGCCTGGGTTTTCCACATTCAATGCACAGATTCTCTTTCTTCCTGCATTCTTTTTCTTCATTGGGGACTCAGATTAAGTCATTGGATTTTGATGTCCCTTGTTGTTTGCGTTGGTCCCTTCCTTTCCCTTTGTCTTGGGATTTAGGAGGGTTTAGTCTTTCCCCTTGCATGGCTAGTTGCATCTGTTCATGAAGCAACCTTGGGTGTTGCCTATTGTAGTTGCTCATTTCCTCCCTTATGAGCTCCTGCTTGATGGTTTGTTGGAGCCCATGTCTGAAGTGTGCAATGAGTGCACCTTTGTTCCATTCTATGTCTTGCTGGAGTAGTTGGAAGTCTGTGATGTATTCTGATACACTCTTGTTTTGGTAGAGTTGCTGTATTTTAGTCTTGGCTTCTAGTTGCTTAGCCAGGTCCATCCATTGTTCAATGAAAGCTGTTTGGAGTTCCTCCCAATTGGTCAGCCATAGATGTAGATGTCTATCATTATACATCTTCAGGGCTGGTTGCACCTAGTTGGCTGGTTGTCCTTCCTTGATATTGATTAGGATGGCAGCAATTTTCTTGGGGTCTGTCTTGTAGTAGGTTTCATTGATGTGGAAGTATGCCTTCATTTGTGAGAGGAAGGTTTCTGCTGCTGTTCCTTGGGTCCCATCAAAGGGTTTAGGCATTTTATGTTTGGAGGTTGTTCCTCCTCCATTGCCTCCTGGAGTTTGGATGATGATTGTACAGTCTTGTTGTTGTACCTGATGTCCCAACTGATTTTCCACACAGAAGGATGGAGTAGAGGAAGAGGAAGGTGGGCTTGGTGCTTGTTGAGGTCCTCTTCTATATCCTGATGGTTGGGGTGGTGGTGATGGTGGGTTTCTTGGTGGCAGAGTTCTTCTGCTCTTCTCTGACCTCCTTTCATCCCTATCTTCCTTTTGTTATTTGCCTGTTGCTTCTACATCAGCCCCAATTTGGTTGGTTGTTGTTTCTACATTGGCAATCTGTTGCCTGACATTGAGTAGAGGTTGTCTGTGAGCTTCAGCCCTTTCCTGTTCCTCCTGCTGGAGGTGTAGTATAGTGGCCTCTGTTGTTGCTAGTCTTGTGTTCTGTGCTGTTATGGATGCATTGATTCCAGTCTGATGTCTTCTGGAAGTCCTGTTGATTTGTTCCATTGTGTTCAGGGTAGTGATTCCCTGACTCTGGATCCTGTGGAGCATGTTCTGGACTGCTCCTATTCTTTCTAGGAATGCGTTTACTGTGCCTTCTATTCTTCTGCCCATGCATTCAATACTCTGTAAATAGTTAGTACTATTTTCCATTTGTGTGTCCCACCTTTGTTTGAGGGACTCAATTCTTACTGCCATGATGGCATTGTTTCCCATGTATTCCTGTTGTATCCTATTGTAGATAGCTTGTAGGACTGCTACTTCCCTTCCCTGTGCATTGATGACTGCACTTTGTTGCCTTATGTTCTTGTCTATCGCGGCTGTGGCAATTGAGCCACTGGTGCTTGTTGCCAATAGTGTTCTTGATGGTGGTACTGAGGCCAGATCTCCTTCTGTATTTACAAGGGCAGGGATTTGGCTTTCCTCACTATAGAAGGGATAGGGAGCTGGGGTAGAGCTTGTTCCATTGGAGGGATGGGACATTATTGAGAAGGTAAGAGGTGACCTTTGTACTGTTACCCTGGGTTGAGAGGGTCCTTGGGTAGGGTTCCTCCACTACCTTCTGATCTGTATTGTCCATTGAGCCACTGGTGATGCAACTGTTGGTACCCCTACTCTAAGAGGTGCTGAAGGGATTGTGATTGCCCTTTTGTTGGTGGTGCTTTCTGTGGTTGGTATTACCACTATTGTTGGAGATGTGTTGTGAGCCAGCTCACTCCATTGGGCTTGTCTTGCGTCTTGCCCGTCTGTCCTTGTGTTTGTTGTGTTGTTTGTCTTTTCTGTGCTGCATTGCCATGTCCTTGTGGTTGTTCTGTTACATTGTGTAATGCGGCTGTGCTTTGTACAAGTCATGTCTGTTCATACAGCATGACTCACATGGACACTCCTGACTAGTAGACTGTTATGACTTGTGTGGCTGCGCATTGTATGACTTGGCCACTTTGCATATATATATAGAGGACCAACAAGCCTGGTAACCCCAGCTTGTTTTGTCTTGTCAAAACATCCCCTTTGAGTGACACCTTGAACCACCCCTACCCTTAAGAGTCTACAGCCACTTAAGTGTGGTGCAATTCAAGAGGTCTCTTAGGTCTTAGTGCCATCCACTCCCCCTTGCGGCTTATTTCATGGCCACCAAGAAGAAGCTTACAACATTACAAAACAAGCTTCACACTGTGGCCACAAACACTTCAACACCCATTGAATGGGGATTGCAAGAAGATACAGTCTCAAGACCAACGTCCACTACAAGCATACAAAGAGGACCTAGTAGAGCCACTAGACCAGCCTCATCACTCAGCAAAAGCGCACTTGCACACACACAAGCAGGGGGTCCAGCCCCATCACAAGTACCCAGCAGAAGTACAGTACCAGGAACATTTCAACCAGAAGTATCACTAGTTGAAGAACACCCTCTAGAAGAACGGGAACCTGGTGACAAAACTTATGTACTGGAACCAGAAGTAATAACAACTCCTTGTTGAGGGTTTGGGTTTGGCTACTTTTCCCCCCAGCCCAAGCCACATGGTGGAGTCTTGCTGGTTCCAATTTGTGCTCCACCCACACCGCAAATCCCACGCATCTCAGGAACAATCACCAACATAGGACCCATTCCTCTATCCATCCCTGAAAGACCGCAGCCGCTGATGACCCCAGCTGCGGGACCATCTGTGGACCATTGACCTGTTAGCAATAGCTCTTCCAGCACACAAAGAACTGCTATTCAGAGCTTAGACAAACTAGACAATCTCTTAAGCAGACGTCACAATGCAACTCTAAGAGTCATCAAATGACTAAGAGTTGGCCTCACGCAAAGACTCATGGGGCTAGAGCAAGAAGCAAGAGTACTTGCAAACAACCAAGAAATTTTTAACAACCTGATCAGGGGAATACAACAGTCCCTTACGGATATTCTTAATTCTACCTGTAATGCCAAACACAACAGTTACCTTGCAGGAAGAGAAGTAGATACTGTCCAAAATGAAGTCACAAACACCCAGGGACTGGTAACAAATGTACAACAAGACCTTGACACAACACGTCAAGGACAGCTTCAGTGGAATGAAGCAATAACACAAGGAATCAAGCAAGTTAGAGAAGGATTCACAACGCTAAATGAACAAGTAGCAACCATGGAACAATCCATTACCAACCTGAGGGAAGGAGTGGACAAGGTATCATTCCACGCACCCAGCAATCGATCCGCACCTGAAGCCGAGTCTACAAGAATCAATAATCTGGAACAGAGACTCCAAAACCTGCTCAACTCCCATAATGGAAGTTCACCAGAAAGACCAAAGGTCACTAGACCAGAAGCCTTCAATGGAAAGAAAGGAGAAGGAGCGAAAATGTTCATCACCCAGATGGAAAGCTACTTTGTTTGGCTAGGCAATCAATACAGTTCCGGACAAGAAAGGATTAGGGAAGCCCTAGCAAATTTTAAATCCAATAACCGTTCCGCTACCCACTGGGCACAAGTGCTTCTCCAATCAATGAACACCAGAGTACCAGACCCAAACCTGAGGTCATGGGAAATGTTCAAAGCCCACTTCATGGAACAATTCAGCGACCCTAACAAGAAGGCAAAAGCAGAAGCCAAAATTTGGAAGTGCAAACAGGTCAACTTGGCAGCCAATTATGCAACAGAATTCCGCTTCCACATGGTTGATGTGAATTGGGGAGAAGAAGCTCTGATCAACCAATTTAAGGAAGGACTCAAGCCGGAAATCAAAACAGAATTAGCACAATTTGAACTCTCCCTTATCAACAAGGATGGAACCAAAAGACGTCTTAACCTAAACCAATGGATAACTCTAGCAATCTCCATTGGTCAGAAACTGCAACAAATCAAGACCTCCGCTGGAAAGAAAGCATCTCAATCTACCACCACAAGCCAGACCTCTACAAAGCGGTTGCCAGACAAGGTAGACAAGTCAAGGATAGCATCAAACCAATGTCTGAAATGCGGACAAGAAGGACACCGTTCACTCAAATGCTCATCCAAGGGATGGATAACAACCAAACCCAGCGTAAAAGGAAGGGAAGCAACAATCACGGAAGAATCAGGAAAAGAAGGGGTCTCCCTCTAACTGTGTGTGGAGAGAGCAAAGAACCAGCAATGTACTTTAGAGCAAACAAAGAATCCAAAATTGTTTACAGCTACATTGCCGGAATCACAGAACCAATTGCTACTCTAATTGACTCTGGAGCTTCCCAGAATTTTGTTGATATTGCTTGGGCAAGGAAGAATAACATTGCCTTAAGAGACCTTCCCGTTCCTCAGATGGTCATTGGAATACAAGGAAAAGAATTGTCTCACATGATCTGCTTCAAAACACAAATGGAGATCACAGTTGAAGGAAAAACATTTAAAGAAGAATTCCTCACCATGCCTACTGGGGACACAAACATCATCCTAGGACTATCCTAGCTGGAAACCACAAACCCTAACATTGATTGGAAGCAAAAGAGCATCTCTTGGAGAAACAAGGAAATCCATGGAAGAGAAGGAACCTTGGATCTCATCCCGGAAGAACTGAATGAATTCAAAGATGTTTTTAGCAAAGAAAAATTCAAATGTATTCCGGACCACCAACCTTATGATTGTGCAATCAATTTCAAGGAAGGCACTGAGCTCCCAAAGCCAGCAAGACCTATACCATTGTCACCAGCTGAATCTATCGCAATGAGAGAATACCTTGATGAAGAACTTGCTGCAGGAAAAATCAGACCAAGTAAATCCCCAATAGCATTGGCATGTTTTTTCATCAAAAAACCAGGCCCACTTGGAGGACTACAATTGGTACAAGATCTACAACCCATTAACACCATCACAAAGGATGACAGATTTCCCATGCCCCTCATGGAAGACCTCCTTGACAAAATAAAGGATGCGAAAATTTTCTCAAAAATCGACCTAAGGATGGGATTCAATAACATCCGCATCAAGGAAGGAGACAAATGGAAAACCGCTTTTAGAACAAAGGAAGGGCTATTTGAATACGTTGTCATGCTGTTTGGGCTGAAAAACGCACCAGCCACTTTTCAACAATATATGAACCACATCTTCCACAACAAGATCAATATATGCGTGATTGTCTATAGCAATGACATCCTTGTCTTCTCAAAAACCCGGTCTCAACATGTAGTGGATCTACAAGAAGTCCTCCAGATCTTGAAGGAAAACAACCTTTTTGCAAAGTTACCAAAATGCGAATTCTTTGTCACAGAACTCATTTACACAGGCCTGAAGATCAGCAAGGAAGGAATATCCATGGACAAAGAGAAGATCAAGGCAATAAAGGAATGGAAGGAACCTAAAACGGTGAAACAAGTGCAAGCATTCTTAGGTTTTGCAAACTTCTACAGGAGATTTGTACCCAGCTTCTCCACAATTGCTAAGCCTCTCACTGGATTAACACAAAAGGATCATCCTTGGAAATGGGAAGACAAAGAACAAAGGGCATTTGAAGATATCAAAGAAATGATTTGTAAGGACCCTGTACTTTGACACCCTAATCCGGAAAAACCGTTTTTTCTCGAGACTGACGCTAGCGGAGTGGCAATGGGAGCAATACTATCCCAAAGACAAGAAGATGGAAGGTTACACCCAATAGCGTTCCTCTCCAAATCTTTCAACCCAGCACAGATGAACTACAACGTGCATGACAAGGAACTGATGGCAATCATTGAAGCACTCATGCATTGGAGACTCCATCTGGAAGGAACAAAAGAAGAAAACACCATATACATGGATCATAGGAACCTACAGTTCTGGAAAGATGCAAAGACTTTCAACAGAAGACACACATGTTGGCACCAAGTACTGGCGTCATACAATTTTGTGATTGTGTACAGACCAGGAATCCTGTCACAGAAACCAGATCTATTGTCAAGAAGAGCCGACCATACAGAAATCCCGTAGGCAGAACAGATCATGATCGCCAACAAAAAATTCAGAGGCTTTGCAGGAGAACTGAAAGAAGATCTCATTAACAATATTATCAAAGCACAGCAAGAAGATCCAGGTCTACAAGGGGTGATGGAACTCTGCAAAAAGCAGAACTTGTTACCTAAGAGTGTTCTGGCTGGCATTAAGGACTGTGAAGTATACAAAGACCTACTGTGGTACAAAGGGAAGATTGTAGTACCGGAGGACGGGGACTGCCAACTGGCAATCATGCAACTACACCACGATTCACCTATTGCTGGGCATCAAGGACCTGCAAGAACCTTAGAACTGGTGTCAAGACAATACTACTGGCCAGGGATGAAGCAAAGCGTCAACAAATACGTGGACTCCTGCAAACAGTGCCAAAGAGCAAATGGAACCAAAACACATGTCCCGTTAAAACCCTTACAATTAGCAAACAAACCATGGGAGGACATAGCCTATGACTCTATAGTCAAACTCCCAAAATCAAAGGGCATGGACAGCGTCATGGTTGTTGTAGATTGATTCTCCAGAATGGCACATTTTGTACCATGTAAAGAGTTGCACAAGGCAAGCGAAGTAGTGGAACTTTTCCTAGGCAACATCTGGAAACTCCATGGATTCCCCAGAAGCACCGTCTCTGACCAAGGGAGTACCTTTAACAGCAAGCTCCTGAAAGCAATCTACAAGAGAATTGGGGTTTCACCCTCTTTTAGCACTGCTTACCATCCACAAACCAATGGAATTACCAAACGAGTAAATCAGTGGCTAGAAGCATGGCTATGCACGTTCATCAATCATCACCAAGACAATTGGGCGGAACTGCTTCCTATTGCCGAATTCTGCTACAACACACACAAGCACAGAATTACAGGAAAGAGCCCATTCCAACTTGTCTATGGAAAGGAACCCTTATGGAATGTGTCCAACGTAGTTACAGAAGTCCCAGAGGCAAACACAGTAACTACAAGATGGGAAGAAACAAGAAAGGAAGCTAGGGCTGCTATGGAATTGCATCAAGTTAAAGAAGGAGAAGTTTGGGAAGAGAACAAGGAAGGGGACCTAGTGTGGCTATACAGGCCAGACATCAAATCAAATAGACCCTCAAAGAAGCTTGACAACAAGAAATTTGGACCCTTTCCTGTAAAAAGGAAAATTTCTTCTCACACTTACGAACTTGACCTACCACCCACTATGAAGAAGCACCCTGTTTTCCATATTGACCTTCTAAGTTGGTACAAGGTTGACAAAGAATTCAATCAGAACCAACCACGTCCTCTGCCAATTGTCACGGAAGAAGGAAGCAAAGAATACAAAGTTGAGAAGATTGTCGATTGGAAAATGACAAAAGAAGGGGTTTTCTATAGAATCCAATGGAAAGGATATGGAGAAGAAGACAATATGGAACAATGGGCAGAGGATGTAGGACACCTAACCAAAATAGTGCAGAAGTTTCTGAAGAAACACCCTGAAGCCCCAACACCTGCAAATTTCAAAGGAAAGATAAAAGGCAGGATGGTGGGAGAGAGGGAACCCATCTGCAAAACTTGCAACTACTCCAAATCCCACACCTCACTATACACTTTAAATCTTTTTTTGCTCTCCGCAATGCCTGCCATCACCTGTTTGACCATCACCAACAACCTCATCCGTGTCCTTGATGGACCAGCGTTTGCTATGGCAAGAATCCTCGACGCCGGAGCCGCCCTTTACGTCTTCAAAAGATTGCAACAAGGCCTGGGCAGAATGCAATTCCATGCGTCGGACAACATCCTCCACTCAGACCTGGGGGAGTTCCAATGGGTCGGGAAAAAATGGCCAACACAAATGCAACTCCAACGGAAGGACATCTGGGTTTGTCAGGCATGTGCCGCATTCCAGGTCTTGGAGGTGGTCCTCATGTCCACCCATATGCTTGGAGTTGGTGAATGGGGCCAAGAAGGGGCATACTTGAGTGAATGGGTACCAGGTTATGATGGGAGACCCCCAACGCTCCAACCCAGGTGGAATGATGCTTGGGACACCAACTATGAGAGGGACCTAAGCAAGTGGAGGATGGAGAGGGGCAGGTACCAGAGGGACCTAAGCAACTGGAGGATGGAGAGGGGCAGGTACCAGAGGGAGAAGTTTGAGTGGTCGCCATACTGGTGGAGGAAGGAGGAGACTGACGTGTTGGCATGGAAGGAAGGAGACCCAGATGTGCATCAGTGGGATGAGGAGTTTGTGGAGGCCCAGAAGAGGGTGTTGGACTGGTCCAAGGCGGACTGGACAAAGGAGGAGACCTGGGAAGAATGGGAAAAGTTCTTGGACAAACCGGGCAATACCGCGTTCAATCCCAGTGATCTGACTTTGGAGGAGGACAAAGGGCTGGAGGAGCATATGCTATGGAAGGGGAAGGACTGTGCGGTGCAGTAAGTCTGTTCAAGTCCCCCAAACAGACTCTTTGGGGGGAGTAATGTTGTGAGCCAGCTCACTCCATCAGGCTCGTCTTGCGTCTTGCCCATCTGTCCTTGTGTTTGTTGTGTTGTTTGTCTTTTCTGTGCTGCATTGCCATGTCCTTGTGGTTGTTCTGTTACATTGTGTAACGCGGCTGTGCTTTGTACAAGTCATGTCTGTTCATACAGCATGACTCACATGGACACTCCTGACTGGTAGACTGTTATGACTTGTGTGGCTGCGCATTGTATGACTTGGCCACTTTGCATATATATATAGAGGACCAACAAGCCTGGTAACCCCAGCTTGTTTTGTCTTGTCAAAACATCCCCTTTGAGTGACACCTTGAACCACCCCTACCCTTAAGAGTCTACAGCCACTTAAGTGTGGTGCAATTCAAGAGGTCTCTTAGGTCTTAGTGCCGTCCACTCTCCCTTGCGGCTTATTTCATAGCCACCAAGAAGAAGCTTACAACAAGATGCATTGTCTGATCTTTCTATTTTGGCCGAGTTTTTGCTGATATTTCCCAGTCCTCCTGGGACAGTTGCAGTGCTGGAGGCCTTGATTGTTGCTGTGGCCTTAGTGACTCTGTGAAGTCTGGTGAGGGCCTTGCCTTGCATGGTGGGTGTGCCTGTACTTCCTGTATCCTTGCATGGAGTTCTTCTACTTCTGCTCTTGATGAGGGTCTTGAGGATTCCATGATTTTCCATGTCTGTGGGCAAGATGTATTTGCTTGTGGCTAGTGGTTTATGTAGCTTGGTCTGCAATGTCACAACCCTTCTATCCCGGTTGACCAATGTCTGTGTCCATTCGCACCTTATAGGCCTTGAGCTGCCTTTAGAGACTCCATACCATATGCTAAGTTGCTAGTGCAACCTTAGCAACTTTATGACAATGGCCTGGGGCCCACTTAGTGTTGAGGTGATGGTCTAAAGGCCTAGTGACTTAGTTGTACTCAAGGGGAGAGATGACAAGGCAAAGCAAGCTGGAGTAAGTCCATGCTTGCAAGCCGGTATAACTAGTCAGAGGCATAAATGCCTCAAAGTGGTACAATACATATGTGGCCAAGCAGGCGCCATGCTCAGTCAGCAAATCACAAAGACCTTTCCAGAGAGAAGTTCTAGAAGGTTGATCTTTCCAGAAGACAGATCTAGAAGACAGCACAGCCATATGGGCTGTGGGGACAAGTCATCCATACACCTCACAAAACAAGGGAGAGGGCCACATCTATGTACATAGGGCGCTTACGGCCACCACAAGTCAAGTCAAGCAAGCAGAGTTCATGTGTGTTGTGGATGGGTCACAACATCCAAAGTCTGTGTATCAAATCACCAGAAATCCCCCAAATCATCTAAAACACTCTTGGAACTGCAAACAGTTTTGCTGATGGCCCAAACCTTTCTGTTGACATTTGCAACAAGGTGTGCCTGCTGTTTGAGAGGAATCATGTGGAGGGTTGCATGGCAATCTTTGAGTAATGCACTCTGCAGACTCTCAGTGTGGTGACAATCAGGCAGCTTCAGAGAACAGGGCTGCAACTACCATCAACACATATCCTGAATTGACTCAAGCTCTGCTAAACCCTGGGGATTTCAGCCATTTAGTTGAACTCTCAGTGCTCAGTAAATCACTGGCACTGTTCTCTGTGTTGCCTGGAAGGACTTGGCCAACCTAAGGCAGCAAAAATACAACTGAATTTGTTCCATTCACAATATCCTAGGCTTTTCTCTATGTTTGCTCAGCTTGTCCTGTCTGATTAGTCCCCTGCAGCTGCCTCATGGTCCCAAGAATTGTCTGCATCAACATATGCTTTCTACTACAATATTGATAAGTCCAGCTACTCAGGGAACCCCAAAGTCATTCTGTTTGTTCTGAAGTACTTGGTGCTCAATATGGAGCCAAGTGATATTCTTTTCAACCAGTGTGGTGTGCTCAACAAAAATCACAAAAGCTGTGGGGTGCCATGTAGCTTGGTCTTGCTTAGGAGCTGTCCTTAGGCTGCTTGAGCAGTCCTGAGCATTGTGATTATGTGCTCTGAAGCACTCAAGGAGCCAAAGAAGGGCTTGCAAGAGAAATCAAGCTATGGAGCAGCCCATAGGATTTCACATTTCTGCTGAGTGGGATCTGGATGAGTGACCAAATGATTACCCAACACTGTTGATGAGTCAAATCATGCCAGCAAGAGAACTCAGATAGTACAAATTGCTGGGAGTCATTTATATTTATATATGGAAGATTCCTGTCATGAACCAAGGAATTGAGACATTGTTATTTCTCTAAGTCAAGTTTATTCACATATATGCATTGTTTTTGAGATAACCACAGTCATGTGATGTAGCATGCAATTGTTTTGGAACCTGAAATGTTGTGTAACTTAGACTTAGTGAAGCTCTTGAGCCACAGTGCCCTTATACAATTATTTTACATCATGCTGTCAGACCATAAGTCTTGGCATTGTTCATGAATAAAAAGTGGGAGAGTTCAAGGCTTAGACTTCAGAACTCAGCCATTTTCCTGAGTACAAGTACCATCCCAACTCTACCTAGCCAAAGACCCTTCATGGTCTGCAGTTAGTCAATACCCAGGCTCTTTAGCCAAGTGCACCTTACCCCTACTCCTGCATGTTGTTGCAACCCACCCTTAAACCATCCTTGAGGTGTTACTCATTCCTTCAAGTGTTGCATTGTCATGAGCCATGCTCCTGGCTAAGGGCAATGTGTTGTGCATCTCAGTGCTGTGTGCTGCTCACTCTCTCTCCTGTGCTTATCCTCTGCCACATAATTTGTTTTGATTGTTGCTCCTTTGTTATTACTTCCATCACATAGTTCTTGAGACACTCGGCTGATTGGCTTGTAGACTCTGTCCTCTGATTTTCCCACATTGCTGCAATTAGATCTCCATGTGCTACATGCACTTCTTCTTCTGATGTTCTTCTCCTGCTCCATTTGGGCTTGCTGTGCTTTCCCTATGTAGATAGTGCTTCTTTGGTTTGCTTAATAAACAGATGCATGGGAAATTGTCTTGGAACCCCAAGAACAATTTACCTTGTTGTTTAACCACTCTACTTTGCCCTGAGGAGGTTATCCAACATCTTTTGGAGCCTCTCAGTAATCTTTAGGCCTAAGAGCCACTCATTAGTCACAAACAGCCTTCTCTGATGGGGTTGTGACATTGTAAATTGTTCTTACTTGGCTGTAGCCATCCACATTCCCCCAAACTTGCTTTTTATTGCTCTGATCAGCTGCACATTGTCCAGGCTGTCAAAGGACACATTCCCAGGCCCATTCTCAGCAGCCTAGCTTCTCCCATTATCAACCCCATCTTCTCCAAGCACATCCTCTTTTTAAGACACCTCTATGGAGCACTAATCAACCCCAGGGCAATGAGTTTCCAGCTCAAGAACAAGGGAAAACCCTTCAGCACCTGGAAAGTGAAAGCACCTCAGGAGGCATGTACCTGTTCATGGACAATGATTGGAGAAAACTAGAGTGTGTTCACAGCACAATATATGACACTTCAATTGAAGAACCCATCAGAATCTCCCAAATCATGGAGAATCACACACTAGTGCTCATGAAGCAAATCCAGGAGCTAGTAGACCCCCTGAAATTACACATAGAACAGGAGGTTGATTGTGCTGTCAACCAGGCAATCAATGCAGAAGCCCCCAAGCCAGCAACTCTGCCCAGGACAGGAGGGATATCTTGCATCTCAGTGGAGGGCACCCCCAGGCCCTCTCAGGCATTTAGGAGCTCTGCTTTGTGTGATTACCAAGTCCCCATGCATTTTGGGTCAGAAGATACCTCAGGAAGCATCCCTAAACACCCTACCACCAAGAATAAATCCCCTGCACCTTTGCAAGTGTCTGCATTCCTCTCTTCCTCCACCATTTGCTTTGCAGACACACAGAGCAACCCTGAACCCTCTGCCATTCATATTGAACAGGGTAAAGGGAAGAATACAGCTGTTGAGGATGACAACCCACTCTGGACCCCAGACTTCCAGATTGTCCAGGGGAAACCCTGGGATTGTCCAAAAATCTGCAGGAAAAGTCCACAGATGTCTGTCAACAGACCCCTGGATTTGATATCTAGAACCTCAGCTGGCCTGAACTACCAACAGGCCCCTGACCTTTCTTCCAGACATGCAGGTTATCCTTGGATGGGTTTGCTGGTGGTTGGTCAGCCACCCTTGGACTGTCTGGAGGTCTTAGGGGGTGTATCAAGTGGAGTGGACACTAGCTCTATTAGCAATTGTAAATTTAATCACATCTTTTCTAGTCCTAGGTGGTGTTGTATCAGCTGGCTGGGACCACATGATATGCTTAATTAAGTGCCATAGGCATTCACATACCTTGTATTTACTCAGCACCCAAGATGCCATTGATAATCCACCACTTGTTGCCATTGCAAATGCACCCAATAGCACATTTGAAGTTGTCCACATCAACAACTTCTCCACTTGAAAGCTGACCTTTGTAAGGAAGTACAGTGTACTTGTATGAAGTACTGACTTTGGTCCAGGCCTCCAGAATCAATGCCAGCAAAAAGTGTCCAAATGTGGTTGCTGGGGTTGATGGTGGAGTTGGGTGGAATAGGATGTGCCAAGAAGTGCTGAAGTTGGGGGGTGCATTCAGAATATCAGTGAGCCAATCAACCTTGAGCTTGTACTGTTTTATTTTAGAATTGGCTGACATTCAAGTTGAAAATAAGAATCTTAACTGAACAAAAGATGCCTTGTGTCCACCCTCTCGTAGCTTATGGTATCTGTATGTGTAGATCAAATTGGCTCCATGGATGATGCACATGCATCCCCATTGCATAACCGATGCTGTGTTGTGAGCCATGCTCTCGCCATCGGACTCGTCTACGTCTCATCCTCTCTTGTTGTTTGTGTTTGTGTTTGTGTTTGTGTTTGTGTTTGTTCTTTGTTGGTCTTTCCCCTGTTCTTCCTACCGCGTTGCCACCTTCTTGTGGTTATGTGTTACACTGTGTAACGCGGCTGTGCTTTGTACGAGTCATGTCTGTTCATACAGCATGACTCACATGGACACTCCTGACTGGCTGTTTTTGTATGACTCATGTGGCTGCGCCTTGTATGACTCGGCCACTTTGTGATTATATATAGAGGACCAACAAGCCTGGTAACCCCAGCTTGTTTTGTCTCGTCAAACATCCCCTCTGAGTGACACTTAGAACCACCCCTACCCTCAAGAGCCTACAGACGCTTAAGTGTGTTGTGGTTCAAGAGGTCACTTAGGTCTTAGTGCCGTCCACTCTCCATTGCGGCTTGTCTCATAGCCACCAAGAAGAAGCTTACAACATGCTGGAACATACATCTTGGCTGCTGGGAAGATAATTTCATGCACCTTTACTAGGTATTTGGTGATTGGCCAATGCAGTAGCTCTGCTGGCATCACTCACTGGGAGCATGGAGTCAACAGCAAACAAGCTAAGTCAAGTTTATTTAGATATATGCACTTTTTTTGATAACAACAGTCACATGATGTAACATGTACTTGTTTTGTAACTCTTCAATGTTGTGTAACTCTGACTTAGTAGTACTCTAGTACCATCATGCCATCATATGATTATTTTATATCACACCATCAGACCCTACATCTTGGCATTCTTCCTGTATATAATGTGGGATAGTTTGAAGCTTAAACCTCAGAACTCAACCACTTGTCTAATCAACAGGTACTGTTCTGACTCCTACCCATCATCAGCATATCCTGCTAAGGTGGTTTGTGCCCCACTGACTGGTTGCTAAGTCCAATTACTCTTACTTCTGCATGTTGTTGCATCCTACCCCTAAACCATCCTTGAGGTGTTGATCATCTGTTTGGGTGTTGGGTACTATTGTTCTGTTGTTGCCAGGGTCTGACACTTGGTCAAGTTCTTCATAAATCAGCAAGTCCTGGCTGTTGTCCTTGATGTTGCCCCTGTCTCCACCACTTTATTATATAGACTGTACAGGGGAAAACAGACACACCACAACAGTTGAAGAGCTATACTTGATATAGACTAGTTAACTCAAGCTAGCACAAGTTGTCAGTGAACCCAATCAGGATCCTCTTGCAAGCTATAGCAGCTTCAGACACCAGAATCAACTGCTTGCTAAATACCTACTCTGAATGATGCCAATTCATGGCTCATTGATCAGTTGATAAGGGTAGTCCAACACCAGGTGTGCAATGCAGAAGCTCAGTGCATAATGCTCATCATCCAAAACCCAAGTACCAAGTTGAGTGTCTCCTTGGGAACACATCTTTGACCAAAGCAGTTGATGAAAACTATTGCTACCTTAACACCTAATATACTACTTTGGTACAAAAAAACCACATCTCACACCAAGAAGTTGTTCAACCAAACAGGCTAAAGTGGACCAACTCTTTGTTGGACATCCAAGAAAACTATAGGTTTTTATCCCCTTTGTGTCCACCCATTTGTTGCTGCATCTCTCTTGTTACAAAGACACCAGTGATATCAACTTTAGTACTACTGCATAATTCCTTTTCTCCACCATGTCCAATCCACCTGCAGCCCCTCAACTGCGTCAAGTTGATCCTTCCTAACTCATAATCCCCATTGATCCAAAAGACATCTTCACCTGCTTGCAATCAATAAAAGGGTTACTGGAGTCAATAAACAACAATCTGGCTCTAACTATTACCCAAACAAATACCAACATGCAGGATCTAGCAACAACAAATGTCACCCTCAATAATCCTGTCAACAGCATCACTGCATTAGATGCTGTAAATGTCCAGATTAATGCCACACTTGCTAGAATGGCTGGTGGAACTGGAGGAAGATCTAAAAATCTCAAAATGTCAACTCCTTCCAAATTCAATGGTGTGGACAAAAACTTGGCTTCCTCTTTCAGAGTGGCCATATCTCATTGTATTAGGGTTACATCCCCTTGCTTGACAGTGGACAAGCAAATTCCTTATATCATTTCTTGCCAGGAAGGCAAAGTGCACAAATGGCTAGCACCCTACCTAGAGGCCAGTGTTGTGTTAAATAAACCAGTAGATTGGTTTCATGACGTTGTTGCCTTCTGGGTACAATTCAATGCCCCCTGGAATGTTCAAAACAAGACAGGAAACCATAGGACCAAATTCAAGTACCTTAAAGCAACAAAATCTGTCCAAAAATACTTCAAGGACTTCCAGACGTATTCCCAAAATTTGGGATACAATGAAGTGTCACTGCACAAATTCCTCTATGATGGTTTGTCTCTCAAAATCAAAGAGCATCTGTTGGCACAAGATTTTGATCACAGTTGCATTCATCTAGGCTTGCAAGAACTAGCTGAGATAACTCTAAGGATATACCAGCACCTAGAACAATCTGATGCACAAAATAAGTCCACCACCACCAAAAGCCACACTGGCACCTCCTCTGTATCTAAAGCTGTTACTGCTTTATCATTGGGAGCTTTGGAGGTAGGCCCTAGAGATAAACTCACTGTTGAGGATAATGTATACATGCAAGGGACAGATGGTAGAGCCCAGAAAGGCACTATCAAATCAATTGTGCCAAATGCCAAGGGCCATATGATTCCAACAGTCAAATGGAACAATGGTACAACTGGGGAAACAACCTATAAAAATATTAAAAGCGGTAATCACCCAGCAGTGCCAAACCCTACCTTCACCCCAAGACCTTACAATAAGGGACCAGCTCCCATGGGATTGGATGGTGCTGGAAAAGGAAAGAAGCCAATTGTTTGTAATACTTGTGGTGGGAACAGCCATTATGCCAACCAATGCCCATCAAAACCTCTTTCAGGTCAAGGTGCTGAGCTTAGCTCTGATTTGGAAAACAAGGACAAGTGATTAGTAGCAGGAGCCCTAATTCACTGATAGAACACACAAATATGGACAATGTATTGGAGATCTATTCTGTAAATAATGTTTCCCCCCTCAATATATACTTCTCTGCTGATCCAATTTGTAGCGCTCCTACCAAGAAAAGCACCACTCATCTGAAACCATTCTATGGATGGGCAAATGTTAGACTCAGGTGCCTCATCATGCTTCATTCATAAGGACCTAATCAACAAATATTCTATACCCATTACAAAAAAGCAAAAACCTAAGCAACTCAAAGTCATCAATGGACAAGATATTAGTTCTGGCTTGGTAGATTCTGAATGCACATTTAAATTTAGCATAGGTAGTCACACAGAAACTTTGGTTTGTAATGTTGCCAATATAGGAAGACACACCATTGTATTAGGGATGTCTTGGCTGAGGCTACACAACCCATCTATAGACTGGGCTGAAAAACATGTAATATTTAATTCTCTCTTCTGTACAAATAACTGTCTATCCTCTTCAAATGTAATCCTGGGAAACACTGGTGGGACTTCAAACCACCTTGAAGACATTCTAGAAGACCTTGGAGGTGTCAAGGATGCATTTGCTCCTCTTGAAGGCATCCCAAGTGTACCAAATGATGAGAGTGTTTCCCTTGAGGACATTCCAATCAAATTTTGCGATTATGCAGATGTATTTTCAGAGGACAAAGTGATGGATTTACCACCTTATGGTCCATATGACCTTGAAATCATGTTGATCAATGATAAAGAAGACCTTAAAAGGGCCAATATATCCTCTCAGACCATGCAATGACGTTGAAATGAAAAGACTACTTCAGGAACAACTAGATGAAGAGCTCATTCAACCCTCCAAATCTTGTTATACTTCCCCAGTCCTATTCATAGACAAGAAGAAGAAAAGATGTTGCATGTGTCAAGATTATAGAGCCCTAAATGCCAACACTGTTAAAAATACCTATCCACTACCCCCCCATTCAAAATCTCATTGAAAGATTGAGGGCTGCCAAATTCTTCACAACCCTAGACTTGATATTGAGCTACAATCTAGTTTGGACAAAGGAGGGAGATGAATGGAAACCAGCATTTAAAACAAAATATGGTCTATTTGAATACCTGGTCATGCCCTTTGGACAATGCAATGCCCCTGCTGCATTTCAATACATCATGAATGACATCTCCAAGACACTCTAGATGTATATGTCATTGTCTACATAGATGACATCCTCATTTTTTCCAAAACAAGAGAACTCCACATCAAGCATGTCAGGGAAGTTCTGAAAAGACTTTGCCACAATAAACTGTTCTGCCAGTTGGAAAAATGCGATTTCATTTGCCTCTGGGTTAAATATTTGGGGATAATATTGTTAGTGGCAAAGGGGTCACAGCAGATCCAGAAAAAATTACAAAGGGGGTGGACTGGTCAACCCCAGCTCCATAAGAGGTGTTCAAGAATTCCTGGGCTTTGTGCACTTCTATAGATGCTTCATTGAATGTTTTTCCAAACAAGCATTCCCCCTATATCAGTTGCTACAAAAGGAAAATCCATGGAAATGGGGGACAGGAGAAGAAAAATCTTTCCAAAAACTTAAACACGCCCTAGTCAAAGCATCAAGCCTCACACAACCAGATGTTAGCAAGGAATTCTTCCTGGAATGCAATGCATCAGACTTTGCCACTGGAGGCATCTTAAGCCAGAAAAGCACAGATGGCAAACTTCACCCTGTAGCATTCCTCTCCAAGTCACTATCACCTCCAAAATGCAAACATGACATATTTGACAAGGAATTGCTTGCAATAATACAGGCTCTGAAAGCATGGCACCATTTGCTGGAAGGTTTGGAAATTCCGCTCAAAATCCTCATGGATCACAAAAACTTGGAATACTTCCAAACAAAAAGGGATGTGAACTAAAGACAACCCAGATGGATGAGACACCTGGGATACTTTAATTTCCCAATCATATATAGGCCTGGTACCCAAAACTGAAAAGCTGATATCCTGTCACATTGGGAAGAGCTTAAGGAGGAGGCTAAAGGGGGGGGGTGAAGCCCTGCTTATCATTGAGCTGGAGCTCTTTATTTTGGCAATTCAAACAGATGCAGACCTAAATGACATGATAAGGGATGCTCTACATGATGATAAGTCCATCTCCAAGTTCCTTGAACCTCTGGAAAAAGGCATACTGGTTAAAGGATGGTCACCCAAGGATGGGTTACTATACTACCATGGCCACATTTATGTGCCCAACAAACCTAAAGTCCATAAAGCAGTCCTAGAAGGCAACCATGATAACCCTGCTGCTGGGAACCCTGGACAATTCCGCACTTTGGACTTGCTAGCAAGTGACTATTGCTGGTCAGGCATGAAGCAAGCAGTCACCAAATACATTCAAGTGTGGGACTCCTGCATTAGGAGCAAACATTCCAACCAGGCACCCATGGGATTATTACCACCCATCAAGCTACCCAATAGGCCTTGGGAAGAAATCACATATGACTTAATTTGTTGGCCTGTCAAAATCAGAAGGATACAACACAATCCACACTGTGGTAGATTGTCTTTCAAAGATGGTCCATTTCATACCAACATACTTCAATGCAACAGTGGTAGATGTTGCAAACCTTTTTGTTAACTTTGTCTCAAAACTCCATGAGCTACCAAAGAAAACCATCTCAGACAGAGGCCCCAATTTCAATGCCAAATTCCTTTGCCAAGTTTACAAGCAATGAAGAATCAAGCCACATTTCTCCACTGCATATTGCCCCCAAGTCAATTGTCGTGAGCCATGCTCTCGCCATCGGACTCGTCTACGTCTCATCCTCTCTTGTGCTTGTGTTTGTGTTTGTGTTTGTTCTTTGTTGGTCTTTCCCCTTGTTGTTCCTACCGTGTTGCCACCTTCTTGTGGTTATGTGTTACACTGTGTAACGCGGCTGTGCTTTGTACGAGTCATGTCTGTTCATACAGCATGACTCACATGGACACTCCTGACTGGCTGTTTTTGTATGACTCATGTGGCTGCGCCTTGTATGACTCGGCCACTTTGTGAATATATATAGAAGACCAACAAGCCTGGTAACCCCAGCTTGTTTTGTCTCGTCAAACATCCCCTTTGAGTGACACTTTGAACCACCCCTACCCTCAAGAGCCTACAGACACTTAAGTGTGTTGCGGTTCAAGAGGTTACTTAGGTCTTAGTGCCGTCCACTCTCCCATCGCGGCTTGTCCCATAGCCACCAAGAAGAAGCTTATGACATCAATGGACAAAGTGAGCACCTCAACAAATTTGTTGAAAAATACCTTTGCCATTATATCAATCATAGGCAAGACAATTGGGTTGCAGCATTACCTCTAGTGGTGTTTTCTTACAATAATGGAAAGCACTCTGGGTCCAAACATTACCCATTCTTCCTATGCTGTGGTGACAACCCTCTATTCACTGTGAGCAATACCGGACAAGGAATAATACCTCAAGCAGATGAACTTGCCAAATTCATTAAAAACAATATTGATGAGGTGAAGGTGGCACTCTCACTGGCACAGTCAAATCATGCATACTATTACAACCAGAAGCAATGAGACACCCCTACATTAACTATTGGTGCAAAAGTCTATCTTGATAGTACTAACATTTCAACTTCCTGCCCACCCAAAAAGCTGGAATATAAGTATTTAGGACCTTATAAAGTCTTGGAACAAATAGGGAAATACTCATACCAATTGGAACTACCTAAAACCATGAAGATACACCCTGTATTCCACACAGCACTCCTACATGCAAAACCAGAGGATGACTACAATAGGGACCCAGTTGCACTACCACCAGTAATCAATCCTGAAGGCAAAGAAGAATATGAGGTGGAGGAAATCCTTGACTCACACAAAAAAGGAAGATGGCTGGAATACTATGTCAAATGGAAAGGCTATGGACCAGAAGGCAACTAATGGGAACCCAAATCTCACCTGGCCAATGCTCCCAGACTTATACAAGAATTCCATAAATGTCACCTCAACACAGTTGGGCCTTGAAGGGGGGAACTGTCACAACCCAAGGGATCAGGACCAAGTATTTTTCTCAGTCAAGTTTATTTAGATATATGCACTATTTTTGATAACAACAGTCACATGATGTAACATGTAATTGTTTTGTAACTCTTCAATGTTGTGTAACTCTGACTTAGTAATACTCTAGTACCATTGTACCATTGTATGATGATTTTATATCACACCATCAGCCCCTACATCCTGGCATTCTTCCTGTATATAACATTGGAGAGTTTGAAGCTTAAAGCCTTAGAACTTAACCACTTGTCTAATCAACAAGCACCATTCCAACTCCTACTCATCATAAGCATATCCTGCTGGGGTTGTTTCTGTTATGGATACTGACTTCCATAGGTATCTATACTTAGTCTAAACTCACTATACCCAAGGATCGGAAAATGTACGAAATATGTCTTGTTTTGTATCGCCTGTAACGAATGTGGTTCGACTTGCATTGTATATACGAGAATGCGAATCGATACTTCTGATGTTTCTCTATCCGTCGTGACCTTCAGCAACTTGAACGACACGGAATTCATTAAGTTACAAATTGTTTAAGTTTAATCAATTTGTACCTTTGTGAAATGCAAGTATTTCTGGTATATCGTCCGACTTGCCGAACCGATAGACTTGATTTCTTTTGCGCTCACTAACGCACAGCCTCGCACATGTATCGGCGGAGTTTCATGTATTTCCGTACAGCGGCTTTGGAGATATTCTCTTATCAGTGTTCAAATATTGATAGCCACATGATCCATACTTTGAACACAGCATATCTCCACAACCACTGCATGGAATTCCACAATCAGACTTGTGTTGGAGTTGCACTGCCTTGCTCTATCTTTGTGGATAGTTTTCATTTAGTAGTTTCCATGTTCTGGAAAGCTCTTGCAGAACAGCCACATGCATAGCCACACTATGTATGGAGTTTGTACCTTCAATATGTACTTTCAGCAGCACTGCATGATCTAACTATAGCTACAGAGCTATTCTTAGGCTACTCCACACTATCTAGTGGCCTGGAAATTCCAGTTAGAATATGTGCACTTGAGTACATCTGAAAACCTGTAAATACCTAGACAGGGATATATATCACTAGCTAGCATATATAGGTCCCCTAGCTGAAATGGAAAGGTCCTGTGTTTATACCAGTATGTAGCACCAACTGTGGTGAGCTGAGTGTATCTGGTGTCACATACCCCCAGCTAGCATGCTATAATGGCTATCTTGTGCTAGATTGCTGCTAGCTAGTGCTATATGATGCTAGCTGGTGCTAGCTGGTGCTAGGTACTGCTCTGGTCTGGGGGGACAAATATGGTAATGGACAGAACAATTTTGGACACAACTAAGCACTGACTAAGCAGTGGCTGTGCAAGTCTACAAGGAGAAATGGTGTTGAACATCAAGCACATCAATCTTGATTCTAATTGATTGTTGCATCAAATTAGTCCATATTAGGTAATGTTTCATCAAAAAAACCCGGCTGTGGGAAAGTATTTCGCCTTTTTTGCAATTATTTCTGGTCCAAATAAGGTTTGAGTGGTTGATCTGTAATTAAAAAGATCAGGAGCATCTGCTGACCAAATTTAGCATAATTGGAAATTCCTCCTCTGGAAAATGATCTAGCCAATCTGAGAGTGCTCCACATGACTTTGAGATCAAGTCCCTTTGACCCCCTTGGACTGCTCAATTACCCCTTTTCCCCACCCCCCTGCATCACCCCCTTGACTCACCTGGGGGTATTTTGTAGCATTTAGCCACATTGGTGCACAGGGGACAGGGAACCCATGGCTGGTTCAAAAGTATGATCAAAATTGCCAATGTGACTAAGCATTTGCAACATATTTCATTTGGCAAGTTTGCACAGCCACTGCTTAGTCAGTGCTTAGTCATGTCCAAAATTGTTCTGTCCATTACCATATTTGTCCCCCCAGACCAGAGCAGTACCTAGCACCAGCTAGCACCAGCTAGCATCATATAGCACTAGCTAGCAGCAATCTAGCACAAGATAGCCATTATAGCATGCTAGCTGGGGGTATGTGACACCGGATACACTCAGCTCACCACAGTTGGTGCTACATACTGGTATAAACACAGGACCTTTCCATTTCAGCTAGGGGACCTATATATGCTAGCTAGTGATATATATCCCTGCCTAGGTATTTACAGGTTCCCAGATGCTATTCATACCTGCACACTATAAGGTATATAAACTGGCCTCTGAGAGCCTCCAAAGAACACCTCTCATTTTTACTTTCAATACATCTTTACCAAGTTTATTACTTGTGTGACAGCTTTACAGCTTATTCTAAGACCTAAAGCAGTTCTCCCAATAACACTCCTTCATTGTTGAGTTTAACTCCAATTAAGTTGCAGTTGAGGTTGAGATAACTTTAAGAGTTCTACAGTAAGCACTAAGCACTGCACTACAGATACTTGTGTTAGAGAAGTATATTAAGTATTAACTTGATTCTAGCAATCAGGGAGGATATCTTAAATACAAACTATAGGGAACCTTGCCTTGTAGCATTGCTCAAACAGTTGTAGCTTAAGTGTACCTCTACAGTTAAGAAAGATATATTGTCTTTAGTAACAAATACTGTTAATAACAGCATGTTAGTGCCCTCTGAGGATCTAGTAAAGTTTACTTTACCCTCTGGCTGCATAAAGTTGTGATACAGACAAAGTATATTCTATACTTTAGGATATATTTACACCAAACCATAACAGTTTCTGCCCAAGCATCTTGTTGCTAAGTGCAACTACTCTTACTTCTGTGTGTCATTGTATCCTACCCCTGAACCATCCTTGAGGCATTGCTCATCCCTTCAGGTGTTGGGTATTATCCTTCCACTGTTGTCAGGCTCTGACAGTGGTGGCTGGTCAACACTTAAGTGCTGGAGTGTATATATACACTACTGCACAATACTACCGCAACAGGTGACCTCCAACCATCACCAACATGGCAGTGCATGACGTTGCAAGTTTTGTGAGTTGGTACAATAAGAAAAGTTGTAGATTAGCATTAGTAGAACAATTGTCAAAAGAATTGTACAATTCTGAATGAGTGACATCAAGATATCTGCACAATAACACTTTGTGTCACAATGCTTATGCTGATTATGAAATTGGCCACCACCCCCTCTACCAATATTGCCTTGCTCTCTTCAAAAAGTGGGTAATTTCTCCATTTTTTTTGCACACTTGTACTCCCCTCATGGCTTGACACTTATCCCCTGAAATTCATGCCCAAATTGTTGCCCTTCAGGAACATGGTGTCACAGTTAACAAGTTAGCTGCTCAGCTCAGTGCTCACCCCTCCACTGTCACTTGTACTTTCTGCTGCTACCTGCAAACTGGCAGTTTCTTCTATCTTAATGCCAAGGTTGGTCACCCATGCAAATTGAAGCAAGCCAACACCTGTTTTGCCACACTTCAGGCTGCTCAAACCAATGCTCCCACCACTGAAACATTGAGCAGGAGCATTTTCCCAGAGTTTCTTCCACAATGGTGTGGCACTTCCTCCACAAGCTTGGCATATATTCTTATAAGAGTTGTCAGGTTCCCCATCTCTCTTATTGGGACAGTGTTAGGTGTTTGGCATGAGCTAAAGACCATGCCACTTGGATGGGCAGCATTGGTGTTGGCATAAGCCAGGGCTTGAGCTCCATCCACGTCACAGGGAAAAGGTTATCAAGCATGGCAGGGGGAGTGTGATGCTCTCTGGTTATGTTACACCCTTGGGCCTCAGGTGGCTGGTTGCAACCCAACTCTATGATGGTTGCCAACTATAACTGTATGCATGCGAGTTAGGACTTAAAGAGACTTAGCACCCAAAAGACTGTTGACTGTAGACTGTGAATGGCACTAAGACCCAAGGATCCAAGGTAACCCTAAGGGAAACCCAGTGAGGAACTGTTTGTTGGGGGAATGACAAGGCAAACCAAGATGGGGATACCATGCTTGTTGTTGCCTCATTATATATTCAGAAAAAAGGCATGAGTCACACTCATGCCAAGAAACAAGTCATACAAGCTGACCAATCAGAAAGCTCTATGAGTCATGTCCTATTAAGGAACATGACTTGCTGAGAAAGGAAGATGCAAGACAAAAGAAAAAGGAAGCAGCTTAAGGCTGCACAATCACAAGGGAAACAGACACAAAAGAAATGCGCACAAAGGAAAGTGGAAACAAAGGAGACACAAGACAAGCAGCCAGGTGGCAAAGTCCATTGGAGGGGCCTTGGGTCACAACATGGCTTTATTGCATCCAGGGATGAATGACATGTTGCATTTACACCAAGACACACAACAAGGCACTTATTTGTCGTAAGCTTCTTCTTGATGGCTATGAGACGAGCCACGACGGAGAGTGGACGGTACTAAGACCTAAGTGACCTCTTGAACCGCAACACACTTAAGTGTCTGTAGGCTCTTGAGGGTAGGGGTGGTTCAAAGTGTCACTCAAAGGGGATGTTTTGACGAGACAAAACAAGCTGGGGTTACCAGGCTTGTTGGTCCTCTATATATAACAAAGAAGTGGCCGAGTCATACAAGGCGCAGCCACATGAGTCATACAGTCTACCAGTCAGGAGTGTCCATGTGAGTCATGCTGTATGAACAGACATGACTCGTACAAAGCACAGCCGCATTACACAATGTAACAGAATAACCACAAGAAGGTGGCAACGCGGCAAGCGGGAACAGAAACACAACACAAAAGAAGAGAACAGGAGGGCGAGACAACAGGAGAGTCCGATGGAGTGAGCTGGCTCACGACATTACTCCCCCCTATGAGTCCATTTGGGGGACCTGAATGGACTTACTGCACCGCGCAGTCCTTTCCTTTTCTCAGCATGAACTCCTCAAGCCCTTCCTCCTCCTCTAAGGTCAGGTCGATGGGATTGAACGCGGTGTTCCCCGGTTCGTCCGAGAACTTCTCCCATTCCTCCCACGTCTCCTCCTTTGTCCAATCAGCTTTGGACCAGTCCAAAACCCTTTCTTGAGCCTCCACGAACTCCTTGTCCCATTGTTGCACGTGTGGCTCCGTCTCCTTCCATGCTGACACGTCCACTTCCTCCCATTTCCACCAGTTTGGCGCCCATTCGAACTTCTCCTTCTGGTACCTTCCCCTTTCTAGCTTCCAGTCGCTCAGGTCCCTTTCATAGTTGGCGTCCCAGGCGTCGTTCCATTGAGGTCGCAGCGTTGGTTGCCTTCCGTCGTAGCCTGGTACCCATTCGCTCGAATATGCCCCTTCTTGTCCCCATTCCACGACTCCAAGCATGTGGGTGGATAGCAGGACCACCTCAGACACTTGGAAGGCCGCGCATCCTCGACAGACAAAAATGTCCTTTCTTGCGAGCTGCATTCTTGTCGGCCATTTTTTGCCGACCCACTGGAATTCGCCCAAGTCCAAGTGGAGAACGTCGTCCGACGCCCTAAAGTGCATTCTTCCTGAGCTTTGCTGGGACCTTTTGAAAACGTAGAGGGCGGCCCCAGCGTCAAGGATTCTCGCAGTAGCGAATGCTGGCCCGTCCAGGACACAGGTGAGGTTGTTGACGATGGTGGAGCGGGAGACAGCAGGCATTGTTGGGAGCAGAGAAGATTTAGTGAGTTGAGCAAGGGGTGAAGCTTGGAGTAGATGCAAGTTTTGCAGGTGACATTACTGGTTTTGCCACCTCTGCCTTTTATCCTTCCTGGAGCGTAGTTAGATGGCGTGGGAGCCTCGGGGTGTCGGCGTAGGAGGTCCTTGATGATCTTTGAAAGGTGACCAAAATCTTCCGCCCTTTGTTCTGTGTCTTCTTCGCTTCCATAACCCTTCCATCTGACCCTGTAAAAAAGGCCGTCCTTTGTCTCCTTCCAGTCCAAGATCTTCTCTACTTCATATTCTTCTTCTCCTTCTTCCGTTATGATCGGCGGTGGTCGGGGTTGGTTGCAGCTGAATTCGGTGTCTCCCTTGTAAGGGCTGAGCAAATCGATGTGGAAAACAGGGTGCACCCTCATTGTTGCCGGCAGATCAAGCTCATAAGCGTGTGATCCTATCTGTCGCTTCACAACGAATGGCCCGTGCTTTTTGTTGTCCAGTTTCTTAGAAGGTCTTTTTGTTTGAATGTTCTTTCCGAGCAGCCATACTAGATCTCCTTCTTGGTACTTGCTCTTTGGCTCTTCTTCTGGGAGCCTTTGGGTTTCCATAGATGCAATTGCTTCGTTGTGGATTTTACGCCATTTTCCTGTGATGTTGTTTGCTTCTGGAACCGTTGATTCTTCCGTTGAGATGTTCCACAGTGGTTCCCTCCCGTAGACAATTTCGAAAGGGGAATTACCTGTTACGCGATGCTTCTGTAGATTATAGCTGAACTCCGCAATTGGTAATAAGTCCGCCCAATCATCCTGCCGGTAGTTGACGAACGATCGTAGCCAGCCCTCCATCCATTGATTGATTCTCTCTGTTATTCCATCTGTTTGGGGGTGGTAGGCAGTACTGAAACCTGGGCTAGTTCCAATTTTCTCATAAATGGCTTTCATAAGTTTGGAATTGAAAGTAGTCCCTCGGTCTGAGATCGTGCTCTTTGGGAAACCGTGCAATTTCCAAACATTTGTGATGAAAAGATTTGCAAGGTCGCTTGCCGTGTGAGATTCTTTGCAGGGTATGAAGTGCGCCATTCTTGAGAATCGGTCCACCACTACTAAGATGCTATCTGATCCTCTGGATTTTGGTAATTTCACCACGAAGTTGAACGCTATGTCTTCCCACGGTCCTTTTGGAATCTCCAGAGGCTTGATCGGGACTATTGACTTCGATCCCTTTGTCCGCTGGCAGGTCTCGCAGGACTCCACGTATCTGTTTATGCTTTGCTTCATCCCTGGCCAGAAGTACCTTCTTGATATTAGTTCCAGTGTTCTAGCCTGTCCTTGATGTCCTGCGATTTTCGAGTCGTGATGAACTCACATGATGGCCAGTCTGGATTCCTTATCTTCTGGCACGTAGATCCTTCCTTTGAACCATAATAGTCCCTCCTTGAAATCATAATCTTTTGCGCTGTGTTGTAGGGTTTTTGGTAACGTTTCCCTTGATTTGCAGATTTCTATGATTTGTGCCAATCCTTCATCTGTTTCCTGAGCCTCCTTGATAGTTTCTATGATGTTTGTCTCTACCTGTCCCATGAATCCCTTGAACCTTTCAACAGATATCATAACTTGTTCAGGCGTTGGGATATCTTCATGGTCTGACCGTCTTGACAATAGGTCCGGTTTTGATGACAGGATGCCAGGGCGATATATGATGTCAAAGTTATAGGAAGCAAGCAATTGGTGCCATCTTGCGTGTCGACGGTTGAACGTTCTTGCTTCCTTCCAGAATTGTAGGTTCCTGTGGTTGGTGTAGATGGTGATAGGGTCCCTTGTTCCTTCAAGGTATAGCCTCCAATGTGTTAAAGACTCTATAATTGCCATAAGTTCTTTATCGTGGACGTCGTAGTTGAGTTGAGCCTCGTTGAAAGATTTTGAAAGAAAAGCAATAGGGTGTAGGTAGCCATCATCTTGCCTTTGCAACAGGATTGCTCCCATTGCTACTCCACTTGCATCTGTTTCCAGGAAAAACGGTTTGTCAGGGTTTGGATGGCGTAGAGTGGGTTCCTTGCTGATTTCTGTTTTTAGGGCCACAAATGCTTCCTGCTGGTCGTTTCCCCATTCCCATTTGTTTTCCTTTCTTGTCAAGGTTGTCAGGGGTTTTGCTAAACGGCTGAAATTCGGTACAAATCTTCGGTAAAAATTTGCGAACCCTAGGAATGCCTGAACTTGCTTGACCGTTCTTGGTTCCTTCCATTCCTTTATTGCCTTTACTTTTTCTTCCTCCATAGAGATGCCTGAATCGCTGATTCCAAGTCCAGTATATGTCAATTTGGTGACGAAGAATTCGCATTTTGGAAGCTTTGCAAAAAGATTTTCCTCCAGCAAGATCTTCAGTACTTTTCTGACATCCACAGTATGTTGGCTTCTGTCCTTAGAGAAGACTAGGATGTCGTCAATGTATACTATGACGCATACGTCGATAAGATCATGGAAAATGTGATTCATATATCTTTGGAAGATGGCGGGCGCGTTTTTTAGTCCGAAAGGCATGACGACATATTTGAATAGTCCTTCTTTTGTTCTGAAAGCTGTCTTCCATTCGTCGCCTTCCCTAATTCTGATATTGTTGAAACCCATGCGTAGATCAATCTTGGAGAAAATCTTTGCGTCCTTGATTTTATCCAGAAGGTCTTCCATTAGGGGCATTGGGAATCTGTCGTCCTTTGTGATGGCGTTTACTCCTCTGAGGTCTTGAACGAGTCGTAGTTGGCGAACTGCCCCTGGGTTTTTTGGATCGATTGGTTTTTTGACAAAGAAACAAGGTGATGCAATGGGTGATTTGCTTGGTCGAATCTTTCCCACCGCGATTTCTTCATCCAGGTATTCTCTTAGAGCAATAGATTCTGCTGGAGAAAGTGGGATAGGCCTGGCTGGTTTCGGAAGTTCAGCTCCTTCCTTGAAGTCGATGGCGCAGTCATATGGACGATGATCCGGGATTCTCTTGAATTTTTCTTCACTGAAGACGTCGGCAAATTCCTTGAATTCCTCGGGCAGATCGTCTATTGAGGCCGTCCTTGCTTGAATGGGTTCTGTCCGCCATGATATGTGCTTTGTTTTCCAATCGATGACAGGGTTTGATTCCTCTAACCATTCCAATCCCAGGATAAGTTTAGTTTCTCCAGTAGGCATAGCGAAGAAGACTTGTTTGAAGGTTCTTCCTTCTACCTCTAGTTCCAGTTTAGCTTTGAAGCGTATTTGGTGGGAGAGTTCCTTCCCCTGGATACCGATTACTTTTCTAGGAGTGGAGAGTTCCATGAGTGGAATGTTGTTGGATCGGGCCCACGAGATGTCCAAGAAGTTTTTTGATGCTCCGGAATCGATGAGAGTAGGGATAGTTTCTGTGATTCCGGCAACGTTTGCGTAAACAATGGTAGATTCATTTGTCGCTCTAAAGTACATTGTTTCTGATGCCAGTTTTTTGGTCTCTCCACACACAGTTAGAGGGAGACCCCTTCTTTTCCCGAGTCTTCTACGATTGTTGCCTCCCTTCCTTTAACGCTAGGTTCCATCGTTATCCATTCCTTGGACGGGCATTTGAATGAACGGTGTCCTTCTTGTCCGCACTTCAGGCAGCGGTTGGTTGCTATCCTTGCTTTGTATACTTCGTCAGGCAACCGCTTTGTAGAGGATTGTCCGCTAGTGGTTGGCTGGGCTGCCTTCTTCCCTGTCGAGGTCTTGATTTGTTGCAATTTCTGGTCAATAGAGATTGCAATTGAGATCCACCGGTCAAGGGAAAGTTCCCGTTCTGTCCCATCTTCATTGATCAGGGTCAGTTCGAAGCAAGCTAGTTCGGTCTTGACTTCTGACTTCAACCCTTCCTTGAATTGGTTGATTAGAGCTTCCTGTCCCCAATTTACGTCTACCAGAAGGTATCGGAATTCTGAGGCGTAGTTTGCTACTGAGTTGTTCTGTTTGCATTTTCGGATGTCCGATTCGGCCTTAGCTTTTTTGTTGGGATCGCTGAACTGTTCCATGAAGTGTGCCTTGAAACTTTCCCATGAGGCAAGGTTTTGGTTATTCTCCCTTTGGTTAAGCGATCGTAAGAGTACTTGTGCCCAGTGAGTGGCGGCCTTGTTTTCGGATTTGAAGTTTGCTAGGGCTTCGCATATTCTTTCTTCGTTGGAAGTGTATTGATCGCCTAGACGTACGAAGTAGCTTTCCATTTGTGTGATGAACATTTCGGCACCTTCTCCTTTCTTTCCATCGAAGGCTTCTGGGCGAGTTACCTTGGGACAACGAGGTCCGTTACCGATGTTTGGATTTTCGGTCAGTCATTGAATTCTTAATTCCAATTCGTCGATCCTGGTAGATTCCGCTTCTGGGTGTGGTGGAGAATTTGATCGCCTGGAGGGGATTCCGTGCAGGGAAGTTTCGTCCATTTCTTCTCGCATACTGTTGATAGCTTCCTGCACCTCCGTGATTTTGGTAGTGAAGGAGGTTCCTTCCTGTCGTAAGGATTCTAGTCCCTGTGTTACTGCCTCGTTCCATTCGAGTTGCCCTTGTCTGGTAGTGTTGAGCTCTTCGCGTATATTGTTCACTAGTCCTTGAGTGTTGGTAACTTCATTTCGAAGGCGGGTTACATCTTGGCCGACTAGAAAGGAATTATGTTCGCCATTTCTTGCCGCGTTCAGGATGTCCGTCAAGGTGCCTTGTAGGGTGTTGATGGAGTCATTAAAGATTTGTTGGTTGTTTGCCAGGATTTGTGTGGCTTGTTCTAGGCCGCTAAGCCTTTGATCTATAGTGACTCTCATTCCGTCTATAACCCTAATGGTGGCATTGTGTCTTCCTTCTAGAAGGTCGTCCAAGTCGTCTAGATTACTGATTACAGTCCTGCTGCTAGAGCTAGAACTTGAACTTGCGCTTCCTGGATCACCGGCGCTTTGTTGTACCGGGGCCGATTGCCCAGAGTAACCTTGTGGGACATATGGTGGTGCCGGAATCACAGGTGTAACAGGCTGGGAAGCTACTGGAATTGGTCCTGTGTTGGTGATAGTTCCTCCAATTTGGGGGACTGTGGGGGCGTGTGGTGTAGGAGGAGGTCTAATGGGAACAAGCGACACGCCTCCATGAGCTTCAGGTTGGGGGGAAAAGAACTGTCTCCTAGTCCCTAGTGGCCACAAAGGACGTGATGGCCCTGGACTTCCAGTTGGAATGCGAATTACAGCTGGAGTGGGGTCATTTGTGAGATCTCCTGGTTCTCTATTCGTGATAGTGGGTTCTTCCTCTTGTACAGTTGTCATGTCAACAATGCCGAAAGCTCCCGGCATTGATGTTTGACTTTGGGAGCGTGATCGGACAGGAGCTCCTGCTTGATTTTGTGCAATATCTTGCTCGTTTAGTGATCCTGTGTGCCTTGCTGCCCGACTGGGTCCTCTTCTTGTTGATAATGTGGATGAGGGTCGTGATCCTCCATCTTCTTGAATAGACATATTTGTATGTTGTTAAGCTTGTTTTGTAATGTCGTAAGCTTCTTCTTGATGGCTATGAGACGAGCCGCGACGGAGAGTGGACGGTACTAAGACCTAAGTGACCTCTTGAACCGCAACACACTTAAGTGTCTGTAGGCTCTTGAGGGTAGGGGTGGTTCAAAGTGTCACTCAAAGGGGATGTTTTGACGAGACAAAACAAGCTGGGGTTACCAGGCTTGTTGGTCCTCTATATATAACAAAGAAGTGGCCGAGTCATACAAGGCGCAGCCACATGAGTCATACAGTCTACCAGTCAGGAGTGTCCATGTGAGTCATGCTGTATGAACAGACATGACTCGTACAAAGCACAGCCGCATTACACAATGTAACAGAATAACCACAAGAAGGTGGCAACGCGGCAAGCGGGAACAGAAACACAACACAAAAGAAGAGAACAGGAGGGCGAGACAACAGGAGAGTCCGATGGAGTGAGCTGGCTCATGACATTATTGGGACCTTACCAACCATAACCTGTCTTGGGACAATGCCATATTCCAGCACAACAACAACCCAAAGCACATGGCAAAGCACACAAAGAACTGGTTGGCCAACAACAGGCTCTCCTTGCTCCTGTGGCCCACCAATAGCCTTGATATGAGCTTTATCCAGAACAGCTGGAGCTATTTGAACTGCCAGGTATGCAAGTGCAATTGTTTGCCTTGGAATGCTGACCAGATGGGAGAGGTTCTTCAGGTGGAGTGGTACAACATTGCTATGAGTTTCATTGACAAATTGTAGAATTCAATGCCACAAAGGACCAATGAATGAATACTATGAAGGGTGGGAACACCCCTTTTTAGTCTGTACAAATTTTCTAGCCATGTTTCAAATCTATATCCTGTGTTCCAAGTGAATCTTTTGGGTGAGGGGCAATTGTGATTGCATTTTGGCAAAATTATTGCAACATCAAAATAACAACCTTGCTGTTTCTCAATGGCAAGCCAACAAATTATGCTCAAACTTTGCTAAGCAACTCAAAATGCCATAAACCACAGGTTCTATTATTGTACCAACCCACAAATCCTGCTAAATTGTGTGCTGCCACATTGTTGACAGTTGGTGGTCATGTGTTGCAAGATTATTGCATGGTAGTGTAAACAAGGCAGGTCTGTGTGGGCATCACCCTTGCTCCCAACCATGCCCACCCTCCTGACACCCATTGCATGACTGCCTCCAAGCAACTTGGCACATTAATTAACTCAAGGTAAATCCCCTTCCTTGTTGTAAATATGTGGTTTTTGTTACTTACTCTGAACCACCATCTGCCCTGACATAGCATTCATTTGGCTCTTGCCTGCTGAATCCCCATTTTTGAATTCTTTTGTCATACCTGGTATGTAAAAGATCTCCTGACATGTTATTGAACCATATGATGTGCTCTGATGCATCTGCTCACACAGTTATCTTATTTACAGCACATTTATCACACCAATGGCAGATCCCAATGCTGGTGCCACATTGAAGTCTTGCAGCAGTAACAGACTTTGTGGTGATGGGAGTTATGTGGCAAATGGTGGTAGGTATGATTGGTTCTCATCTCCAATCTTGCAGCTGATCATGCTTGGGTCTAGCAATGGTTAATTACATCAGGAACAACACTGCAATTGAGATTGAGCACACCAATGGCACCATGGAGAGGTAGCAAATCCTTCCAGAACCCAAGGACCCAACAAAATGCAAACTTGAGGAGGAGGTATGGTGCAAGAGTCCCAAAGCCACCTTGAAGCAGAGCCAGTACTTGGACTTCCAGGTAGGCCTGTATCAATCTTATTTTGATCAGTGCTAATTTCATTTAGATCAAGGCCCAAACCAATACAACAACTGTGCTCAAAGGGAACACAAACATCAAATTGAAGGATTGTCCATTACAGGTGAGGCTCAATGTCTGCAATGCAGTAAGTAAATTCTTTGTGTCATGAGCACTCAGTGGTCATCTGCCCTCACACCTTAAACTTGAATACCAATCCTTTAACCATGAAAACACCTGTGAAAACTGATTAGTCATACTCAGGGTTTATCAACAAGGCTGTGCAGGTGCCTGTGTTGGCACTCACTCTTGGGCCTCAGAAGGCCTTGGGAGGGATTGGCCTGTCACTCATCCAGTACTGGATTGTTTTGCATGTAAAATAGTGTGTTTGATGTATAGATTGCTTTACCAATGCTGCGTGAATGGCAGTTGCTTAATCACCTTCAGGTTGTACATAAACCATATGTGGCTGTGTCAATGGCTGTTGGATGGTCTGCCAGGAGCCTCTCAGAGAGGGACTGGAGCATAACTTGCTCATACCTTGACCATATTGCATTCAAAATAGCCTGCAAGGTTTTAATTGGGATATATAAGCAATTTGCTGCTGACACATGCACAAAAAATGGACCAAAAGACAATAATACATAATGTTAGATGTTGGGCTTTATGAAGCTCCCAGAGAGGGACTGGCCCTCAACCTGCCTGTCTTACATGTAAGATAGCACAAAGGTTTTATAAGATTCTGTAATAGTGAATTGGTGCATTAAATCACTTTAATAGTCAAGCTCAAGGTCCCAAATAACACAATGATACTGGAGAGAATAACTTCCTTAAGCTACACTCATCCATTCTTGATGTTTCAAGGATCATTGGAGAGTTATTATAGTTCAAAATGTCAGTTATTACTACATTTATGTGAGAAAATTATAGGAAATTCTTTGAGAGCTAATCCATCAGTGAGACCTGGGATGTGATCAACCACATACAGTGTGAGCAGGATTGATGGTTTTAGAAGCAAAGCTGCAAATATCCTGTGCCAATGTACCAAAGTAGAAAACACATTCCAAGGGCAGTAGCATCATGGCATATCAGCAGAGGGATAATTTTTACACCAGGGGGTAGCCTCCAAAAAAAAGAACAATTGCCACATACATCAGACAAAACAGGCAGTCAGAAAAAATTTTAGGCTGCTGTTTGAAATGCACAACAAGCCCATCACAACTTGACAACCTTTCAGGACCCCTTCAGAGACCTTCCAGGCATTCTGATTGCTGCAAAGGCTCCAGGAGACCTCACAGTGGAAAATGCCAATTGCAGGTGCTGCTGGAAGTGGAATGATTAAATTCCAGGTTAGGTTTCACTAATGGTTAGCAACTACAAAAATCAGACAAAATGCATGGTTAGAGCAAGATCAACACCACAATATGAGTCTGAGAATTGAATAATTTGCCATGTTGTTTTTTGAAGCTCTGCAGGACCTTTCAGAAATACTGGACGCTGAGCTACAATATGATAAATTGTTTACTATGCTCCCAGCTAGGTTTTAGGATGTACAGCTTTTGCCATGCACTTATTGTGTTCATATGATTTATGTATTTGGGTCCCTCAACCAGACATTATTCAGCCTTGGAGTTTCATAATTGGACTCTAATAACATCAAATTTTCCCAGAGGTACAATGGGTTTATACTAGTATGTCATAAGCCATGCTCCAGACAATGGTCTAGTGTTGGGGGGCTCTGTGCTGTGTGCCTTGCTCTCTCCCACTTATGCTTATCCTCTGTCACATAGTGTGTTATGATTGTTACTCCTTTGTAATGACTTCCATTGCTTAGTTCTTGAGACCTGTGGTTCATTGGCATGAGTATGCCCTCCCTTGATTTTCCCATGTAGCTGCACATAGATCTCCATGTGCTACATGCAACTCTTCTTCTGATGTCCATATCCTGCTCCATTGGGGCTTGCTGTGCTTTCCCCATGTAGATAGTGCTTTGTTGGTTTGCTTGCTATAAAAGAAGTGTGGGAGATTGTCTTGGAACCCCAAGGACAATACACCTTGTGGTTTACCCACTCTAATTTGCCCTAAGGAGGTTATCCAACATTGTTTGGAGCCTCACCATGATTCTAAGGCCTCAGAGCTGCTCAATAAGTCTCAAACAGCCCTTCTTGACAGGGTTGTGACATTATAAATCATTCTTAGTTGGCTGTAGCCATCCACATTACCCCAAACTGGCTTACTATTGCTCTCATCAGCTGCACAACATCCAAGCAATCAATAGGCATGTTCCCAGGCCCTTCCTCAACTGCCTAACTGGCCCCATTCTGAACCCCATCTTCTCCAAGCACAACATCTTTTTCAGGTGCTGCTATGGAGCAGAAAACAGTCACAGGATGATCAGCTTCCAGCTCAGGAACAAGGGAAACTCTCCAGTACCAGGCCTGAGGCACTTGCAGCACCCAGAAAGCAATAGTACCTCAGGGGGCAGGCACCTGTTCATGGGCAAAGATTAAAGAAAAATAGAGTGCATCTACAGTGCAATTTACAACCCTTCAATTGAAGCCCCCATCAGGTTCTCCCAAATGATGGAGAATGGCACACAAGCACACATGAAACACACCCAGTAGCTGGAAGACACCTTGAAATCAGACATAGAACAGGAGGTCAATTGCACCATGAACCAGGCAATCAATGCAGAAGCCCCCAAGCCAGCAACCCCCCCACCCCCCCCCAGGCCAGGAGAGTTATCCTGAATCTCAGCAGAAGACACCCTCAGGCCCTCTCAGGCAACTGGGAGCTCCCCTTTGGACAATTACCAAGTCCCCATGCATTTTGGCTCAGAAAATCCCTCAGGAAGCTCCCTCAACACCCTACTGTTGTGACCCATCCAAGACACCCATAGGCTCTGACTCTTGCCTTGGACTCTTGACACCTCAAGCTCCCAATGTATGTGGATGTGGCCCTCTCCCTTGGTTTGTGAGGTGTCCAGATGACTTGTCCTGTGCCCCATATGGCTGTGCTGTCTTCTGGATCTTTCCAAAGGAAAGATGGAACTTCTAGAACTTCCGCTTAGAAGGTTTTTGTGCTTTGCTGACTGAGTATAGTCCCTGATTGGCCACAATATGTATCATACAACTTTGAGGCAGTTATGCCTCTGACAATATATACTGGCTGGCAAGCTTGGACTCACTCAAGCTTGCTTTGCCTTGTCATCTCTCCCCTCAGGTGTAACTAAGTCACTAGGCCTTTAGGCCATTGTCATATTGTCACTAAGGTTGCACTAGCAACTTAGCATACTGTACAGAGCCACTAAGGTAGCTTGAGACCTGTAAAATGCACACATACATGGTTGTTGGTCAACTGGCTTAGAGGGTTGCACCATTGCAAAGCAAGCTACACACCCTACTTGCCATGAGAAAAACACATCATGGACATGGAAAACTATGGACTCCTCAAGACCCTCATTGAGAGCAGAAGTGGAAGAACTCCATCCAAGGATACAAGAAGTATGAATTAATCCACCACAAAGGGCAAGACCCTGACCTGACTTCTCAGAGTCACTAGGACTATGGCAACAATCAAGACCTCCCAGTACAGGAACTGTCCCAGGTGGTCTGGGAGATATTGGCAAAAACTTGGCTGAAGCAGAAAGATCAGACAATCCATCTCCAAGAATAAAGGTAATGCCAACTACCAAAAACACCACAGACACAGGAACAATCACAATCCCCTGGCCCTGCTCAGAGGAGGAGTACCTACAGTTGCATTGCTGGTGGGCAAACAAACAATAGAGATTGGAAGAGAATGAAGGAATCCCACACTGGGACCTTCACAACCCAGCATAACAGTGCAGAGATTGCCTCTCACTTTCTCAGTATTGTCTCACTCTTCCAATGAGTACTACCCCTTTGGTGAAGGAGTGAGACCAGCCCTCATATATGTGGAAGGGGACCCGGCCTCAATACCACCATCAAGAGCACATTCCGTAACAAGCACTAGTGACTCAATTGACACTCCCTCACTAGATAGGGACATAAGGCAAGCAAGCACAATCATCAATAACCAGGGTAGCAAAGTGGAAGTCCTTCAAGCAATCTGCCATAGAATGCAACAGGAATACATGAGAACAATGCCATCATGGCAGTGAGGATTGAGAACCTTGAGCAAAGGTGGGATATCCATATGGAAAATAATACTAACCATATGAAGATAATCAAGCATATTGGAAGTCAAACTGAAGACATAGTAAACACCTTCTTAGAAAGGATCACAACTGTCAAAAATGTGCTCCAAAGGATCCAGAATCAGGGGATCACACCCTGAATACAATGGAACAAAGTGATAGAACTTCCAGCAGACATCAGGCTGGAATCACAGCTTCCATTACAGGACAAAATACTTGACTAGCAACCATGGACACAACTGTGCAGCAGTTTCAGCAGGTTGAACAGTACAGGGGTGAGGCCCATTGGCAACTACTAGTCTCTGTCACACCAAAGAAGACTGATGTAGCAACAATAGTTGATCAAATAGGGGCTGATGTAGAAGCAATTGGGGGACAACAAATCAAGGATGGGGATGAAAGGAAGTGAGGGAAAAGCAGAAGAACTCCACCTCTGGGAAATCCACCATCACCACTGCCACTTCAACCCTCAGGGTGGGGTGGAAGAAAACCCCAAAGAACACCAAGCTCACTATCCTCTGTGTCCACTCCATCCTTCCATGTAGAAAATCAGTTGGGACATCAAGTCCAACAACTGGATTGAACCATCATCACCCAAACCCAAGGAGAAAGTGGAGGGGGACCATCTTCTAAACAGAAAATGCCAAAACCATTTGATGGAACCAGAGGAACAGCAGTGGAAACCTTCCTCTTGCAAATGAAGGCATACTTTTGCATCAACAAAACCTATTATGCCATGATCTCAAGATGATTGCTGCCTTCCCAATCAACATGATAGAATGACAGCCAGCAAATTAGGCACAACCAGCCCTGAATGCATATAATGACAGACACACACATCTGCGGCTAACCAGCTGGGAGGAACTACAAACTGCTTTTGTGGAGCAATGGAAAGACCCAGCAAAATGCCTAGATGCCAAAACAAAACTACAGAAGCTCTACCAGAACAAGAGCATAGTGGAATACATCACAAATTTCCAACTACTCCAACAGGATGTAGAATGGAATGAAGACAAATTAATTGCCTGCTTCAGACATGGCCTCCAACAAACCATCAAACAAGAACTCATGAGGGAAGAAATGCATGACTACAACAGGCAACACCCTAGAACCTTGCATGAATGGATGGAACTAGTGCTCCAAAGCAAAAGGCTGAACCCCCCTAAGTCCCAAGACAAAGGGAAAGGAAGGGATCAATGCAAACAACAAGGAACACCAAAAACGGAGGAGTTGGTTTGAGTCCCAAATGAAGAAAAGGGGTGCAGGAAGAAAGTGAACCTATGTATCAAATGCAGAAAACCTGGGCACATGCTCAAAGACTGCTGGTCAGGGTGGACCTCCATGGAAAAAGGGAAACAGCAATCAATGCAAGGGCTGCTGAAGTAACCTCAACAGTTGAGAAAATTACCTCCACTGTCTCCAAGTCGGAAAACTACTTAGGTGTCATAGCACTGTGTCTAGCAATACCCAGAAAGTACCACTATCAAATGTCTACTACTGCAAAGTGTCAAATGTATCACCTGTGGTATACACTAAAATGGTGGGAATCATGGATAAAACACCAACTCTCATCAACTTAGGATCAACTAGAAATTTCATGGACATCAAATAAACCAGAAGAAACAATCTCCTACTCATTGCACTACAAATGCCAAGAAGTATGGAATTGATCAATGGAAAAACAGAAAAAGAAACTATCCACTTACATACAAAAATCACCTTCAAGCCAGAAGGAATAAACTGCACACAGAAACTCTATTGCATGCCAACATGAACTCAACCAATGGTCCCAGGAATAACTTGGCTCCAAGAAGTCAACCCAGATGTCACATGGTTGCCCTCCCAAATGCACTGGCAAGATACTACTACACTGGGAGAAACAGCAAAACTAGATGGACTACTGGAAGAACTTGAAGACTATGCAGACATCTTCAATGATGAACAATACACTAAACTACCAAACACCGAGAATGGGATTGCACAATTGATCTCATAGGAGGGTCAGAACTACCAAAACCTAGAAAAGCAGAGCCACTGTCTCCAAGGGTAAGAGAAGCCTTGAAACAATCCATTGAGGAGGAGTTGGCTTTAGGACAGATCAGGCCAAGCAAATCCTCTACCAGTGCTGGGACCTTTGTTGTAGAGAAAGCCCTACAACCTGGACAAACAATACCTGACCTAATGAGTGTGGTAGATTATACAGGGATAAATGCAATAACAAAAGCAGATAGGTACCCACTACCACTCCTGGAAGAACTACTCAACATCTTCAAGCAGACAGGAGAAGAAATGAAAGAAGAACTCTTTATTTCTACCCTCAACTTGAATAAAGGCTTCTGGAACATCAGAATAACAGAAGGGGACAAATGGAAAACTGCTTTTAGAATGTCAGAAGGCCTATTTGAATATCAAGTAATGCTCTCTGGACTCATGAATTCACCATCCACCTTCCAAAGATACATGGACCATATCTTCAGGGACATAAAGGAGTATCAGTTGTAGTCTACATCAATGATATCATTGTCAGATTCAGAGGGATATGTTATGAATTCAGTGTAACTAGATCCTAAAATATAGAATATACTTTGTCTGTATCACAACTTTATGCAGCCAGAGGGTAAAGTAAACTTTACTAGATCCTCAGAGGGCACTAATATGCTGTTATTAACAGTATTTGTTACTAAAGACAATATATCTTTCTTAACTGTAGAGGTACACTTAAGCTACAATTGTTTGAGCCATGCTGCAAGGCAAGGTTCCCTATAAGTTGTATTTAAGATATCCCCCCTGATTGCTAGAATCAAGTTAATACTTAATATACTTCTCTAACACAAGTATCTGTAGTGCAGTGCTTAGTGCTTACTGTAGAACTCTTAAAGTTATCTCAACCTCAACTACAAGTTAATTGGAGTTAAACTCAACAATTAAGGAGTGTTATTGGGAGAACTGCATTAGGTCTTGGAATAAGCTGTAAAGCTGTTGCACAATTGATACACATGGTAAAGATGTATTGAAAGTAAATTGAGAGGTGATCTCTGGAGGCTCTCAGAGGCCAGTTTATATACCTTATAGTGCACAGGTATGAATACTCAAGTGTACATATTCTAACTGGAATTTCCAGGCCACTAGATGGTGTGGAGTAGCCTAAGAATATCTCTGTAGCTATGGTTAGATCATGCAGTGCTGCTCAAAGTACATATTGAAGGTACAAACTCCATACATAGTGTGGCTATTGTCACAAGCCTTGCTCCTGACAATGGTCTGTGTCCTGCGCCTTCAGTGCTTGCTGGCTGCCTTTGTTGTTCTGTCTGTGGTTTTCCCCCTGTTCTGTGCTTGTTGGCTGCTGCATAGTTTGTTTTGTTGTTTACTCCTTTGTTGTTGCTTCTCTTGCTTAGCCCTTTGTACATGTGGATCATCAGCACGTATTCTCCGGTCTGTGATTTTTCCGGAGCGCTGCGCATTGATCCCCATGTGCTATGCACTCTCCTTGGTCTGATGATCCTGTCATGCTCCTTTTGGACTGTTGTGCTTTCCCCATGTAGATAGTGCCTCCTTTCTTCTGCTTGCTATAAAAGATGCAAGGGAAATTGTCTTGGAATCCCAAGAACAATTTACCTTGTTGTTTACCCACTCTACTTTGCCCTGAGGAGGTTATCCAACATTTTTTGGAGCCTCTCAGTGATTCTCAGGCCCTAAGAGCCACTCATCAGTCTCAAACAACCCTTCTGTGAGCAGGTTGTGACAGCTATGCATGTGACCATTCTGAAAGAGCTTTCCAGAACACAGAAACTACTAAATACAGACTATCTACAAAAATTTTGCAAGGCAGTGCAACTCCAATGCCAGTCTGATCATGGAATTCCATGCAGTGGTTTTGGAGATATGCTGTGTTCAAAGTATGGATCATGTGGCTATCAATATTTGAACACTGATAAGAGAATATCTCCAAAGCCGCTGTACAGAAATACATGAAACTCCTCCAATACATGTGCAAGGCTGTGCGTTAGTGAGCGCAAAAGAAATCAAGTCGATCGGCTCGGCAAGTCAGAAGATATACTAGAAATACTTGTCTTTCACCAAGGTACAAATTGATTAAACTTAAACAATTTGTAACTAAACGAGTTCTAAATCGTTCAAGTTGCTGAAGGTCACGACTGATAGAGAGGCATTAGAAGTATCGATTCGCATTCTCGTATATACAATACAAGTCGAAATACATTTGTTACAGACAATACAAAACGAGACATATTTCATACATTTTCCGATCCTTGGGTATAGTGAGTTTAGACTAAGTATAGATACCAATGGAAGTCAGTATCCATAACAGAATCCCCCAAGCCATTGATTTACTTGTTCTTATTGTCCATCATTTTGAGGGTGAAAGGCTGTACTGAAAGAAGGACTGGTGCAGAGTTTCTCAGACAGAGCATGTAAGAAGTGACTGTTTAAGGTAGCACCCCAATCTGAAATGGTTTGCTTGGGTTAACCATGAATCTTCCAGCCATTTGATATGAAAAGATCTGCTACTGCTTCTGCCTTTGTTGCTTCTTTGAAAGGGATGAAATGCATCATTTTGCTATGACAATCCACTCAACTAAGTTCCTGCCCCATCCTGATGATCTGGGTAGTTTGACAATGAAGTTGTAAATGATATCTCCTCAAAGATGATTGGCCACAGGTAGCAGTTTTGTGCACACCAAATGTAAGTGTCCCTTGCTTCTCTGGCCTGCCTTGCAAGAATCCACATATCTGGTGCCTGTTGCCTTCATTCCAGGCCAGTAGTATCACCTGGACGGAAGTTCCAGGGTCCTATCCTGTCCCTGATGGGCCACTGCTGGTGAATCCAGATGTGTTGAACTAATTCCAGTTGTAAATGCTTGTCTTCTGGAACGTAAATTGCACCCTTGTACCATAGAACTCCTTGTATTATTTCAGGGTCCTTGAGCAGTTTCTTCACATTAGGAGGAAAGTGTTCACAATCCCTGACAGCTAGGGTGAGTGTGTTGAGCAATTGTTCTTCTCTTTGAGCTTCTGTGATTTCTGCAATAATATCTCTCCCTAGTTCTGCTGCAAAGCCCTTGAAACACTAGCATAACAGGTAGGGCTCTGCCCTAGTCTAACCATGACATTCAGGCTTATCCTTTTACACCCACTACTCAAGTTCTGTTCCACCAGACTTGTATGTACATAGTGATGAATAACAAGTAAGAGACTCCTGTATTCTCATTACTTGGGCATCTTCTGATTGCATCAAGTGCCAAACCTGCCTCTGAGCGTCCCCTCAATAATTCATATATGCTGGTGGTATTCAAATTGTCAACCATGCCCTTTGATTGATTGAATTCAACATATGTACCTTCCTCCCTCTCTACTGTGTCCTACTCTTTCTCTGCTCTATTATATCTTGTTGCTCTTATCTTGTATTTTGTTCAAGCAGCTCTTATCCTGTTCAGCCATCACTTTTGACTTGTCTTTCCTTTCACCAGGCTAAACTTGAGACATTTTTGATAGAATCATTCCCATCATCTCCCTCCTGCTTGCCTCATCACATAACCACATGTTCTGTTTTGCCATATGTTACTGGACTCTTTGTGTGCAATAGATGATAAACAAAACTTTCCTTCTGTGATTCTCACTCTAGTGATTTGCTTAGCTTGGTCTCCTGACACTACTGGGCATTAAAAATGCAATGCTCAAAGGTTAAACCAGTACTTTCTGGGAGGCTCTTGGTTTGTTTAAGAGGTCCTCATATTTCAAAGTAATTCATACTACTTATCAGCTCAAGGATGACTCCCTGGCCTCTGAGTCTGCCCCCTTTCAGGCACTACATCCTATATATGACCTTAAGTTCAACTGTGAAGGCCCTGATTGTATTCAATACAGCAAACCAGTGCTGGATCCCAAGTAAGATAGTATAAGGCAAGTCATGAATGGTCTCACAATTGACCATGTCAAAATTGAGAATTTTTGAATGGAAGATAAAATTCAACAGTAGATACCGTCGTGTGCGCCATATGTATGGCTTTTGAAGTATACCATTCTCGTCCCGAGCGGTCTTTAATTGAGCAAGAAAATAATCTTTTCTCTCCAAGACTCTGAAACCACATCTTTGATACCTAAATATGGTGTTTTTGGGGCGATTTTTCGTGCATTTGAGAGCTGCTGGTCTGAAGAATCAACTTGTTTACATTTTGTACCCATGACCTGACTTGTGTGGTGCAATGCGAGCTCAAGTTGTGGCTCTTGTTTCCTAAGCAGGTTTGGTCATTCATAAAACCCACTCTCCTGTGAGGGGCTATTCCCTGTATGTCACTTCTCAGATCAGATCTCAGCACTGAAACAAATGATTCTTGTGGCAATTTTGAGTGCATTCCAGAGCTCTCTGTCTGTAGAATCTGTCTATTTCCATTTTGTAGCTATGATGCAACTTTTGTGTCTCAATGCAGGCCAATGTCATGGCTCACAATCCCTGAACAGGTTAGACAGCTGTGACCATTCACAAAACATGCTTTCCCTGCAGTTTTGTTCCCTATATGTCACTGGGCAAACCCTATATGTCACTGATTATGTCAGTTTGTGTTTTTATTATAGGATTCTTGGTAGACCATTATTTGCTCAGCGTTTTGTATGTCCTGATGTCCCAATTGTCTAGACAACAAGTATGGCTTGCTTGAGAGTTTTTGCTGGTCAACAATGTATTTCAAAGTTATGGGATGCAAGTTGTTGGTAACATCTGTTGTATTCCCAGTTGGAAGTTCATGCAGTTGGCCAGCAGGTTAGGTTTCTATGATCCAAGCAGACTGTAACAGGTTCCTTTATTCCTTCCAGATGTAATCTCTGAAGCTTAAGGGCCATGACAATGGATAAGGGTTCCTGGCCGTGAGTATCATAGTCCATCTCTGCCACTCTGAAACTTTGGGATAGAAATCCAATGGGGGGTAGGTATCCATCATCTGGTTGTTGTGAAAAAATCATGCCTCTTGCAGCTCCTGATGCATATATTTCTAGAAAGTAGGGTTTTGTAGGATTGGGATGTGCTTGTGCTGGATCCTTGCTTACTGCTGCTTGACTTTGTCAAAGGCCTGTTGCTGTTCAACTCCCCCTTCCCACTTCTGCTCCTTCCTTGTGAGTTTGGTTACAGGTTTGACAAGGTGGCTGACCTTCCACACAAATCATGGATGTCGCCAGCCTTCCTCCTGACAATGGTCTGTGTGCTGCACCTTCATTGCTTGTTGTCTGCCTTTCTTGTTGTCTTGTTGTTTTCCACCTGTCATGTGCTTGTGGGCTGCCACATAGTTTGTTTGGTTGTCTACTGCTTTGTTGTTGCTTCTCTTGCTTAGCTCTTTGTACACGTTGGGTATTGGCATGTATTCTCCAGCCTGTGATTTTTCCAGAGCGCTGCACAGTGATCCCCATGTGCTGTGTGCTCTTCTTGTTCTCATGTTCCTTTCATGCTCCCTTTGGACTGTTGTGCTTTCCCCATCTAGATAGGGCTTCCTTTCTTCTGCTTGCTATAAAAGATGCAACAGAAATTGTCTTGGAATCCCAAAAACAATTTAACTTGTTGTTTACCCCCTCTACTTTGCCTTGAGGAGGTTATCCAACATCTTTTGCAGCCTCTCAGTGCTGTTCAGGCCTAAGAGCCACTCATTAGTCTCAAACCACCCCTCTCTGAGTGGGTTGTGACATTGTAAATCGTTCTTACTTGGCTGTAGCCATCCACATTGCCCCAAACTGGCTTTCTACCACTCCCATCAGCTTCACATTGTCCAAGCCATCAACAGGCACATTTCTAGTCCCATCCTCAGCAGCAACACTAGCCCTATCCTCAACCCTCTGTTCACCAAGAGCATCATCTTCTTCAGGTGCCTCTATGGAGCGCAAATCAGCCACAGGACAATTGGTTTCCACCTCAGGAACCAGGGAGAACTCTCCAGCAGTAGGCATAAAGTGCTCTCAACACCCAGAAAGCGAAATTCCCTTGGGTGGAATGCACCTGTTCATGGACAAAGATTGGAGAAAACTATAACACATCTACAGTGCAACTTAAAACCAATCAATCAGAGAACCCATCAAAACCTGCCACATGATGGAAAATTGCACATGAAAACTCCTGAAAGCATCCAGGAGTTGGAAAAAACCCTGCAGGCTCACATAGAACTGGAGGTCGACTGGGCTGTCAACCAGGCAATCAATACAGAAGCGCCCAGGCCAGCACCGCCCCGCAGGTCAGGAGGGATCTCCTACATCTTGGTGGAGGGCACCCCCAGGCCCTCCCAGCCAATTGGGAGCTCCTGATGAACCTGAAAGAAGGCCAGCCGTGTAATTGGGGGCAGTTCTACCTCAACAAACTTGCCAATGGAGATGCAGATGCCCTTCTGACCAGCTGGACAGCTTTTGACTCAGGATTCATCTCGCAGTGGTCAGACCCTGCAGCAAAACAAGTGGAAGAGTACAAAATTCATGCTTGAACTCAAACCTGCTCAGCCAGCAATTATTCCACCAACTTCCGCATTATTGTGGTTGATCTGGAGTGGCAGGACAAAGCCTGATGGCTGCGGTCCACTGAGGCCTCAAGCCAGAAGTCCGCCAAAAGCTGATTGAGTTCACAATCACTCAAAATATCACCACCCTGGATCAGCTCATTTCCACTGCTTGCCTCATTGATAACACCCTGTTCAAAGCTTGCCGTGCCTCAGGGACCATCCCCACCACGTCTAGACCCGTTTGGGGCAAGTCTGCAGGCTTTGTTACCAGAGAAATCAAGGCCAAGCGCCGCACTGCAGGCCAATGCATCAAATGCAGTGGAAATGACAAGTTTGAGCATTGCAAGACTAGATGGTGTGTGGATCCCCCCAAGGAGTTTGGAAAAGCTAGGACCATTGAGGAAGCTGTGGAGACCTCTCAGGAGCTGGGACAAGTCTAGGGCGCTGCTGTACTGTGTCTGCATGTGCCAATAATCCTCCAATGTCTTTAGAACCTTTGTACTATGCTGCTCTTCACAAAAATACAGCCCCCATTCTACCTATTGACATCCAGGGAATCACAGGCTCCTATCCTGCTCTGCTTGACTCTGGTTCCTCTGCCAACTTCATTGATCCCCAGTTTGCCTGTTGTCATTCCCTGACTCTCACTGAATTACCAGCAGTGTGCCAAGTTGTTGGAATCAATGGCCGAGAAGTCAGGGACTCCATCAGATTCAAATGCCTCTTTAAATTCACTGCCTTATCACATTCCTTCACCCAAACCTTCTATTGCCTGCCACTTGGAGACAGGGACATGATTGTTGGAATGCCCTGGTTACAATAAGCCAACCTGACATTAATTGGTCCACTTTCAAGGTTTCTCCACACAGATTTATGGAAGCCAGGCTGGCAGAAGTATCTCCCCTGCTCAATATTGTTCCTCAAATGTTCCACAACTTCCTGAGTGTTTTTGGCAATGTATTCTTTGTCAAACTGCCTCCCCATTGCCCCTACATTTGTGAGATCAATCTGGAGCCTGGCAAAGAGGAACCCTGGGGCCCAATTTATACCATGACACCCAAGGAGTCCACTGTTCTCAAGCAGTAGATTGACACTGAGCTTCCTGCTGGGAAGATCAGGCCAAGCACCTCTTCTGGGGGCCCTGCTGTGATGTTTGTACCAAAGGGAGTTGGTGACCTGAGACTAGTGACTGATTATTGGCGCCTTAACAACAACACCATCAAAGATCGCTACCCCCTGCCATGCCAAGAGGACCTTGTGGAGAAGCTTAAGTATGCCAAGATCTTCTCCAAGCTTGATCTGCGCTCTGGATACAACAATGTGCGCATTAAGGAAGGAGATGAATGGAAAACTGCTTTCAGGACACAATATGACTTGTTTGAGTATCTAGTTATGCCCTTTGGTCTTTGCAATACTCCAGCTGCCTTCCAATGCTTCATGAATGACATCTTCCATGACCTGTTGGATATTACTGTCATTGTTTACCTTGATGACATTCTGATCTTCTCAAATTCTGTTGCTGAGCATGAGGAACATGTCAAAGAAGTGCTGAAGCAACTCAGGGACAATCAGTTGTTCTGCAACCCTGCCAAGTGTCACTTCTTTGTCACCTCAGTAAATTATATTGGCCTAGTGATCACTCCTGAGGGCATCTCCATGGAAAAAGACAAGGTTCAAGCGGTCAAGGAATGGCCTGCTCCTCTCACTCTTAAACAAGTCCAAGCATTCCTGGGCTTTGCCAACTTCTATTGCTGCTTTGTGCCTGATTTCAGCCACTTAGCACGCCCTCTGAATGATCTCACCAAGAAGGAGGTTGCCTGGCAATGGACTAAGGCTGAGCAGCACTCATTTGATGCCGTCAAGGAAGCAATTTGCAGGGAACCCACTCTGGCACATCCAAAGGAAAAGCTGCCCTATTTCTTCAAGACAGCTGCTTCTGGAACCACCCTGGGAGCTGTGTTGTCACAGAGACAGGCTGATGCTCACTTGCACCCTGTTGCCTTCATGTCTGCAAGCTTCTCCCCTGCTGAGCTGAACTATGACACTCATGACAAGGAATTATTGGCTATTATTTGGTCCTTTGAGCACTGACACATTCTCCTGGAAGGAACTGAGCAACCTATCACTGTCTTCACTGATCACAAGAACTTGGAGTGTTGGAAGACTGCTAGGACATTCAATTGTCATCATGTGCACTGGTATCTGCTGCTTGCTTCCTACAACTTTGTCATTGCTTACAGGCCAGTTAACTGGTCTCAGAAACCAGATGCCTTGTCCAGACGCACAGATCACACAGCACAAGAGCCTCTTCCTCAGCTGATGATCAAAGAGGATCAATTTTCTGGCTTCTCTGCTATGATTAGTGCTTCCTTCATTGAGAAACTCAAGAGGTGCTTCTTAATGATGCTAGCCTTGACATTGTGATGTCTGCTGCCTCTGAACCTGCCAAAATGCTGCATTCCATTGCTCAGAAGTTCAAATATTACACTCTAAGCAAAGGAGTTTTGTTTTACCAAGGCAGAATTCTTATTCCAGATGAACCTGAGCTCCAACAGGAGTTGCTATCTCATTTCCATGACACTCCAGCCACTGGTCACCAGGGACGCATGAGAACTCTAGGGCTGATATCTAGACACTACTGCTGGCCTGCTATGAAGTTTCAAGTCCATTGCCATGTGGATTCCTGCAAAATTTGCCAAAGGAGTAAGGGGACAGAAAAGTATGCTCCCCTTCAGCCATTACCTATTCCTGCTGGCCCCTGGGAGGACATTTCCTATGATTTCATTGTCAATCTTCCCAAGAGCAATGGCTTGGACAGCATCCTTGTTGTTGTTGTTTGCTTTTCCAAAATGGTGCATTTCATTCCCTGCAAAGAGCCATCAACAGCTGAAGATGTTGCAGATCTCTTCCTGAACAATGTTTGGTGTCTCCATGGCACTCCAAAGCAAACAGTGTCAGACAGAGGCTCAACTTTCAATGGCAAATTACTCAAGGCCCTGTACAAGGCACTCCAATTTGATCCAGCATTCTCCACAGCCTACCACCCCCAGACTGATGGTCAAACAGATCAACTGAACCATTGGCTAGAAGCTTATTTGCGAGCTTTCATCAATCACAGCCAGACTGACTGGGTAAATTTGTGGTCTCTTGCAGAGTTCTGTCACAACAACTCCAAGAGTGAAGCTACACGATTATCTCCCTTTGAGCTTGTTTATGGGTGTTCTCCTGCAATTCCTCTGAGTCTAGAACCCACTGGAAAACCAGTTGCTGATGACTGGGCTGCAGCACTCAAGGCTGTTGTTGAGCCAGTCCAGGCCACATTGAAATGGACTCAGGAACACTATAAAGCAGTGGATCACAGAGTTTCTCAGCCGCAGTTTGCAGTTGGAAATTAAGTTTGGTTGCTAGGCAGGCACATCAAATCCCAGCACCCCAACTGGAAGGTAGACCACAAGCAATATGGCCCCTTCCATGTGCTGGAATGCATTGGCTCCCATGCTTGTTGCTTGGAGCTGCCTGACACTATGAAGATCCATAATGTGTTCCATGTTGCACTGCTGTCTCAGGTAAAGGAGGACACTGATTTCAAACAAACCTTCCAACAACCACCCCCTGTGATCACAGCAGATGGAGAGGAAGTCCATGAGGTTGACAAACTGATTGATTGGAAGATGGAAGATGGAAGATGGAAGTACAGGGTTTGTTGGCAAGGGTATAGGCTGCTTGCTGACACGTTTGAACCTGCTTCTGAGCTGGTACACTTGGAGGACAAATTGTGGGACTTCTATGCTAATTTCCCTGAAGCCCCTTGGCCAAATACTCTGGTGCCATGTGTTCCACCCAAGCTTAGAAGGACAGCAAGCCATCACAAGTCCAACAGCTCCAAATCCCATCTTTTTGTGTCTCTTGCCTCACTAAAGCCTTCCAAGCTCCTGCATTGCCTTCTCTCTGCTGCTCACCATGCCCATTCATTGCCCCTCCAACAACACTCCCTACAACAGCTGGGGCAGTCTAGACACCTACCTGCATTACATGCCCAAGGGCTTCAAGAGCAAGCTGGATTCTGGTGCCCCCTATCTTTGCTTTGCACTCATTCCTCCTGCTACCAAGCATGCCTGCTTGCGTAAAGGGCCAAACATCTTTCACCTTGTGCGCTCTGGCTAGTTGTACTACCTCAGCAGCGACAATCCCACTTTCCTGCGCAGCGGTCCCTTCTATTGCTGGCACCTTTTTATTGCATGCAATTTCCGCAAGTTCCACAAGGTCATTGCTTGACATTGCTACAACAACTGCCCCCTGGAGATTGAAGTGTCGTTATCTCAGTACATAGACCACTTCTACATCAGAAACTACACGGAATTGCATGTTTCTTTTGAATGTCTCAAGCGCAGAGAAGACCCAGTGCCCAATCCACCCACCCCTGCTCCAATACCCAGAGCCCTAAACCACTTCCAGAGGAGCCTGTGGCAAGTTGTGGGTGGTTTCCAGGGCCTCCAGTTGCTTCTGATTGGGGCAGCAATTTCCAAGTAGGCTGGTCTGTGTGCTGCGCCTTCATTGCTTGTTGGCTGCCTTTGTTGTTGTGTTTGTTGGTTTCCCCCTGTTGTGTGCTTGTTGGCTGCCACGTAGTTTGTTTTGTTGTTTACTCTATTGTCATTGCTTCTCTCACTTAGTCCTTCCTACATCTAAATTATTGGCATGTATTCTTTGGTCTGTCAATTTTCCGGAGCGCTGTGCATTGAGCCCCAAGTGCCACGTGCTCTTCTTGTTCTGATGTTCCTTTCATGCTCCTTTTGGACTGCTGTGCTTTCCTCATGTAAATAGCGCTTCCTTTCTTCTGCTTGATATAAAAGATGCATGGGAAATTGTCTTGGAATCCCAAGAACAATTTACCTTGTTGTTTACCCACTCCACTTTGCCCTGAGGAGGTTATCCAACATTCTTTGGAGCCTCTCAGTGATTTTCAGGCCCTAAGAGCCACTCATCAGTCTCAAACAACCCTTCTCTGAGCAGGTTGTGACAACAAGGTAAATTGTTCTTAAGGTTCCAAGGCAATTTCCCATGCATCATTTATAGCCAGCAAACCAAGGAACCACTATCCAAATGGGGGGAGCACAGCATGCCCAAATGGAGCAGGATAAGAACATCAGCAGAAGATGTGTGTGCAGCACATGGAGATCCCAGCATAGTAACATGGGAAAATGAAAAGAAGGAGGCTACAGGCCAATAAACCACAGGTCACAAGCACTATGTGATGGAAGTCATTACATGACACTTCATTGCATGCCAGTTGTAGTGGCTAGATACCAGCTCTAGAGTTCTTACGCATCCTTGGTGACTAGCAGCCACAGTATCATGGAAATGAGATAGCAATTCCTGTTTGAGCTCAGATTCATCTGCAACAACAATTCTGCCTTGGTAGAACTGAACCTGGTTGCTGAGAGTGTGATCCTTGAGATTCTGAGGAAGTGAACGCAGCACTTTATAAGTTTCACAAGCAGCAGGGATCACAGTGTCCAGGCTAGGGTCCCTGAGAAGCGCGGTTTTGTGTTTTCCAGAAAGGATGCACCAATCACAGCAGAGAAGCCCAATTGTTCCATCTGCAGCATGAGTTAAGGAAGAGGTCCTTCCGCAGTGTGATCTGTGCGCCTAAACAAAGGAGTCCATTTTCCAGCCTTGTTTCCCGAGTCTGTAATCAAGGATAAAATTGTAGACCACAAGAAGCAGTGATCAGTGGGCAGGACACCTATTGAACATCCTAGCTGCTTTCTGGTACTCCATGTTCTGAGGATCAGTCAATCCAGTGATAGATTGCTCAGATCTGTCCAGGCAAAGGCACCAGTGCTCAAAAGACCAAGTAATTGCCAGTAGCTCCTTGTCATGGGTGTCAGACCTCAGCTGAGCAGGGCAGAAGCTTGGAGAGGTTAAGAGAACTGGCCGCAAGTGTCCATCATCCTGTTGCTGTGAAAACTCAGCACCCAGGGCAGTTCCAGAAGCATCCGTTTCCAAGCAGTAAGGCAGTTTCTTATGGGATGTGCAAGAGTCAGTTCCATGCAAATTACTTCCTTCCTGACATCAAACAAGTGCTGGTCAGCCTCAGTCTATTGCCAGACAACTGCCTTCTTGGTGATATAGTTGAGGGGGCATCCTAAGTGGCCTGAATCAGGAACAAAACAGCAATAGAAGTTTGCAACGCCCAGCAACACTTGGCCTTGTTTCACAGTGGGGGAATTGGCCACTCTTTGACCACTTGAACCTTGTCTTTCTCTATGGAAAAGCCCTCAGGGGCGATTACCAGATCAATGTATTTGACTGACATGACAAATAGGTGGTGGTTGAAAGGATGGCAGAAGAGCTGCTTGTCCCTGAGTTGCTTATGCACTCCTTTGACATGTTCCTCATGCTCAGAAACAGAATTACAGAAGATCAAGATGTTGTCAAGTGAACAATCACCATGATGTCCAGCAGGTTGGAGAAAATGTTGTTCATGAAGAGTTGGAAGGCAGCAGGAGCTTTGCAAAGACCAAATGGCATAACCAAGTACTTGTCACAACCTGCTCAGAGAAGGGTTGTTAAAGACCAATGTGCAGCTCTTTGGCCTGAAACTCACAGAGAGGCTGCAAATATGTTAGATAACCTCCTCCAGGCAAAGAACTGGTGCATGTAGCACATGGAGGTCCAAGTGCAGCAACATGGGAAAATCAGTGAACAGAGGTGACATGCCAACCAGCCACGTGTGCAGACAACTAAGCAAGCAAAGTCACATCAAGGAGGCAACAATCAAAACAAAATACATGGCAGTGGATAAGCGCAACACACCAGGAGAACAGCACACCAAGCACTGAAGCACAACACATAGACCATGGTCAGGAGCATGGCATCTGAGAGTACTCAGACAAGCCATATTTTCTTCTGAAGGCAGTTTTCCACTCATCTCATTTGCTGTGCACCTAATTGTAGCCAGAGTGCATATCCGGCTTAGTGAAAATTTTGGTATGCTTCAGTCTCTGCACAAGGTCTTCCTGACCTGGCAGGGGGTAGCACTTTTTGATGGCATTGTTGGTAAGGCAAGAATCATCAGTTACAAGTTTTAGATCACCAAGCCCTTTGGAAACAAAGGTCATAGGAGTATCTCCAGAAGAGGTGCTTGGCCTAATCTTCCCAGCAGCAAGCTTAGTGTCAATGTACTGGACTCTTTGGGATTCATAGGATAGATAGGCCACTTGGGAACATCCTTTCCAGGCTGCAAGTTGATCTCACTGTCATAGGTATAATGAAGGTCCAGTTTGAGAAAAAACTCATGACCAAAGCCGCTCAAAACCTGAAGAAACATTGGGTGGATAACATTTTGAAGGGTGGAAACTGCCACCAGCTGAGCTTGCATTGATTTGTGCCAACAAACTGCAACAGGAGACCCATTGATGTCAATCTTAGCTCTTCATAACCAGGGCATGCCTTGAATTATGTCCCAGTTACCAAGCGACAAGCAGTAGAAGGTTTGAGTAAAAAAATGTGAAAGGACATTGACGGTGAAGTAGAATTTAAATCAAATGGAGTCCCTGTCACAACTTGCTCAGAGGAGGGTTGTTTAATGCTTAATGAGCGGCTCTTAGGCTGGAAAATCACTGAGAGGCTGCAAAAGATGTTGGATAACCTCCTCAGGGCGAAGTAGAGCAGGTAAACAACAAGGTAAATCGTCCTTGGGATTCCAAGACAATTTCCCTTGCATCTTTTATAGTAAGCAGAAGAATGAAAGCACTATCTACATGAGGAAGGCACAACAGTCCAAAAGGAGCATGAAAGGAACATCAGAACAAGAAGAGCGCATAGCACATGAGGATCAATGCGCAGTGCTCCAGAAAAAAACACAGATCAAAGATTACCTGCTGCTTATTCACGCTTACATAGGGCTAAGAGTGAGAAGAACCAACACAGGAGTAAACAACGAAACAAATTATGTGGCAGCCAACAACCACACAACAGGGGGAAAACAACCAACACAACAACAAAGGCAGCTAGCAAGCAATGAAGGCGCAGCACACAGACCATTGTCAGGAGCAAGGCTCATGACAACAGCAAGCCAAAATGAAGCAGGATAAGAGCATCAGATGAAGATGGGTGTGTAGCACATGTAGATCTAAGTGCAGCAACATGGAAAAAAGAGAAGAGGAGTGTACATGCTGATCAACCACACACATCAAGTGCTAAGCAATGGAAGTTGTGATAAAGGAGTAACAATCACAACAAACAACGTGGCACAGGATGAGCACAAGAGGGAGAGGGAGAGGCATGGAGAACAGAGACACCCAACACTAGACCATTGTCAGGGGCATGTCTTGTGACCAGGAGGTTATCCAACGTCTTTTGGATCCTCTCAGTGATTTTCAGGCCCAATGAGCTTTGCTCAATTGTCTCAAAAAAAACCCTTCTCTGAGCAGGTTACAACACAATCAATGCATCCTCACAAAGGGAAATAATGTTGTGTGTCTCATTGCTGTGTGCTTCTCTCTCTCTCTCTTGTGCTGCGCCTGGAAGTAAGCAAAAGTAGCTAGCAGAAAGGGGATTATTGAGCAGAGTAAAGCTATTGTTATGAATGTGTAGGCGTACCTGATCGAAAAGCTCCCCTCGGGTTTCCTCTGGAGGTAGCATTTGGATCGCCTCGGCAAGGCATGTATGGAACTTGCGTCTTGTTTCAGACTCCTCTTGTTCATCTAGCTAAATGATAAGTATCAAATTCGGTGAAGTCATCAAGCCAACAAACCCCTCGTGTCCAAAAATAGCTGTAAGATGCCACGGAGAATTTCTTTCTGCCGTGGCTTCCATATCTCCTTAAGTGTCTTGTTGGTCTTAGCTAATTCCTGGACAGACGTTATTCCTCGTAGAGTTTCCAGGAGCAGGTACAGATTCGCCGAGTTTCCTTCGACCTAACACTGAGCTAAATAAACAGAATATGAGCTGTGAATCGCACACTTACGCTCAGGTTATTCTCAAGAACATCTAGGATGAAGTCCCAATGTGCGCCTGGTACGGTCTGTAGGATGGGTAAGAGGTGATTTATCGCGATAGTGATACGTAACTCGATGCTCGTATCCAAGTCCTCGTCGCTAGCCATCCACTTTTGTAAAGCCTGAACGAGAAACACAGCCCGTTGTTGTGGCATAAATATGATACCAGACTCAGGTGGTGGGGCCAGGCAATGCAGGGTTCGAAGCAAGGTGAGCCCCACATCATTGATCTTGTTTGTGGAAACGCTAGGAATCCGACTTGCTACTTCGTTGCGCCAGCGATCAAGCCTGGGACTTTCGATTCCTCTCGCAGAGAGCACCGACCCTATTGCATCGGAAGCCTTGGGATCTACTCAAGAGAGCAAGCTCAATGGTGGGACATCGTAGGCAGGGGCCAACTAAATACAAACTCACACTGGGTAAATGAGGACTGGGCGAGTCCAGCCCATAACTCAAGGACATCGGGCTCTGAATCTCGAAGTGCGAACTGTACAACCCGCCGAAGTAGCCTTGTATCACGTGACGAGGCATCGCCCTGTGTTACTATCGAATAGGCTTCCGTTACAATACTTTGAGCGTCTCGCGCGAAACCACTATCCAAATCTGGCATTTGCAGCTTCGAAACAAGTTGTTTGTGCCAATCCAGCGAAAGGTCCGAGTACAAGGAATTTCCGAGATATATCACAAGGGGTGTAACAAGTTCGAGCAGTGAACGAGCTTCCGCCACGGATGATTGCTGTATCGCATCGGAGGGCCAAAATGGAGCTGAAGTAAAGTCCGTACATAGCTGCTGCAAAGCCAACAAGTATCGAAATGTCCAAAGGTTCTCCCTCGCAAGGTGTCGTTCCTCTGATAGTATGGTGGATAGTGCTGACCCAAGGCGTACGAACTTGGAGAAACCTTGATTGTCGTAGGTTGATAGGGCAGTGCTACTTGGCTCCCTTTCGTCTAGGCTAACCAAGGGGTCTGCCTCAGCAAGCACTAAACTCGGATTGTCATCCAGATTCCTGAGCTCGAGGTTGAACGTAGCAGGTGACGGGAAGACTTCTGTGAGGATCACCTTTTCATCCTCGTATAGAACCGATCTGGCAGCAACCACCAAAACATCAGGGGCACTGCATAAAAGTGGGTCAGGGCCTAAATGCTTTGAAGTCTGTTGGCGAAGTTATATGCGTGCGCACCTTAGGGTTGCGGTGCTATCCATTAGCAAGCTTCGAATTAGCTCCTTCGCCTGAGCCGTCGCTTCAAACTGCAATTTGGAAGGAGCATGAAGTGACCAAAAGTCCCGGGCTTGCTTGCATCGAGTCAACACTGGATGTGACAGGTTCGGCAACGCAGATAATATGATAAGAGAGGCGCCCACTCGGGTCCAATCAATATTCGCCCAGTCCCAAAACTGTTGTAATCTGTCGCTTGCAAAAATCCCAGACAAGATTTGGCTAACCACTTCGATCTTGGGGGATCCGGGAGCGTTTCTGGTACCAAACAATAACTCCTGCGTCCCAGCAATGAATGCGCTCAGAACCTGTTTCATGAGTTCAATTGCCTGCGATTCGGTGAAGCAAACATCTATGGCTATCTTAGAATACGATGCGACAAGCGTCTTAGTCACTCACCCCAGTGAACAAGTAAAGTGGTAATGTCTTGTGAATGATCCGACTTTCCTTGAAGAGCTAGATCAATCCATGATTCGCAAATGGCATGGAGCTCGGAGCCATCCGTAATGAGTGGTAGAGTAATACGTATCGACTCCAGGATCTTCCGGAACACATCGAACCGCGAGGTACGGATCACTGCACCCACCACTTGAGCCCAGATGTCTCTTCGTACGCTCTCCGGTACCGCCGACGAATTAAGAAATCCGTTTGACAAATCAGCGATACCTCGGCTGTCACCGAGAACCAACAAACGTTCGGTCAACTCGTCGTCTAGTATTGAGGGAGTAATCTAATATTAGGCTACTTCTTCAGCCAATCCTAAAGGGTGCTCCTTGTAAAGTTCATACCTCTACAAGCCACGGCGCATGCGACGGGTCCAAGGATTGCCAGAAACTGATCAGGACCTCTGCCTTCTCCGAGAGTGGATCAAGGTTTTCAGCCTCGGCAAAGTCCATCCGAGCCATTCGTTGCAAAATGAGATCGATTCGTTTCTCGCTGATACTATCGGGTACCAAGGAGCCAATCGAGACCAGAAGTTTGATCTTGCTGCTAGTCTGATGGGGTCGAAGTTGACGGGAAAAGATGGGCTCCCACGTCATGGTCCACGCCTGCTCGATCATCCCTAGAAGAAGTAATTAGCCACGAGTGGTAGCGAGGATGAACGACGAACCTGGATCAAGAAGTTCTAGTTTCTTCAGGGAAGCTCCAACCAACGCTCCAGCACTGCTTTGGGACAGATTCTGAGATAATTCATGGTCGACGAGCTCTGTCAGGACGGTGGCCAACCAATTGATTGGGACCAATATCAAGTTGCTGCTTGAAGGATCCATCGCATTATTGACAGGCTCTTGGGACCGGGAGGATGTCGCGTGTAGCCTCCTCGAAACAAAGACTATACAATCCAGTAGTGCTGACAGCCATGCTTTCAAGGTTGGCTCTCGATCACGAGGAAGTACATTCAGTGCTTTGCTATCATACGCCGCCCAGAAGGACACGAAAAAACGTTCTAAACCCTCTTGGGTAAGGGCGAATATCTGGCGAAAAGTTAAAAAGTGCGGATAAACAAACACGCGAAAGACAGACCGTTGGCGGCAGTGTGGATAGTACGATCACAGCAGCTGGGTAGGATTGAATCGCAGAACCGTAGCAGCCAAGCTCTAAGAAGCGCAAGAAATCCTCGTATGCAAGTTGCCCAGACGGAAGGGTTAGGGCCGAGTCTATCTCAGGAACTAAGGGCGTCTCCATGGCATCATCCTCGTCACCCTCGCTATCGGGGTCGTCATTGCCGGTTTCCCCGATCTGAGAGGGTTGAGGAGTCGTCTCCCATACCTCAGGGAAAACTAATATCCGCCGCCTTCCGTGAGTCGAGCTTAATTGTGAGAGTGCGCATACATACCGGTGATTAACGGCAAAACCCCTTCCCACATCGCGAGCCTCACGCCGGCGTCCGTCTCTGTCCACGCGGAGCGAAGCGCAGCAACTCCAAGATTGGCGAGGAAAGACGTTTTGTGCGCTAGTGAAGGCTCATTATTGAATGGTTCTGTGGATGGAACTGCCGGATCTCTGGCAAATTCATCAACGCGCGGGATTACAAACGGGTTAACCACCACCACTTACTGCTGGAGCCGTTTAACCAATACTTTGACAAGGTTCCATCCACTCATTCGTACACCTCGCTGCCCATGCCCCCAGCTTGTCGAGGCTGGGCTGGCGAGGAAGGGCGGTTGGTCTGACGAAGACAAAATAGTCCCTAGAGTTGGGTTGGAGGACAATAATTGGTTCAGTACAACAGTTATGGAGGAAATCATAATGTTAGGAGGTCCTTCTACTCAAGTTAGTAATCATTGGCTTAGCCATGCTACCTGCACGGGGCAACTCACCGAGTATCCACGAGACGGTGTTCAACCCGGTTGTTCGAAGTCTCGCATCGCGATCCTGGGCGTGTTCGCCGCCAGTAATATCCAAGCTATCAGATCCGTCTTTTGTTGCGTGAGCGAGGAGTGGCGCAAATTGTCGGTATAATTGCTCGGGGTCGACCACAGCCTGAATAAAGTTCGACACCATATCGTCGACGTGGTCTTGTATATCAATCAGCTGGCCCTCGGGAGAGTCGAAATACCATGATATACTAGAATTCCAGCTGGCTCGTAATGCGGTGGCGACTGCCGGAACAGTATCGTTGGCGCCCAGCGCCCAGGCGGCCAGAAAAGTCCCAGCCGCTGGATCTCGCAGTACATAGGACTGTATCTCATCGCGAACGTTAGGGCGGTCAAGTAATTTCGAGTGAAAAGTCGCAGCTAGTTCACGTAATCTTCGGCTTGGATGCACGGATAATGGGACGAAATGCCACAACTATCATTTTCGCGGGTTATGAAAAATCAAGCGAGGGAAGGTACGATGGAACCTACCCACACGGGTAATGCGGCCGGCCAGTTCTCATCATCCAGCAACCCACCAAGCTCCTCTAGAGCTTTTGTTTTCGTCACAGGGTCCTTCTTCGACAAGCCTTTGAAACAGAGTACCATATTTGGTGGCAAGATACTCGCTATAGCGAGCGACTCGATCGGGTCCTCCACGAGCGGCTTGTATTTTGGTGGCGGGATGTACTGCTTTACTTTTGGCTCTTTGTTCTTCTTTCCCTTTCCCTTGCCTTGAGACTTGGCCGCCGGGGCAATCGCAATGGACGGGTCTTGAGCGGCCTGTCAGGTACACCTTATAATACGCTCAAATGCATGATAGCTAGATGCTTACCGCTTTCTTCGCATGTTTCTTCCTCGTTGCAGAACTCGCAGATGATTTGCCTTGTTTTCCCATCGCCACAGATGGTGGAGATCGACAAAAGTGAAATATCAAATGCAGTGCGTCACCAAATGATTAATTAAGCAGGCCGTCTATTACATATTATGAAGCGACTACATCCAAACATTATAACAGCATCTCAAAGTTCAGCAATTGTCAAGTTCCAGTGTGCAGCTCATACGCCGTTCATTACACCCCATCCAATCTTCTCGAACAGAACAGGCATCGCACCAGTAGCGATCGCACCAATACCCATGTAAACGCCAACCTTGGTCAAAACTAACAATGCTCACATCAGTTTCGATTACCCCCAGGGCACGAATCGAATACTCACCATCTGCATCGTAATGCTTCACCTTTTCCTCTCGAACACTGGCTTGTCCCGGGATAGCTTCAACTTCGATCATCTGCATACCCTTCTTCTCCGGCAAACCCCTGCCGGTTCGTTGCTTGGATTCAGCCTCCAACTTGCGGTAAATGTGAGCCCGAGGCAAGACCCCAGATTTGACAACACTGGTTTTGCTGGGAAGATCGATAACACTGGGAACCGTCCGGAGGTGGGCGGCATCCGCGGGGACCTCGGAGTAATCGGTAGCGGGGGTATACCACCTACGAGTGGGCAGCGGACCGACTTCACTGGAGAACTTGCGGTAGATCGGGGGGAGGATGGTGAGGAGGACCTTTTTCGCAATGATACGCCAAATGAAGATCGCGGAGATTCCGACGACCATCTTGAGGGCGGCGTAGAGGACAAAGATGGCGATGCCGGATGGTGTATCGAAGGAGTGGCCAGGAGTGCGCGACACGAAATAGTCGGACCATTTAGACTGCTGGGCGGAGGACAGAACAAATTGGACAAAGTACCACCGAGCGATGGTTGCGCCCATCACCACAGAGACAAAGGCAATAGCATCTTCGAAGCACGGGCAATCATCGACGGGCTCGGCGTGACGATGTACCAGCAAAAGACCAGCAACGAGGATTATGACAGGCGCTACAAGAGAGTCAGCGACGTGAACGAGTTACAGACGACAGACTTGCCCGTCCATCCGGTCTTGTTGATCCACGAGTCCAGAGCCTCTCCCCATTGGAGTTGGGCAGCCCAAATGGCCGTTCCAACCGCGACCCCAGCGGCACAATCGGTGAAACTATGCATTGCGCAATAGAGCCGCCCAAATACGATACTAAATGCATAAACCGCCAAAACTACCTGGATGGAGTGATAGGTAAATAAGGAAATAGAAGCATTAGCCAACGCCGCGCCAGCAAGGGTATGAAGATAGAGGGCGATAGAGACCGAGTTGGTGGAATGAGTGGACGGGAAGCCGTATTCAAGACTGGGATGAATGGTTAGAATCATGAGCTGCCTAAATGGGCACACTAGTCCTTACTGATGGGTGCCAACAGCTAACAAGATAGGCTAATCAACAAGAGGCCCTGAGTCGTGCGGTAAAAGGGCTTACTGAGACGGGTAACAGTAGGTTCAAATGGCCGAGGAGAGCAGATGAGATCTTTAATCAAAGACGAAAAGTAGACTCCTGCAGCCAGGACATGGAGAAGTCTGGATGACATCAATTAGCGGGGTCCCAGTACAACCGAGATGTGAGCTCACCCATAGCCTGCCATTGGATAACCGAAGAAAAAGAATGTGGGTAATACAATCATGAAGAACGTGTGTGTTCCGAGTGACGACGTATAGACAAAATATGTGTCGAGGAACGGCCTCCGGATTTTTCGCTATTTTCGCCAACGAGTCAGCGACCAGGTACAGCTGCTCACATCGAGCACGTACCTGCATAGCACCGATCCACTCTGACTCGTGCTTGAGATTCTTGACCAACCGCCTGCGGATCGCGGCTCGCCATGGAGCCATGGCGGTGTCATAGTACTCGTCTGGCAGAGTCCCGGGAGCGTCGTCCAGGCTGTCGACCCTCGATGCCAGCTGAGAATTGAACGAGTACTTTTCGCCAACATCAATGCTGTCATATTCTCTGCCGTTGTCTCTGTCCGATGGCTCAACATCACTGCAGTCGGACGACTGAGGGGACGGCTCTGGAGATATGAGCGTATCTTCCAGGTGGAACTTGACCCGCGTCGGAGCTGGTGCAAATGGAAGGGCAGTTGGAGGAGGTGAGGAAGAGGGTGAGGCGTTCATGCTGGTATCGTCGTCGTCGGTCCAGCGTGTCTGGCTGACGTTCAAACGGCGTAAAACACTGGCTCACGTGATATCCAGTGTTCATTGGCCGCGGCCAAGCCGGGCGAGCCGAATCGGGAGCGGACTTCTCGAGCTCGGCGACACGCGGAAAGTGTGAAGCATGATGTCATTGTCGTTGCGGGGTCGTCCACTATTGAGCGCTCAAACTACGTCCCGACCGGCTTCAAACTCCTGGTAGGCAATGAACAAACCCGGTTGGCTGTCTCCCCGCGTGTGAAACCGATTCCCATGCGTCAATTCGCCACTCTCCGCGAAGGATCAGACATTGTGTCGAAATAATAGTTATCAACAGGACCTCTGATTATTACATAGCTACACATTGCCCTTGTTTCATACATCCCGGACCCAGCCTAGTTTCAACCTCATGCTTTCTGTAAACGAGTAGAGGTGAGATGGAAGTAGGTCGATCAACTGTGTGACACCCACCCCCGAACAGCTGAATTGTCCAAATCGGGCCCATGAAGGTCCCGACACCAATAAAGTACTTGTTGTTCAGCCATGAGTACTTTTCGGAATCCGTCTCGAGCTCGCTGAGAACAAAGTCTGAAACCACCCTCCCGAATGGCGGGCGCACTTACATATACAAATCGTCTGACACATAAGCAACGCCTTGGCCGAGCGCATGCATCCAGACATAGTGTCCGTCGTTGAGTTTCCAGGTCATCCGAGTGTCGACATGGAGAACCCCGTTATTATCCTGGATGCCGCTATCGCCCCCAACGTTGGGATAGACTTGAGCAATAACCTGGCCGTTGATGCCAACTGTCGTCCAGTTTCCTCTGTTTTTGAAAGATGAGTCCCGAGCTGCAATAACCCTACATGATTCGACGTACCCAGTGTACCCAGCTGCAGTCAGTCGATGCCCGTAGGGGCTTGTGATAAATGATGAATCCTCCGAAGGTGACGTGATTATAGTCCCAGTCAGCAAATGCTTGAACTTGGGAGAAGGGGCTACTGGGACGTTTGCTCCAAGCGCATGGCTCATCAAGCTCAAGAACAAAGTAGTAATAAAAATTGTTGGACGCATGGTGACTTCAGAATAGGATAGCTTTCGTGTCGAAACCAGCGAAAAAGCGAGATCTTATATACCAGCGATCGCGGGACCGAGACTCGGCCTAAATGTGCGCCCCCCATCCATGTGAGTTGCCGTGGTCTCACCGGCGACGCTTGGGAGTCGTGAGAGCGGATCCTAGCCGACCAGGGGTGATGAGCCCGCGGCCCAGTTCTCTAGGCAGTTGAGTTCTGTCCGCGCGGCGGTAACACCAAATGCCCAAGCTGCCTGGAAGCGCATACTCCGCATCCAACTGTGGGTACGCGGGTGCGGCATGTGGTGTTGCAAGGCGACCGCTTGAACCACTGCTTGCAAATATCGACTCGGCGTCAGCTTAGCCTGAAATGAAGGTTCCGTCAAAACATGCTGCAAACACGGAGCGCCTGGGGACCCGATGGTGGTGTACTCCCTGAGCGGGACAGACCCCATCAAGCCAAAACGTTGACGTTTGGTGGCTAGACGAGATGCGCCACACGCTGAGTCATGATCATCTCTCATCTGTCAAGTAACCTGCTTCCAATATTTGGGGCATACGCATTAAGACATCCAGCGCCTGTGCACATATGATGGATCATTAGCATGCATAGCAGGCACTGGCATGTGAGGTGAGGAACGCCGCCTAACTCAGAATAGAAAACCTGTTTTTATCTGTCGTGCTCAGGGTAGCCCAATACTTTCCGATCATGCACAAATGGCGGCAATACCCGAATGACAGCCTCGCATGCGGGTGATCAAACAAAAACATATAATAATTGGAACGATTATACTACAAGCGCCAGCACGACCCAGGGAAGAAGATTTGTCCTCGCCGATTACGGGAGCCTGAACAAATCAAAAAGGTTAGCCTCAGGAACGCCTGGATTTGACAAGAAATATTGTGAGCTCAGGTAAAAAATATGACATCAATGGGTCAGACATATGCTTGTATAGTTGGACATCCTTGAATTGGAGCAATAAATGAACTGCACTTACAAAGCGACTGTAGAGGCGAGCAACATAAAGTTAGCAATACTCGTCGAATGAGGGGAAGCGAAGTGAGGATCAGCGGGTGGTGTGTGAAAGTACAGGGCTCATTCATGCTGTCGCCCACTTTCGCTTCGTCCTATCCATTACGAGAACTAAATTATGAATAACGTACTGTTGATGGATGTCATGCTAGTCCTAGGCGCCACAAGAGTCAGTACACGATGCGAATGATTGATCATGAGGGGGGCTCCGTTGGTGATGCATGTTTGAGCATGGCTCATGGAATAACTCGCCGGCTCGAGTATATGGAAGTGTATCTTCATGGCAGAAAATGCGTATAACATGGATGACGGAACTTACCTTCGTCCCCAACTGGGGGCAGGAGGGTGACTGGTCGATGTGCAAACCGAGTGACACAATTTTCACCAGCAACACCACGTGATTTCGGGATGGTCCTGCACAGAATCATCAGCAACATTCAAATTTTTTTGATTCCGAGCAGTTGCTTTGGACGTATCTCCCGACGACCAACACGGTTGTAGGTATGTTTGATTGTTGAGCCAGCCATCCATTCTCCCCACTTCTTGTGATGAACCACATTATCAGTTCTGCTTCCGAAAGGCGAATTCGCCTTGTGGACACCTCATACCAAAACTCTCATACCTGACACCTTCTGATTCTGCATTTGTGTGAATTGGTCGCTAACAGCATCCTAGGTTTTAATTTCGTTTTTCGATTGTGAATGGTGGCGAAGGCCATGGAGGTGGGTTCTCTTGTTCAAATCATAGATCACAATGTTTTGGATGAAAACGAGTTCATCCATTCGTTGACAAGCCTCGTCTCGTGCACCGCTTCGTACCCTCAGCCTGTGTCTTCGGACAACAGGTCTGCTTGCTTCCGCGTTTTGCAGTCGCAAGCTGAGGGTTCGACGCTGTTGCCGGGCGACGGCATGAAAACACGGCTATTCTGATTCGACTCTTTCCCTACCTTCGAGTCACAAGCAAGGATCTGACACTAGACTCTTCTAGGTCCATGTGTGCACTACTCCCGTATGTATTATACAAAATAACTAATATACAAACAATAATCCAAACCACGTTTCGTATTCACCTCCGCGGTATTCCTTGAGGAGGTGCGAGAGCAAATTCCAGGTCTTCTTGTTGGTACCATTTAGATGTGGATTCAAGGCCGGGATATTCACATCGCAACCAATATGAATACTTTAGACGAGTACCTGTAGATGACTAGGAGAAATGTATGAACATGAGGATGGGTCCTTCGCGAAACATTCCACGGACTAACCGGAGATCGCTCGCACCAGCCGGCTTCGATGCGACCGGTCTTTGGGACCAAATTTCCATTGACGATCCAGTGGTCGGTGGTTGTTCTCACTCGAACATGTTGATGGTACTGAAACGTCTATGATGAGCATCGGCACAAGCGCAGTCCTTGCACAAGGCATTTACCTTGAATTGCGCACCGTCCGAGAGGGGCATCCGAATAGATTTGATGTTCAAGACTTCCTCTTCAGGATGTGACGTCCATACACCGTATGATTCAAAGGCTTTGCATCGCCAAACCTAGTTGCACATTCAGTAAGAACCTCGATAGGTGAGCCTGCCGAGGAGCCCCCACTTTTTGATTAGTCAACCAATACTCAGACAACACAAAACCCAGGAGTTCTACATTGCTTTCGACTCCGAGTGGCTCGCCTGGTCGGCCCGGCATACGTGCCCACACCTCTTGGCCCTGATAATGTGGGTAATTGAGTATAAATGCGTTCATTCATGAGCGAACTTTTCACATACCATCATGCTGGTTGGAGTCACGGGAATCATTGGGTAGATATGACAGATATGACCGATGTTGGTGAAGAGAAGGTGTAGTACGGGGACGGGTTCTGGGGTGAGCTCTTAAGTAACTGTGGTGGGCTATTGGATACGTGTACCGGGCAATCGCACGCCACCGTACATCCAACGACAAGAGCGCTACCCTCCACCCGCTCCTGCACTATCCCAGACAAAGAAGCGTGGGGATCCAAGAACGGTGGAACGCGCGGGCGGGAAGGATCTAGTGGGTACAGGTGTTTGGATCAACTTCGATCAAGAATGCTGTAAATATTCGAACGCTTACGCCTTGAACTGGGGACGGGTGATTGTTCCTGAGTTGGTAACCAGGTTGCATTGCACTATCATGCGGGCATTGTTTGGGCATGGATTATCCGCATTTCGGCAAGAGCATCCATCAAGTAGCCGAGTTTGAGTATACTTTGAGGCGATAATTTGTTAGTGTACCAGTGCACTGGTGGTTGCACGACCAGCAATCTTGGAGCTAGCAGAGATTGTCGCAAAATCTTAATTCTGCATAAATCAGTCGATTGAGAATGCGATCACGATCATCCACAAGTCGATCTGTGGGGCGGAAGTCAACAAACGGTGATAAGGTTGACACAATGTCAAGGCAACGTGGGTTTTGTTGCACAGGGCAGTGGCGTTGATCATATGATATTCATCACCCGCCGGCTCGGAGGCTTCCTCCCGGCCGAGCGAGAAAACCAATCACTGGTGCATATGGTGTAATCTCGAATTAGAACCCCACGGTTGGGCAAATCAAGAAAGGTGTATCAACTGTGGACGAAGCGCCCACCAAACTTGGCGCGCACACCTTGCCATAATGAGGCTCGATTTCCACAGCCAGCTTGTTGTAGGAACGGCGAGTCCCTGAGGCGCCTAGACCGACTAGACTATCGGACAAGGCGGAAGACTGGTACAGCAATCGGGAACATTTGATTACAGCGCAAGGAGCCGGGGGGAATCCTGGTCCTTTCTTGGATGAAACCCACCGCGATTATCGAAGTGACTGCCAAAAGACGCTTGGTTTGATTTTATCCCAGCGCGCGGGTATACTTCAAAGTTTACGAATATGCTTAGTTTGCACTGGTGACAAGTTCGGGTGACTTACAAAATCTTCTTTGACGAGCGTCCCTCATACCCCAGTTGCGTTTTGGGCGCTATCGTGTAAATCATTCGGCATCACTGCAGCTCGAAACACTTTGATAGGATGAGCGTCGCAGATATTAGTGGTTTAGCATGCTTTACGCTGTTGCTGACATTCAGTATGTTGGGTGATTTTGGTGTAGCATCCGCAACATATCGTTTCATGGGGTGAACGATGAATGCGGGGCCGGAATCGAGTTGGCTGAAAAGCTGGGGTTGCTTAAACATCACAATGAGAAAAGCTAAGGGGGATATTGCGTGTTATGGTGTAATTTCATGTAATTGGTTCCGCAACGAGAATAAGTACATGGGGAGAGCGATGGCTAGTGCTCGTATTGGGATTCGCCAGGGGATGTCAGGTCAGCCACAGTGCTTCGATGGGCTCCCATGGCTCCTTTTTGGATCGTAGAGGTGTCGTGAGCCCACCAAAGGCCAGGGAGCCATTCCGCATTCTGCTGATGCCGCCTAGGTAGGGTGATTGGAATCGATTGTATGGAGCGCAACTAAGGGCCGAGTGTAATTGCCAGAGATAGACCTAAAGAACTAATGGTTCATGTTGTGGGTACGCGAATCGATGACATGACAAGTTACAGACTTGTGGCATGGCTGGTAGGAAGCTCAAGTGATGATCGGGAGCAAACGCGTAGCGTCACGTGACGCTGACGCGGTCCTGCCCCCATCCATTTCTCGACCACCGTATCCGCACGATCTCGCCATGCCTGCTGCTGTCTCTTCTCGCCCAAGCGGTGGAGTGAAATCCTATTATCAAGCTAAAATTGAGGCAGCGGAACACCTTATCAATGTCAAGACGCAAAACCTACGACGCTTGGAAGCCCAGAGGAATAAGCTCAATGCGCGAGGTTAGCATATTTTGTAGAAAGAAGCTGGCTAAATCTCACCAAAGTACAGTGAGGCTATTGCGAGAAGAACTTCAACTGTTGTCCGAGCCGGGATCTTATGTCGGAGAGGTAGTCAAAGTGATGGGAAAGGACAAAGTCCTCGTTAAAGTACAGCCTGAAGGCAAATACAGTAAGTATCTGGACGGCTGTGGGTCCATGTTTTCTGACGTTGCTTTTAGTTGTTGACCTGGACTCCGACATCGACGTCAGCTCAATTACACCCACCCTCCGCGTTGCCTTGCGATCCGATTCGTACCAAATCCACAAAATTCTCCCGAACAAAGTTGATCCGCTTGTTTCGCTCATGATGGTGGAGAAGGTGCCGGACAGTACCTATGATATGGTCGGAGGTCTAGACAAACAAATCAAAGAGATCAAGGAGGTCATCGAATTACCGGTCAAGCACCCAGAACTTTTCGAGTCACTTGGAATTGCCCAGCCGAAGGGCGTTCTGCTTTATGGCCCCCCAGGCACGGGGAAGACCTTGCTGGCACGCGCAGTCGCTCACCACACCGATTGTCGTTTCATTCGTGTATCGGGCAGTGAGCTTGTGCAGAAGTATATAGGAGAAGGATCAAGGATGGTTCGGGAGCTGTTCGTCATGGCTCGTGAACATGCACCTAGTATCATTTTCATGGACGAGATCGACTCGATTGGGAGTTCTAGAGGCGAGGGCGGCAGCGGCAGCGGCGACTCGGAGGTTCAGCGAACCATGCTGGAGCTACTGAATCAATTAGATGGGTTTGAACCGACCAAGAACATCAAAGTTATCATGGCCACCAACCGTATCGGTATGTGTATTTATGTCTAAATGTACACAAGCTGATGACTACTTGCAGATATACTTGATTCTGCGTTGCTTCGACCGGGAAGAATCGATAGAAAGATTGAGTTCCCTCCCCCAGGACCCGAAGCGCGTGTCTCTATTTTGCGAATTCACTCACGCAAGGTAAGCACTTTCCTAATAGCTCACTAGCTTTGCTGATACAAGCTTTTATTCCTGCAGATGTCTTTGCAAAGGGGTATCAATCTTCGAGCGTTGGCTGAGAAGATGGGCCAGTGTTCAGGCGCTGAGGTTCGTGGTATCTGCACGGAGGCCGGTGAGTACAAAGTGGTACAGGTCGGAATTGGTTGGACTGGACTTGTGTTTGCAGGAATGTATGCGCTTCGTGAACGTCGCCAACATGTTACTCAGGAGGACTTTGAATTTGCTGTAGCCAAGGTAAGCCTAACACTATTCGCGTAGACAGACTACTGACGAGTGTTGATTCGCAGGTATTGAAGAAGAACCAGGAGGGCAATACTTCCGTCAGCAAGCTGTTCTCTTGATGTTGATTACTGGTATGGGTCATGGCGTTGTGTCATTGTTAAGCACAGTTTTACCAAATCAATGCAAACAAACCACATCAGAGGGGGGGGGTGGCCAATCAATATCTTGAGTCAATGGGCAGCATAAAATACATCGTGTATGCTTTAGGATGGGGATATATTGTAGCTACAAAACCCTGATACCAATGGTGATGCTTAGTTGAACACCTGGACTTTGTGAGCACACAGAGAGTGTAATTCTATGAGTTTGGATAACATAAAAATTATGGAAGAATCTCCACCATCCTGGCTATCTTAGGGTGTGACCTTAGAATCAGAGTGCACATTTTTGTGAAGATATAAGCTGTTCAGAATGAAAACTTTATTTGTCCACTTGGTGAGACAGGACCCTGTGCCAATATGATGTAACATTACATGCAAGGGACAAATCAGCACATGTGATTGGTGTGGAGCTGGTATTGAGGGGGGGCACTGGCCCAATTTGGTACATCCATTAGCTCCCTTCAACCAAATCAATTTGCTTTCCTCAACTACACTGGGTGCCAATTTGATTGCACCACATGACTGAAAGTTGAGTTTTGCACTCTGGCCCTTGAAGAATGTGTCTGTAAGGCTTGAGGATATTACAGTGTGCATACATAGTCACAATAAATGTCTGAGTACATTATCAAGTGGATTGCCTATCCCAAGATCCTAGAGTGCCAAAACTGCAGGAAGGTGGTGGTGCAATAATTTTGGTCACACATATAGGAGGGAGTGAATTGGTGCATATTGAGCTGAATTGCAGACACAAGACCAAGTGAAAATAGAATCATGTTTAGCATGGACTAGAGTTCATTTTGGCCAAATTCTGTAGGATTTAGTGCTGTTTTGGTGGAGATTTGGATAAGTCAGTCCTTGGAATCTGCAGGCTCACAGCACCCCAATCTTAAGAGATCACATAGCATGACAATAATAGAAAATGTGCAAAGCAGTCTAAAGTACACAACTGTATTATTGGAGTTACAACCCAGCCATTCTGGAAGTAGCAAAGTGGTAACAATTGCAAAATATCAGCATAGTGCTAACTTTCTGTTGGTTGTAATGTACTTTCCCATAGCAATCACAACCTTTCAAGTTTGCAATATGATAGAGCGTATGTCATGTTACTCATATGCCAAGTTTCAGGTCATCTGGAATTTGAGTGGAGGAATGGTCCAACAATCATGATCATATTTAGGCCTGAAGCACTCACCCATTAGTCACATGGATGTTAACCTGAGGTTATGGGTATATTTGATGTCCTGTTTCCCTACCCAAATTCTGGATGACCTGAAACTTGACATATGAGTAACATGACATATGCTCTATTGTATTGCAAACTTGAAAGGTTGTGATTGCTACCATCTCTCTTCTGTGAGCAAAAAATCAAGGTGTTAAAGGTGAAATTGGTGGAGTTATCCCTGCTGTCCAATTGAGGGGTCAAGCTTAGTCAGTATTCAACTAAGGGGTCAGCCATAGTATAAGGATCTTTATCATGTAAGTAACAGCTAAGTGAAAAATTTGAGAAATGTGTAGGCATGCATGGACATGTTGCAACCTCCTTTGGGACTGCAGAGACAACTTGGGTGAATGACAACTAAGGCCTGAGGGACTCTAAGGCATGCTGCACTGAGCCCACACTTGGGTTTTAGAGGTAGAGAACTGGAGTGAGGGTGAATGACAAGGCAAACAAGCTGGGGATTACCATGCTTGTTGGGCCTCTATATATATTCAGAAAAGGCAGTGAGTCATACATGTCAAACCAATCAGGAGCATCCATGAGTCATTCACAGTAAGGCAACATGACTCTACAAAAGTGCAGCCAGTGTTACATGATGGTACTGGCTAACCACAAGTTTGTGGCTGGTAACAAAGGGAAGACCAGCAAAGGGAAGGAGAAACAAAGCAGCAGGCCTAGCCACTAACTGGCAAAGGCATGACACAACATCCATACATCACACTAAACATAGGAGAGGGCAAACACACAACCAGTTGGAGCATAGCTCACAACACAGAGAGACTCCAAGGTGTGCTGCAATGAATGCACACTATTGCCTTAGAGGTAGGAGCACTGTTGCAACCCAATGCTATGATAGTTGCTGACTAGAATTATATGTGTGCAAGCCAAGACTCCAAGAGACTTGGCATCCAAATGTCATGACCCAAGGCCCCTCCAACAGACTTAGTCTCCTGTGTGCTGTCTTTATTTCCTTTGTCTCAGCTTCCCTTTGTGGTGTTTCTCTTGTGTGCTGTCCCCTTTGTTCTCATGCAGCCATATACTGCTTCTGTTTTCCTTTGCCTTGCAACTTCCTTTCTGAGCAAGTCATACTCCTTAATAGGATATGACTCATAGAGTGCTCTGACTGGTTAGCCTCAATGACTTGTTTTTTTGGTGTGAGTATGACTCACACCTTTGCTGAATATATAATGAGGTGACAACAAGCATGGTATCCCCATCTTGTTTTGCCTCATCATTTTCCCCAACAAACAGTTCCTCACTGTGTTTCCCTCAGGGTTACCTTGGATCCTCAAGCCTTAGTGCCATTCACAGTCTACTGTTCACAGCTCTTCAGGTGCCAAGTCTCTCCAGAGCTTGGACCTGCACACATACAGGTACAGTTAGCAACCATCATAGTGTTGGGTTGCAACATTGCAAAGCAGGATCATCCCACAAGGAAACAGTCAATTGTCATCATAGCACCCTCAAAGGTCTTGTGGCAACTTGGGCAACCATTGGTTTTTGCATTCCCATGCACTCAGATACCCCATCAAGTGTTTGAACCTTATTCTTTTGGCAATCAATTTCTACTTGACATCAGGTTCATCCAAGGAACAGTCCTACAAAGGCAAATCCATTGCTTTTCTAGAATCAAGAGGAGATCCCACTCAAATGGCTCAGCCAAACAAGGGATGGACCAATCCCTTAAGACCACAGGAACAAACTCCAAGACCCCATCCAGCAGCAATTCCATCCATGGGATTAATAAACCTTCCAGAACTTACAATGTGTTGTGAGCTACACTCCACAAGGACTTGTGTTTGCCCTCTCCCACATTTTGTGTGGTGTATGGATCTTGTGGCACACCATTGCAAGTTAAGTGGCTCAGCCTGTTGCTTTGTTTTCTCCTTTCCTCTGCAGTGTTCTGTCACAACCCAGTCAGAATTGGGTTGTTGAAGACTTATGAGCAGCTCTTACACCAAATAACCACTGAGAGGCTCCAAAAGACATTGGATAACCTCCTCAGGGCAAAGTTGAGTGTGTGAATGACAAGGTAAATTGTTCTTGGGATTCCAGGACAATTTCCCTTGCATCTTTTATAGAAAGCAGAAGAAGGGAAGCACCATCTACATGGGGAAAGCACAACAGTCCAAAAGGAGCATGAAAGGAACATCAGAACCAGAAGAGTGTGGAGCACATGGGGATCAATGTGCAGCACTCCAGAAAAATCATAGAGCAGAGATTACATGCCAATAATCCATGTGAACAAAGGCTAAGCAAGAGAAGCAAATAACAAAGGAGCAAACAACAAAACAAACTACATGGCAGCAAGCAAGCACACAACAGGGGGAAAACAACAAACACAATAACAAAGGCAGCACACAAGCAATGAAGGCGCAGCATACAGACCATTGTCAGGAGCAAGGCTCATGACATGTTCCCCTTGTTACTAGCCACAACCTTGTAGTTAGCCATTGCCATCATGTAACACCACCTGCACTTTTTGTAGTTATGTTGCCTTACTGCACATGACTCATGGATGCTCCTGATTTGTTTGTTGTGCATGACTCAGTTTATGGCACTGACATGACTCACTGTCTTTCTGCATATATATAGAGGCCCCACAAGCATGGTAATCCCCAGCTTATTTGCCTTGTCATTCACCCTCACTTTGGCTCCCTACCTCTAAGTCCCAAGTGTGTGCTCAGTGCAGCACACCTTAGGCTACCTTAGGCTTTAGTTGCTCTCCACCAAGTCCAACTTAGTAGTCTTGCAAGGAGGTTGCAACATGATGGCAGATTTGGAAAGATCAGGACCAGGACAAATAGAAGACAAAACACTTGAACAAGTTCTGGGCGTTCCAGTGGCCCAACAAACCATCACAACCCTGAATGAGATGCAGGAAATTTTCAACAACACATTGGCTTGTTTATCACATTTACTCAACTGTTGTAAGCTACTTCTTGGCGGCTATGAGACAAGCCACAAGGGAGAGTGCACGGCACTAAGACCTAAGTGACCTCTTGAACCGCAACACACTTAAGTGTCTGTAGGCTCTAAAGGGTAGGGGTGGTTCTAAGTGTCGCTCAAAAGGGATGTTTTGTCAAGACAAAACAAGCTGGGTTTACCAGGCTTGTTGGTCCTCAATATATATTCAGACAGAGACCAAGTCATACAAGACACAGCCACACAAGTCATAAATACAAGCCAGTCAGGAGTGTCCAAGTGAGTCATGCTGTGCAGGCAGTCATGACTTGTACAAAGCACAGCCACGTTACACAATGTAACAGAACAACCACAAGAATGTGGCAACATGGCACAGGAAAAGAAAAACAACACATAAACAGAACAACGCACATGAGAGCAGACAAGCAAGACGCCAGGCAAGTCCAATGGAGAGAGCTGGCTCACAACATTACTCCCCCCTAAGAGTCCGTTTGGGGGACTCAAATGGACTCACTATACTGCGCAATCCTTCCCTTTGCGCAGCATATAGTCCTCAAGCCCCTTGTCCTCCTCCAAGGTTAGGTCGATGGGGTTGAACACAGTGTTACCTGGTTCGTCCAACAACTTCTCCCATTCCTCCCAAGTCTCCTCTTTTGTCCAGTCCACCTTGGACCAGTCCAACACCCTCTTCTGGGCTTCCACAAACTCCTCATCCCACTGTCGCACATCTGGTTCCTGTTCCTCCCATGCCGACACGTCTGTCTCCTCCTTTCTCCACCAGTATGGCAACCATTTGAACTGCTCCTTCTGGTATCTACCCCTCTCCATCCTCCAATTGCTCAGGTCCCTTTTGTAGTTGGCATCCCAAGCATTGTTCCACCTGGGTTGGAGCATTGGTGGTCTCCCCTTGTTACCTGGTACCCATTTGCTCAACTATGCCCCTTCTTGCCCCCACTCGACAACTCCGAGCATATGGGTGGACAGGAGGACAACCTCCGAGACTTGGAACGCGGCGCATCCTTGGCAAACAAAGATGTCCTTCCTTGCCAGCTGCATTTTTGTCGGCCATTTCTTGCCGACCCACTGGAATTCTCCCAGGTCTGAGTGTAGGATGTCATCTGACGCCCTGAAGTGCATTCTTCCCAAGCCTTGCTGCAACCTCTTGAAGACATAGAGGGCGGCCCCAGCGTCAAGGATTCTTACTGTAGCAAACACTGGTCCGTTGAGGATGCGGATGAGGTTGTTGGCAATGATGGAATGGGTGACAGTGGGCATTGTGGAGAGCAAAAAAGATTTAAAGCGTAGAGTGAAGTGTGGGCTTTGGAGTAGTTGCAAGTTTTGCAGATGGGTTCCTCCTCTCTTGCTACTCTGCCTTTTATCCTTCCTTTGAGGTTTGCAGGTGTTGGGGCTTCAGGGTGTTTCCTCAGAAACTTCTGCACTATTTCAGTCAGGTGCCCTACATCCTCCGCACATTGTTCTGTATCATCTTCTTCTCCATATCCTTTCCATCAGATTCTATAGAAGACCCCTTCTTTGTCATTTTCCAATCAATGATCTTCTTGACTTTGTATTCCTTGCTTCCTTCTTCCATGACAATTGGTGGAGGACGCAGTTGGTTCTGATTGAATTCCTTGTCAACCTTGTACTGACTTAGAAGGTCAATATGGAATACCAGGTGCTTCTTCATAGTGGGTGGAAGATCCAGCTTGTAAGCATGAGAAGATATTCTTCTTTTCACAGGGAAGGGTCCAAACTTTTTGCTATCTAGTTTCTAGGACAGTCTGTTCAATTTGATGTCTGGTCCAAACAACCATACGGGATCTCCTTCCTGGTACTCCTCCTTAATGTTTTCTTCCCATATTTGATGTAGTTCCATAGCAGCGCTAGCCTCTTTCCTAGCCTCCTCCCATCTTGTTGTTACCGTGTTTGCTTCAGGAACTTCTGTTGCTATGCTTGATACATTCCATAAAGGTTCCTTTCCATAGACAAGTTCAAAAGGGCTTTTTCCTGTTACCCTGTGCTTGTGCATGTTGTAACAGAATTTGGCGGAAGGCAGTAATTCCACCCAATTGTCCTGGTGGTGATTGATGAAGGTGTGTAGCCATGCTTCTAGCCATTGGTTGATTTGTTCTGTAATTCCGTCAGTTTGAGGGTGGTATGCAGTACTAAAAGCAGGTGAGACCCCGATTCTCTCATAGATCGCTTTCAGCAGTTTGCTGTTAAAAGTGCTTCCTTGGTCCAATACAGTGCTTTTTGGAAATCCGTGGAGTTTCCAGACGTTGCTCAGGAATAATTCTGCTAGTTTGTTTGCCTTGTGCGACTCCCTGCAAGGTATGAAGTGTGCCATCCTGGAGAATCTGTCCACTACAACAAGAATGCTGTCCATTCCCTTTGATTTAGGGAGTTTTACAATAAATTTGTATGCTATATCCTCCCATGGCTCATTTGCAATTTGTAACAGTTTCAAAGGAGCTTGCAATCTTGTACCCTTTGCTCTTTGACACTGTTTGCATGAGTCTACGTATTTGTTGACACTTTGCTTCATTCCTGGCCGGTAGTAGTGTCTTGAAACAAGTTCCAGGGTTCTTGCATGTCCTTGGTGATCAGCGATAGGTGAGTCATGATGCAGCCTTAATACTGATAAACGGCAATCCTTGTCTTCCGGAACTACTCACTTTCCTTTGTACCACAGTAGTCCTTTGTGTAGTTTGTAATCCTTGACACTGGACAGAATACTCCTAGGTAGTGATTCCTTCTTTTCACAGAGTTCAATTACTCCATGTAGACTAGGATCTTCTTGTTGCGCTTCAATAATATCACTAATGATGTCTTCCTTGAATCCTCCAGTGAAGCCTCGGAATCTTTTGTTGGTGATCATGACTTGTTCTGCTGATGGAATTTTGGCATGGTCGGCCCTTCTAGACAGTAAGTCAGGTTTTTGCGAGAGGATTCCTGGCCGGTAAACAATCACAAAGTTGTAAGAAGCAAGTATTTGGTGCCAGCATGTGTGTCTCCGATTGAATGTTTTTGCGTCTTTCCAGAACTGGAGGTTTCTGTGGTCTGTGTATGTTGTGATTTCCTCTTTTGTCCCTTCTAGGTAAAGCCTCCAATGTGTAAGCGCGTCAATGATTGCCATAAGTTCCTTATTGTGGACATCATAGTTCATTTGTGCCGGGTTGAAGGATTTGGAAAGGAACGCAATTGGATGTAGCCTTCCGTCCTCTTGTCTCTGGGACAGTATTGCCCCCATTGCTACTCCACTCACGTTGGTTTTGAGGAAAAATGGCTTTTTTGGATTGGGGTGCCAGAGTACAGGATCCTTGCAAATCATTTCCTTGATACCCTCAAAAGCCTTCTGTTCTTTGTTCCCCCATTTCCATGGGAGACCCTTTTGTGTCAATCCTGTGAGGGGTTTAGCAATTGTGGAGAAACTGGGTACAAATCTTCTATAGAAGTTTGCAAAACCTAGGAATGCTTGCACTTGCTTCACCGTCTTTGGTTCCTTCCATTCCTTTATGGCCTTGATTTTACTTTGTCCATGGATATACCTTCCTTGCTGATCTTCAGTCCTGTGTAAATGAGTTCTGTGACAAAGAACTTGCATTTTGGCAGTTTTGCAAAGAGGTTGCTTTCCTTCAGGATTTGGAGTACTTCTTGTAGGTCCACCACATGTTGAGAACGGGTTTTTGAAAAGACAAGGATGTTGTCAATATAAACAATGACACACAAATTGATTTTGTTGTGGAAGATGTGATTCATATATCATTGAAATGTGGCTGGTGCGTTTTTTAGTCCAAACGGCATGACGACATATTCAAATAGTCCTTCCTTTGTCCTGAATGTGGCCTTCCATTTGTCTCCTTCTCTGATGCGGATGTTATTGAACCCCATCCTTAGGTCGATTTTCAAGAAGATTTTTGTGTCCTTTATTTTGTCAAGCAGGTCTTCCATGAGGGGCATAGGGAATCTGTCGTCCTTTGTGATGGCGTTAACAGGTTGTAGGTCTTGTACCAGTTGTAGTCCCCCCAGTGGGCCTGGTTTTTTGACAAAAAAAAATGCTGACGCTATTGGGGATTTGCTAGGCCTGATTTTCCCTGCAGCCAGTTCTTTGTCAAGGTACTCTCTCATCACAATGGATTTGGCCAGGGATAAAGGTATAGGTCTTGCTGGCTTTGGAAGTTCCACACCTTCCTTAAAATTGATAGCACAGTTGTAAGGACAGTGATCTGGAATGCGTTTGAATTTTTCTTTGCTAAAAACGTCCTCAAACTCCTTCAGTTCTTCTGGAATAAGGTCTAAGGTTCCTTCTCTTCCATGGACTTCTTTGTTTCTCCAAGAGATGCTCTTTTGCTTCCAATCAATGCTAGGGTTCACAGTTTCTAGCCAGGAAAGTCCTAGGATCCTGTTTGTGTTGCTGGTAGGCATGGCAAAGAATTCTTCTTTAAATGTTTTTCCTTTGACTGTTATCTCCATATGTGCTTTGAAGCGGATAGTGTGGGCTAGCTCCTTTCCTTGTATTCCAATGACTTTTTGAGGGACGGGAGCTCACTCAAGGCAATGTTATTTTTCCTGGCCCAAGCAATATCCACAAAATTTTGGGAGGCTCCAGAGTCAATAAGAGTGGCGATCGGGTCTGTGATTCTGGCAACATAGCTGTAAACAATTGTGGATTCTTTGTTTGCTCTAAAGTACATTGCCGGTCCTTTGGTCTCTCCACACACAGTTAGAGGGAGACCCCTTCTTTTCCCAATTCTTCTATGATTGTTGCCTCTCTTCCTTTTACATTGGGTTCAGTTGTTATCCATTCCTTGGACAAGCATTTGAGTGAATGGTGTCCTTCTTGTCCACACTTTAGACGACGGTTTGACGCCATCCTTGCCTTGTATGCGTTGTCTGGCAACCGTTTTGTAGTGGTCTGGCTGGTAGTGGTAGATTGAGAAGTTTTCTTTCCAGTAGAGCTCTTGATTTGTTGTAATTTCTGATCATTAGAAATTGCAATAGTGATCCATTGATTAAGGTTAAGGCGCCTTTCGGTTCCATCCTTGTTGATAAGGGAGAGTTCAAATTGTGCTAATTCTGTTTTGATTTCTGGCTTGAGTCCTTCCTTGAATTGATTGATAAGGGCTTCTTCTCCCCAATTCACATCAACCATGTGAAAGTGGAATTCTGTTGCATAATTGGCCGCCAAGTTGATCTGTTTGCTTTTTTGGATATTGGCCTCTGCCTTGGCTTTCTTGTTGGGGTCACTGAATTGCTCCATGAAGTGTGTCTTGAATGTTTCCCATGACCTTAGGTTCGGGTCTGGAACTCCATTGTTCATGGATCAAAGTAACACCTGTGCCCAATGTGTAGCTGACTGGTTATCCAATTTGAAATTGGCTAATGCTTCTCTAATCTGTTCTTGTCCAGAACTGTATTGGTCACCCAACCTGACAAAGTAACTTTCTATCTGGGTGATGAACATTTCTGCCCCTTCTCCTTTCTTCCCATCAAATGCTTCTGGTCTAGTGACCTTGGGACGTCTTGGTGAGCCTCCATCTTGGAAGCTGATCAGGCGCTGCAGTCTTCCTTCTAGATCATTGATTCTTGTAGATTTGGCTTCTGGTGTGGATCATTTGGTGGGTGCATGTAGTGAGGTTTCATTGACTTCTTCCCTTAGGTTGCTAATGGATTGTTCTATGGTTGCTACTTGATTGTTCAATGTTGTGAATCCTTCCCTGACTTGCTTGATTCCTTGAGTCACTGCTTTGTTCCACTGAAGCTGTCCTTGACGTGTAGTGTCAATGTCTTGTTGTACATTTGTTACAAGTCCTTGTGTGTTTGTGACTTCATTCTGGACAGTGTCCACCTCTCTTCCCATGAGGTAGGTGTTATGTTCAGCATTACAGGTGGAATTGAGAATATCTGTAAGGGACTGTTGTATTCCCCTGATTGTGTTGTTGAAAATTTCTTGGTTGTTTGCTAGTACTCTAGCTTCTTGCTCAAGCCCAGTGATTCTTTGAGTAAGACCAATTCTTAGTCCCTCAATGACTCTTAGAGTTGCGTTGTGGCATCTGATCAGGAGGTTGTCTAGTTCATCTAGGTTCTGGATGGCAGTTCTTTGTATACTAGAAGAACTATTGCTACTAGGTCATGGGTCAGCCAAGGGTCCTGCTGCTGGGGTTGCCAATGGTTGTGGTCTCTCAGGTATAGACAAAGGGATAGGACCCATGCTGGTGATTGTTCCCGAGATACGGGGAATTTGTGGTGTGGGTGGCAGGCAAATTGAAACTAGGGAGACCCCTCCATGGGGCTCAGGTTGGGGAGAAAAATAGCCAAACCCGAATCCTCAACAAGGCATTCTTTCTTCTGAAGTAATGGTGATTACTTCATGTTCTGGTACATAGGTTTTGTTGCCAGGTTCTTGATTTTCTTCTTGGGAGTGTTCTTTGACTAATGATACTTCCGGTTGGAATGTTCCTGGTACTGTACTTTGGCTAGGAATTCTTGATGGGGCTGGGCCCCCTGCTTGTGCGTGTGCGAGTGCGCCTTTGCTGAACAATGAGGCTGGTCTAGCTGCTCTACTAGGGCCTCTTTGTATGCTTGTGGTGGACGCGGGCCTTGAGACCAAGTCTTCATGTAATCCTTGTTCAATGGGTGTGGAGTTGTTTGTGGACATGGTGTGAAGCTTGTTTTGTAATGTCGTAAGCTACTTCTTGGTGGCTATGAGACAAGCTGCAAGGGAGAGTGCATGGCACTAAGACCTAAGTGACCTCTTGAACCGCAACACACTTAAGTGTCTGTAGGCTCTAAAGGGTAGGGGTGGTTCTAAGTGTCACTCAAAAGGGATGTTTTGACAAGACAAAACAAGCTGGGTTTACCAGGCTTGTTGGTCCTCAATATATATTCAGACAGAGACTGAGTCATACAAGACGCAGCCACACAAGTCATAAATACAAGCCAGTCAGGAGTGTCCAAGTGAGTCATGCTGTGCGGGCAGTCATGACTTGTACAAAGCACAGCCACGTTACACAATGTAACAGAACAACCACAAGAACATGGCAACGTGGCACAGGAAAAGAAAAACAACACATAAACAGAACAATGCACACAAGAGCAGATGAGCAAGACGCAAGGCAAGTCCAATGGAGAGAGCTGGCTCACAACATCAACACATCTTTCCTCCAAATCCAATGTGACATCAGGGAGACAGGCAAAGATGTGTGAACACTGCAAATAGGAGTATATTGCTTTCCAGAAACAGGAGCAACAAAAGGGGACCTTGGAATACAAGCCAAGCAAATAGATCACGTCCTGAATGTCATTAAAGGTGCAGCCAAACTGCTACACCAAAGGAAGAAGAACATGCTGGACAACCAAGCAAAATCAGCAGAGATTCAACAACCCCTAAAGCACCAAGAATTCCATACTCCCTCCACAAACCCCAAAGAAGACAACAACCTTCCCCTTTGAAGGTTACAAGTACCCAGACTCTGAAGCAGGAAGTGTGAGGACAGGAGAAAATGGGTCAGCAGGATCAGCAAAACCATTAGGCAGAAAAAAGGAAGCTTCTGCAAAAAAGGCAGAGAATAAGGAGCCTAGCCTTGGAGATGGGGTGCATAGGAGTATGCCCCTGAGACATGTAGATAGCACATGACTGCACCATGTGGAATCCATGCTCTTCTGCCTCTGTGCACCCTTGTCTACCTACACCATGGTGAAAAGAAGGGAATTTTGGTTTTTACAAGCCTATCCTGCTGAAACACACTACCTGAGGATTCACAGCCCATTTAACCCACCAGGCAGCATGCTGGAAGAAGAACTGGAAGTTTATTTGTGCCCACTTGTCACAAGCCTTGCTCCTGACAAGGGTCTGTGTCCTGCACCTTCAGCGCTTGCTGGCTGCCTTTGTTGTTCTGTTTGTGGTTTTCCCCCCGTTCTGTGCTTGTTGGCTGCCATGTAGCTAGTTTTGTTGTTTACTACTTTTTTGTTCCTTCTCTTGCTTAGCCCTTTGTACATGTGGATCATGGGCATGTATTCTCCGGTCTGTGATTTTTCTGGAGCGCTGCGCATTGATCCCCATGTGCTATGCAGTCTTCTTATTCTGATGTTCCTTTCATGCTCCTTTTGGACTGTTGTGCTTTCCCCATGTAGATAGCGCTTCCTTTCTTCTGTTTGCTATAAAAGATGCAAGGGAAATTGTCTTGGAATCCCAAGAACAATTTACCTTGTCATTTACCCACTCTACTTTGCCCTGAGGAGGTTATCCAACATCTTTTGGAGCCTCTCAGTGATTCTCAGGCCCTAAGAGCCACTCATCAGTTGCAAATAAACCTTCTCTGAGCAGGTTGTGACACCACTGAGCCCAGTGAACCTGGAACAGGAAGGCAACAACACACCAGCCAAACCAAACCCAAAGTTTGCAGTCCACAGCAGCAGCTATGCATCAAGCAAGCCAGGCACCCCAAGCAAATTTCAGACCAATCTAGCACACTTGGGTTGCCCTTCACCACTGTTGGGAGCCTCAACACAGACTCACACCCAAGCACAACCCTTTCTTTGTCCCTCTGCTCATGCTCTGACTTGGAGACCACTGTTACCTGGGCTGATAGCTTTCATAGTCTCCTATTGAGCCAGCCAAATGCACACAAATGGCTTAGAACTGCAGTTGGTTTTGTGCCAAGCCAGCTGGTCACACCCTCTCCATCAGCTCTACAGATTGCCATTTGGCTATATCATCCAGTAACTCCCATGCCAGCCCAAACAGCATTTGGCTTCTTGAGAACTGCACCCCCAACACATCAACAGTCAGCACAGCCAACATCCCAGGCACTGGCAACCACATCCTTGATTGCAATAACCACCCACAATCTACCCATACCCATACCCACAACCATACTGGTAGCAGTCCCTGTCCCAGTGCCTGCTCTAGCAGTGACAATGGCAACTAATGCTGATGGACAGTCCATGCAATTGACTCAACAGGATTGAGGCATTTAATGGGAAGGGGCTGATGCTTCCACAAGTTGAGAGCAGGTCAAGGAACAAATTCCTGAACACAGTGGTTGCGCATGGAGTGGATGCGCATGGAGTGGATGCGCATGGAGTGGATGATCAACAGAGGCTCCTCCTCTACAAAAAATCGAAATTCATGTTTGGCTTGGGAGGCCTAGTGATGACAAGGACGATCTCATTGAGCTTGAAACAGGTTGTGGGGGCTTGTGATATCTTACAAGCCTGGAAAGGCTTGTTACTTGTTTGTCTCCTGGGCGCTCCCAGGCAATTGCAAGTGGTCTAGAGCCTGCCAAGATACTCCCCAGCATCACAAGACCTTGGGAGCCAAACAAGAATTTCAATTTTTGGTAGAGTGCTGGGGAAGGAAAAATGGAGGATAGGTTGATTGCAGACAAATGGCCAGAGTAGATGGATGTTAACTCAAAGATCAATGCCTAGACAGTGCTGCAAGGTGAACTTGATACACAGTGGCTAGCCCAAGATGCAAGCAAGCAGTGAAGGGCCAAGAGTGCCCTGTGGTTCAACCACCTCTTCAACCCAGCCAAGTTAGGCACACCAACAGACAGGGTGGGTGGTACAACCAAACCCTACTGTTTGAGCTGGGCTCAGGAACATATGGCACTGGCCACAGATGTGGGAGGCTATGAGGTAGTGGTGGTGGATTGGATGTGGTATTGAGTCCTGGTGGGCACCCTCAAGGGGTAGCTGCCACAGGGCTTGGAAAACTACAGGACAGTGGCAGCACTCTGCAGGGATAACATGTGTGTGGATCCCAACTGAGTCCAAGTCTGGGCAAGGGCCTCAGCTGCCAAAAACAGAAACTTGAGGCAGCATTAGCTGTACAGAACCAGGAGCTGGGCCAGGCCCTCATCTTGCTCATGTTGAGGGGGTACTTGTGGAGGGCCAACCCTAAGCCTCATCCCAACCTGTGCCATTGAGCTGGTTGTCAAACCAGTTGTGCTCAAGCAACAGTTTGCTGCATCAGTCAGGGAGTCAATAACCCAGCCCCACAAGCACAATGCCCACCCAGCCACCTCTGGAACACATAGCAGGGCAAGGTTTTTGGCCATGGCCAACCTCCCAAACAATGGAAGGACATTGGGAGACAACCCCATAGGTCAAGAACTCTATCAAACAGCACTAGCCACATGTCCAGTGAACAACTCCACCATGCCCCACTACCTGCTAACCCTGGGGACCAAGCTGCAGACAGCCAAGACATGTACTAGGCCTCCCCTAAAGAGTGTGACCACGTGATCACTCCGCCCCCCTGTACACGCAAAGATTTGCTTGTACTTCATTACACAGCAATCCAGGTGCAATTTTCTGTGTATAATACATTTAAACAAGACTGTTACATGATCAGCACCTGGTGTGGGATCCTTTGGCACGTTTAACGGCTTGTACTTGAGCATCCATCTTCCCGGTATGTTTATCAATATCTTTGGGAGTAATGGACTCCCAAGCATGTTGCACGGCCTCCCAAAGAGCTTGAGGGTTTTGTTGAGCTCCTGGGATCTTGAAAACACGCAATTTGAGGAGACGCCATATTGGCTCAATCGGGTTTAAGTCAGGAGAACTGGGGGGATGAGGGGGTTGCTTGATACCCAGAGCTTCTTGTACCCGTTTGGCAGCCAGTCCCTTATGACATGGGGCACCATCTTCTACAATTAAAATTTCGCAACCCCTCTCTTCCTTCAGCCAGTTCCAAAAGTTGCACAGAGGTCCCAAAAGGACTTGGTCAGCATAGCCTTGAGACTTGAGGCCCCCGCCAGTTTGACGCCCATATTTGTTTGTTGAATATGGTGAGGTTTTGATGCAGATGATCGGACCCTTTCTGCCCTGCAAGATTGCCCCCCCAAAGCATAAGTGATTGCCGACCACTATAGTAACTGGAAGCCACACATTTGGGCAGGTAGGCCTCATCTGCCCGACGGGTGACCATCAGGCACACTGGCTTTTCCCCAGTGTTGATATGCACCTCATTGGTCCACATAACTTCTGCCCAGTCCTGCCTGTCGTTATTCTGGGCCTGTGCAACCTGTTTGTCAATTGTAACAGGCTTGAGGTGTGGCTTGGTGACAGCAACACAGCGATTGTATCCAGCTTCTTTGGCAACCTTCCAAACCATGTGGCCACTGACAAAGCCAACGCACTCAGCAATGGCTGCGTAGGGCTCAAAACAATGCTTGCGCATTGTCTGGATAATCCTGCGCTTAGTACGGGCATCAACTGCAGATGGGCGACCAGAGCAGGGGCGAGGAAGAGGGGTATTGTATTTTCTGTTGTACTTCAGAATCTTGGACACAACACTATGGGAAATGCCCGGACGAGTGGCAATTTCATGGTGTTTGTAGCCTTCCTCCCTCAGGGCAAGGATACGACCCCAATTAACAGCAGAAATAGTAGTGTTGCAAGCACGAGTCATTCGGAGCAAAAAGGTTGGGTTTCAACCTGGTCACGTGCATTTGGTCACGCTCTTTAGGGGAGGCCTAGTACACATTGCAGGAGAGGGGACCACTTTCCTGGTGTTTGTTCATGGGCAGCTTTAGAGCAGAAGGAGATAGAGTTCAGGATACAAACACAAGGGGAGCTGGCAAAGGAGGCAAAGGCAGGAGCCAAGCTACTTGTCCAGATATTGGTGGAGCAGGGTTATGACAAGGATGTGGAGGAGAAGGCAGTTGCAATGTTGGATTTGGCAAATGGGAGTGGGCAGTAGATGTTGTTGTGCAACCTGCTGGTCCTACCCCAAGTGTTATCAGACATGCATTGCAAGGGGATCCTGTAGCTCACAAATCATGTTCCATTTTTTCTGACTACTACATGACTGTGTGCAATGCAGAAGCAAGAGATGAGAATGATAAACACTTATGCACTAACACCCCCTTAATTTTACAGATATTACCAGACCAGAGGCCAAATCAGTCACTGCACACCAAACCATACCAAGAATGGACCTCATTACATTGTGCAAACCACACCCAGACTACCACATGAGGCACAGTCAATGCTGGATCTCAAGCAAACATTGTCAATGCAGCACTCTGGGCTGCAAAGACAGCAAATTTGGGCCCATTTGAGGCCTCAAAAACATGGCTGAGGGTAGTTGATGGAAAGGCATTGCAGTGCCTTGGCAGATGGGTTGGACAAGTTAGGATAGTGGACATGGAGGTAGATGCAACCTTTGAGGTCTTTGATTTGGGTGGCACCTTTGAAGCTCTGATCAACAAACCCTGTTTGACCCAGGTAGACATCATAGTGTCCTTTTCAGACAACATGCTGAGGCTAGGGAAGCTCAGGAAACCAATCCCAAATGGATTCCCACCAGCAGGAGAACCAGTGTCAGTCCTGGGCACTCTATCAGAGCATACACAGCCCAGCAGAGCTGCTGTAGTGCAGGTTGAGAAGTTGGAACCAGAGAATGTCAAGGGTGCAGTGGGACACAAGGGAAAAAGCACTGTGACCTAAAGGGTCTGTGAAGCCAACATGGAGGAGCAAGTGACTGGCAGAGTCAGGGAGTTGGTACTGGGTGTCAGAAAAGCAGATCTCCAGACTCAAAGAAACAGCATGTCACAACCCTAGCTGAGCCTTGGAGGCCAAGACTCCACAGGCTGTGAGGATGGGGGTTGGGACAACAACAAAGGTCAAAGGTACAGCACTAAGGTATCATGTGATGTATTTGTCTTTTCATTTGATATCAGTAATGCTTCCAGAACTTCCAGAATGTTGAGTCATATCTCTTATCTTGCTTACCATTGGTTGTACTTGGCTTTCTCACACTGATAAGTAATGACATGGCAATGATCCTTCATGTATATAAACCCAGAGGTCAAGCCAGTTAACGACAAGGCTTGACCTCCTCTCCACTAGGACTTGTTCAATCAATCCTCTTTACTATCACTACTCCTTGGGTTCTAAGACTTGTCTAAGTCAAACCCCTTAACTGTTATGGATACTGACATTCTGTCATAGGAATAACATACTGAAATCCAAACCTATGCTTGTGGCGACTTTTCTGCTTGTTTGCATGTATGCAGTTTTGTAACTGTCTTTACTCCCTCTTGAACGCTACTTTTGTGCTACTTCTTTATGTCGAAATGTAGTACTCTCTAGTAGCTTCAATCCACTGTCTTTTGCGTCTCTATATGCAGGGATTTCATAAAGATATGAAATGTCTAAGTTTATTGTCTTTGGCGCTTAGGGAGAGATACATTGTTATACTTGTATCTCCACCAATACTGATCCGTTCGCTTAGCTTGAACTTGCGACTGACTCGCAAGCTTCCAATTCAGCCGATCGCACTTGTTTCATGTGAATTGACCGGCTATTTCCCGCGATATGTCTCGTGGCTTGTCAAGGTGCTGAAATGACTCATTTCAGCAGCCACCAGATCTTGAGAGCTGCATAGCTTGTAGATAGTGATTTAGTATAGTTACTTGACTGGAGCAATTAGTTAGATGACTCATAATATATGTTCCAGCCAACCAAAGCACTCTGACTCCATGAATGCTAGTCATCAAGGCATCAGTGTTCATCCACCCCTCCTATCATTGGTAGATGCCCCCAATGATAGCCACAACCAGATGACTAGTGTTCTGAGGCCTCTAGGGTATAAATACATGCCCTCTAAGAGCCCTCCAACCTCACCTCACTCTACATCTGTTGTGCTTTGGCTTGGCTGTGTGATTTCCCCCATTATTGTTGTGTGCCTCCAACAGTATTTGTTAGCCTAAAGAAAAGGATCTCCTGAGTACCTATTATAGAGGAAAGGTTGCAGACGTCTTATAGTGCTTTTACAAGTAAGAACAAGGAAGGCATTTAGGGAATAGCCTAAGATTAGTACATACTTAGTTCATTGCAACTAGGAGTGTGAAACAGTGACATTTAATAGCTAAGGGAACCTGAGCTCAGTACTCCTGCTCTTTCTATTACTAGTGTACATACACTCTACAGTAGGAAAGCTTAGTATCAATTCCATTAAGTGTGCAACTAGATTGCTTACTTACTGAGAGCATCTCAGACTACTGAGACATTACTTTATATTGTTCCACTGTGTGTATTCTGTAGTTATATCACTTGTACATACAAGTAGCTGCAACTCTCAGATATATAACATTAACCCTTTATACACCTAATTGACTCAAGTCGGGACATTAGGTCAAGCCTTTTTAAGCATCAGCCTTAAGCTCCTGCTTTTCAACCAAGTAGATAGAACGTACACAGGAAAACGGGCATAGTACAACAGACAAAGAGCTATACTTGATATAGACCAGTAGTCTCACGTTGCTATATGCCGTCAGTGAACCCAATTGTTATCCTCTTTTGGGTCATAGCGGCTTTAGTCAGCTAAATACACCCTTACTCTGTCATACACTGTTGCTATCACGCCCACCCAAGGCTGTTGATAACTGATAAGATCAGATAAGGAGTCTATAAAGCAAAAGCTTAGTGTCAAGCACCCTTCACATCCAAATCAACATCGCAAGGAAGCCAGATCCTCTCAAACAAAAACTGGAAAGTGGTTGGAGCACCACCCAAGTTAACACTCACATCCATCAAGAACCCCACCAACTTGTTGTTTCCATCAGTACACACTAAAAAAGGATTAATTAGTAACTGACTAATTAACCTTAAAAGTGTTCCCTGCATTCTTTAGCCTCTGCAAAGCAGTCTTTACACTAAAAGATTTTGTGCTTGATCTAGACACCAAAGTCAACAAATTAAACAGTCGAATTGAAGTACTAGAAGAGGATCAGGTCAAACAAGCAGAGGAACTAAGGGTTGAGCATACAAGAAACAACAAAAACTACAATCAATTCGAAGCCGACTACCAAACACTTCACTCAAGGCTTGAGTTCATTGAAATCAGTATTGAGAACACGAACAAACAACAAGCCAATCAAGATCATGTCCAAAGCATAAACCTTGCTGACACCAACATTGAAGTCAAGCGCCTACAAGAACAAATCCATGTCCTGATCAAAAACTGCGACCAACTCATTAAACTCCAAGAAAAGCATACTTGAAAGGTCAAAAATCTCATCAACAACAACAAACATCAGTGGCGCACCATTGAAACCCTTAAAGACAAAATCAAGGGCAAATACTGTCACCTTGCAACAGAAGTGCATACTCCTATTAACCAGGATTACCGCCTTCTAAATCACCTTAACACTATTGCCCCCAACCCGTTTCAGTGGGATCAAGACCTTGATTCACACCAGAACAACACAGGGAACAGCTCAGGCTAGAATCCTTATCACTCTTTATTGAAGACGTTCATCATAACTACATATACAAACAGTACGACAAACTAGGAGTGATCAATGCATTGTTTCTGGAGGACAAAAATCTTGAATTGGTGTTTTTAAGAAGTCTACGCTTCATTAAAGAGAGAAAAGTTTGCAGAAGGATTTGCAATATTCTGTATGGTCTTGGTTCCCAATAAATCCACACTTTTCCCTGCTCTAATATGTCAAGAGCCCCATCACCAAGTCAAGGGGGGTTTACCCAAATATCTGAAACATCTCCACCCAATGTAGTAGCACACACAATCAATGCCCTAATAGATGAGGTGCAAAAGATAAATGGTCACATCAACGCCTTAAACAGCATCACCACCACTCTAGAACCAGGGATTGACAACACTGTTGCAGACGTCATGGCAATCCAAAACCAAACCTCACAAATTGCACCTCTTCACCAATTGATGAACGCGGTATCTCAATCACTAGCAAACCTAGGAGCAACACCCTCCACTACTGCATCAACAACTATGCCAGGGTATAAACTCAAAATGCACCCCCCAGAAGAATTTTTGGGAGAGGTAGATAAATTTGACGAGTTTAAATCGCAATGTACCCTGTACATAAACCATACATCCCCACAAGCAACCACAGAACAAAAAATTACTTACATCATGGGTTATTGCAAGGGACCTGCCTACGTATGGATGCAACCCGGAATCAATGTAGACACGGCAAGAAGTGGAGCAACAAATTGGCTACATGACATAGACAAATTTTGGAACAAAATGCAAGCTAGGTTTGGTGACGTCCACAAAATCGACCAGTATAGACAACTATACAAGATGTTGATCCAGAAGAGCTCTGTCCAAGATTATCTACGAGACTTTGTCACTTATTCATCAGTACTTGGGTACACTGATCGAGTACTTTGCAATGATTTCTATGACAGTCTTAAAGATGAAATCAAGATGGCCATGGTGTCACAGAACTTTAAACCCCATGAAGTAACAAGGACATTCAATCAAGTTTGCAAAAGAGCCCTGGAAATTGATTCCACAATGAACACCATGAATGCACCCAAAAAGGTCCAAGGCCTACAAACCAGCACCTTGAAACAAGTTACATCCAAAGTAGCTACAAGCACTCCAAACACCCCAATGGGTCAAAGGTTCAACATAAACAATTGCGTCTTTATGTCAAAACCTACAGGTGGGGTGCAATACGTCAAAATGTCAAGCACCACCAGGAACGCCAAGGGTTGTCCAGTTCCACAGATCTCCTGGGACGACGGAACAAAGGGAAATGTCCCATGTGGAGCTATTCAAAAAGACACCTGGACCAGTACTTTCAATGCTCCTACCATTCAAACACCCAAACCCTCCACTCCTGCCAAAGACCCAAATGCAATGGATCTCAATGGAAAGGGAAAAGGACCAATGATTTGCTTCACATGTGGCAGCAAGGGACACTCAGCAAGAGTCTGTCCTTCCAAGAACACAGCATCAGGTTTCAAAGCTCAGATTGAAGAAATCTCTTCAGACACTGAGTCAGGAAAAGGCATCACCGAGGCTTATTAAGGAGCCAAGTACTTGGTGATATGTTAGCTAGTGATATGAATGAACTTGAAATCATGTCAATATCAAATGAAAACCAATTATACATTGATTTCACCACTCATCCACTAGCTACGGCCCCTAATTCTAAGTCAGTCAACAAATCAAAGAAATTCTCTGGGCAAGCACTCCTAGACTGCAGTGCAACATCCTGCTTCATCAACCCTTCCCTAGCAAAAGAAGCAAACCTTCCCCTATTTCAACATCAGAAACCAAAAACCTTATGAGTCATAGATGGACAGGAAGTTTTGTCTGGAAAAGTCACCCACTATACTAAATTTAGACTTAATATGGGCACACATACCAGCAAAATAGAATGTAATGTCACAAACATTGGAAGACACCCTATTGTACTTGGGATGTCATGGCTCAAAAAACATAATCCACAAATTAATTGGAAAAATAGGACAATTGCATACACAAGCGAGTTCTGTTCAAAGAACTGCCTTGAAGTCCCGTCTACACTTCAAATTGCAGCCGAAACTATTTTACCAGAGGAATACAAGGATTTTGCAGATGTATTTGACAAATCCAGATTGGAAGAACTCCCACTGCACAGACCAACCAACATTACACTCGACCTCCTACCAGAGGCCAAATTAAAGCACGGCCCTATTTACAAAACGTCCCCAGCTGAAGACAAAGAAATGAAGAAAGTGTTAGAAACCCTTATCCAAAGAGGACACATTCAGATTTCCAAGTCTCCTTTGGCATCGCCAGTTCTGTTTGTCAAAAAACCCCATCCAGAAGATCCAAACAACCCAGAGTTACGCTTTTGCGTTGACTATAGATATGTAAATTTGCTGTGCAAATTCAATGCAAGCGGAATACCTCTACTAGATCAGTGGTTAAGGGCCCTGGAATGAGTTGTCATTGGTACCACCCTAGACTTGGCACAAGGATTCCATCAAACTCAAATAACGGCAGGACATGAATGGAAAACAGCCTTCAAAACTCAGTATTACATGTACAAATGGAAAGTCATGCCCTTTGGTCTCAAAAACGCCCCATCAAGCTTCCAGTCCCTAATTAACTTTATATTCAGGGACATTATGGGAGTTTTCATACTCATATACATTGATGATATCTTCATCTTTTCCAAACGAGTCAAAGATCACCCGGGACATGTCAAAGAGGTGCTAAAAAGACTAAGAGAACACAAGTTGATTGCAAAACTGAGGAAATGCAAGTTCCACCAAACCAAACTGGACTGGGTAGGACTGGTCATTTCCAACAAAGGGATTGAAACGGATCAGGAAAAGGTTATGGCAGCTATGAATTGGAAAGCACCCAAGAACATTAAACAAGTTCAATAATTCCTAGGATTTGTCAATTTCTATCAAAGGTTCATCCAAGACTTTGCTGGCAAAGCTAGACCTCTATACAACCTACTCAAGAAGGATCAAAAGTGGCAATGGACACGCAAAGAACAAGACGCCATGAATGCACTAAAAGAAGCTCTGAAGGTGGCACCTGTAATGATGCAACCCAATCACAATAAGGAGTTTTTCCTCAAAACAGATGCGTCAGGGTTTGCCACAGGAGCAGTTCTATCTCAAAAGGATGAAGAAGGGAAATGGCACCCAGTAGCTTTCCTTTCTAAATCACTAAATCCAGCTGAACAAAACTACCACATTTTCAATAAAGAACTATTGGCAATTATTAGGGCCTTCAAGGAATGGAGGCACTTACTTCAAGGCATGGAAAAAGCTGTTCAAGTCATAACAGTTCACAACAATTTGGAATACTTCTCCTCATCCAAACAACTGAACCAACGCCAAATCCGTTGGATGAACTTCCTGGTGGACTTCAACTTCCAGATCATGTACAGGCCAGGAAACCAGAACAAAAAAGCAGACATTCTCTCAAGGCGGTACAACCTAGAACCTTTGGGGGGGGTAGAGAACCAAGTTCTCCTTAAACCAGACATTTTTATTTTGGCCATTACCCCTGACCAAGAAATCAACAACCTAATTAGAGAAGCAATCCTAGAAGACCCCAGGTTGGATGAAGCTCACAATAAGCTGAGAAACGGCAAAAAGGTCAAAGATTGGGAATACAAAGAAGGACTCCTAATGTTCAAAGGAAGGATCTTTGTCCCCAGGGATGAAACAGTCAGAAACCTGATATTGGAATTGCGCCATGACAATATTACAGCTGGGCATCCTGGACAAGCAAGAACGCTGGAATTAGTCTCAAGAACTTATTACTGGCCATCCATGAAGAAGTTTGTCAACTCTTATGTGTCATGCTGTGAAACGTGTATTTGAGTTAAACCATTGAACCAACTCCCCACAGGACTACTGCATCCCTTACACATTCCTGAGAGACCTTGGGAAGAGATCTCCTATGACATGATTATAGGGCTCCCAGAATCAGAAGGATACAACGCAATCTTGACAGTTGTAGATTGGTTTTCCAAGATGGCACACTATCTCCCTTTTAAATCAATGGCCACAGCAGTAGACATAGCCAATATCTTTGTTGCAAATATCTGGAAACTTCATGGCACCCCAAAAGCAACAGTCTTGGACAGAGGATCCACCTTCAATTCAAAGTTCATTAAGCATCTGTACAAACGACTGGACGTAAAACCCACCTTCAGCACAGCCTACCATCCAAGGACAGATGGATAGTCAGAACGGGCAAACCAAGTTGTTGAAATCTTTATCAGGGCCTTTGTCAACCATAGGCAAAACGACTGGGTAGCCCTGCTCCCTATGGCAGAATTTGCTTACAACAATGGAATCCAAGCATCCACTGGCAAAACACCCTTCCAGATCTGCCAAGGTTTCAACCCCAGAATGAACATCAGGGAAGAATCAGACTATACTGTCCCTGAAGCTGATGCCCATGCGGAATTCTTGTTGAAAGGATATGATGAAGTCAAAGCTGCTCTGATTCTAGCAAACCAGTCCTACAAACACTACTTTGATAAAGGAGCCAAAGAACCAGAAGAGATAAACCCTGGAGATAAAGTCTGGCTTAGTCATCAGAACATATCCACAGACAGACCTTTGGTAAAACTCTTCCACAAAATTTTAGGACCTTACAAAGTACTGGAAAAAGTAGGGACTCATGCCTTTAGACTGGAATTACCAAAATCAATGAAGATTCATCCTGTCTTCCATGTCATGCTACTCAAGAAATTCCACCCTGATCCCCATGGTCGCGAACCTGCTCAACCACCCCCTATTGTCACACAGGAAGGGGAAGAAGAATGGGAAGTCAAAGAGATCCTTAACTCCAAGAAAATTTGCCATCAACTCCACTATTACGTCAAGTGGAAAGGATACTCTCATGCAGACAATTCTTGGCAATCAAAGGAAGACCTCAAGAATGCTCCTGAACTAGTTGATAAATTCCACAAACTCCACCCTACTGCGCCAGGCCCTTAGGAGGGGGTAATGTCATGAGCTGACTAAGCTCAGACATTTTATTATGATTTTATATCTTTTTTTCCGAACACTTTCCTTTTTTGGTACAAATGTCCTCTGGCGCTTAACTTGTATCATGTGATGTATTTGTCTTTTCATTTGATATCAGTGATGCTTCCGGAACTTCCAGAATGTTGACTCATATCTCTTATCTCGCTTACCATTGGTTGTACTCGGCTTTCTCACACTGATAAGTAATGATGTGGCAATGATCCCTCATGTATATAAACCCAGAGGTCAGGCCGGTTAACAACAAGGCTTGACCTCCTCTCCACTAGGACTTGTTCAATCAATCCTCTTTACTATCACTACTCCTTGGGTTCTAAGACTTGTCTAAGTCAAACCCCTTAACCCTTTATACACCTAATTGACTCTAGTTGGGACAACTATCTTGAATGGGTTGCCTCTGAGACAGACCTTGTGAGACCTGTCCATGATCTCAAGGGCATTGTGGATGTCATTGGCCGTGTAGGCGATCCAGTTGCGCCAGTGGACAAGGGGGCAGTTGACAAAATATCAGGGGGCCTCTCCAGATGAATAGCAAGTGGATACAATAAAGTAAAAGTGTTGGTGCATGCCAGGGTGCCAGTACATGCCTTGCTCCTGGGGGGGCACAACTTCAAGGGACCGTTTGAAGGCTGCCAAGCAGGTATATAGGTTGTGGTAGACCCGGACCATGACAAAATTGGTGGATTGGCATTGGGAAGACATGGCGCAGCAAGTGAGGTGGGAGTTGAGCATGTTTTAAGTGCAGGAGGGGCAAAAGTAAAAACTTTTTGATGAGGGACTTGGATCCCAGCAGCCTCTTTTATACGCTTAGAATGCCTAATGGGCCGTTCTTCCTTGCTGTCGGCTGCAAAGTTGTCCTTTGTTTCCTCATGGCAACGCTTCCTGGTAACCTTGGGGACTTCCTTGATGGCATCTGGATGTTCCTGGTGGAACTCATTAATGAGTTCTGATGCATTGCCAAGGTTCTCCAGGGGTTCCCAAGAGTCATGTTCTGCAGCGTAGCCCTTCCATTTGACAAAATACTTCAGGATTCCTTTTTCCACCTTGGAACTTTGGATGTGTTCCACCTCATATTCCTCTTTGCCCTCTGGTGTCTCGATCGGTGGAGGTGGATCAACATGGCAGCCCTCAATTTTGTCTTCCTTGTATTTGGCTAGGCATGACACGTTGAGTACTGGATGCATGGTCATTGAAGGCGGGAGTTGTAGTCTAGACGCATTCTTCCCTACTGCTTCCAGGATAGTGAAGGGCCTGAGTTGTTTATGCAATAATTTCAAAGGTGGCCAATTGGTTGCAATGTGATTATGGCTTACCCAAACCATATTGCCCAGGATGAACGGAACTTCCTGCCATTGTTTGTCTGCATATTCCTTGTCCTGTTCTTTGCTCAGGGTCAAGCTAGCCTTAGCTTCTTCCAGATTGTCTTGGATACATTGTGCATGAGCCACAGCTTCCGGGACAGAACCATCTTCCACTGGTGTACCCTCAATTGATGGGTGGTGAGCCATGTTGGCAAAGAAATGTGTCATACCAATGCTAGAGTGGAACGAGTTCTTATATACAAATTCGGCAAAGGGTAAAAGTGAAGCCCAGTCGTGTTGTTTGAAAGCACAGTATGTCCAAATGAAAGCCTTGACCGTTTGATTGATGCACTCTGTTTGCCTGTCAGTTTCAGGGTGATATGCTGTAGAGAGCCTAGGCTGGATGTTCAGGGCCTGATAGAGCTCCTTCATGAATTTGGATGCAAAGGTCAGTCCACTATCTGATACAACTGTTTCTGGGGTTCCATGTAGTTTCCAGCAGTGTTCCATGAAGAGTTCCACAAGCTTGGGTGACGTGGTTTTTTCAGTACATGGGATGAAGTGTGCCATCTTAGTCAGGGTGTCAACAATGACCAATATGGAGTCTCGACCCTTGGACAGAGGAAGTTTGACAATCATATCAACTGAAATATGTTGCCAGGGTTTGGAAGGGAGTTCAAGTGGTTGTAATTCCCCAAGAGGTCATTGATTGATGGGTTTTGATTGCTGGCATAAATTGCCCAATGACACGTATTTGTTGATGTAAGCCTTCATGGATGGCCACCAATACTGCCGTTTGACCATTTCCAGTGTTTTTGCTTGACCCATGTGTCCAACTGCTTTGTTGTCATGGTGGAGTTCTAGGATCTGGCACTTGATCTCATTGTTGTTTGGGATGTAGATCTTTCCTTTGCAGTACAACATGTTGTTCCTAATCTTCCAGTCTTCAAATTCCTTTTGTACCAAAGCAGGTGCCTTTTCTGGGTGGTTGCTAAGGCCAGCCCAGATTGATGTAACATAGTCATCTCTTTGTGTCTGATCGTTGACTGCTTGCCAAATATCCGTAGTTGATGCCATACCCTGAGGTTCCTCTTCTGCCAAATTGATGAAGAGATGTGGCAAAAGTAGGGGTTTTTGAGGGACTACTCCCCCTTATAGGTTGTGGTTGCTTTGTCAACTGAGTGCATCTGCTTTGCCATTAAGGCTGCCAGCTCTGTACTTGATCTGGAGGTTAAACTCCAAGAGGAAGACAGCCCATCTGTTCTGTCTTTTCATCAACACTTTGGAGGTCATGAAATACTCCAGGTTTTTGTGATCAGTAACAAGCAGTACCGGGATCTCAGTTCCTTCCAAAAGGTGATGCCACTCCTTGAATGCTTTGATGATTGCCAAGAGTTCTGTGTCAAAGATGTTGTAGTTATGCTCTGCTGGAGATAGGCTTTTGGACATAAATGTGACAGGGTGGAGTTTGTTGTTGGGACCATATTGGTTGAGGACTGCTCCTGTAGCTTTGTCCGATGTGTCACATTTGATGATGAACCCTTTGTCCTGGTCAGGTTGTAGAAGGATAGGTGCCTAGATGAATTCCTTGATTAATCCCTGGAAGGCAAGTTCTGCTTCTGTTCCCCATTCCCATTGCTTGGTTTTCATAGTCAAATCATACAGGGGTCATACTATATGGGTATAATTTCGGATAAAACACCGGTAGAAGTTCGCAAATCCTAGGAATGTCTGCACATCTGTAACATTCTTGGGTGTTGGCCACTTTTTGATTGTCGCATTTTTTTCCTCTTGCATCTCAACCAGCTCTCCTGATATGACTAGCCCCAGATAGTTGACCTTAGGGACATGAAAAGAGCACTTCTTGAGGGAACAATAGAGACCCAGGCATTGTAGGCAACGCAGGACCTCCTTCACATGCATGGGATGCTCTTTGGGATTTTTGGAGAAGATTAGGATATCATTGATGTAGATTTTCACATACACCCCTTTGATGTCCCTGAACTTGGCGTCCATCATGTTTTGGAAAGTGGCCGGCACATTAGTGAGACCAAAAGGCATGACTTTTGTTTCAAACAGTCCATATTTGGTTCTGAACACTGTTTTGTGAACGTCCTCATCTGCTACCCTGACCAGGTTGTACCCAGATTTGAGATCAAGTTTGGTGAAGATCTTGGTGCCTTTGACACGTTCAATAAGATCATTGGTTCTAGGCAGTGGATAGCAGTTTTTCTTGGTTTGGCTGTTGAGGTATTGGTAATCCATGCACAATCTTGGGGGTTGGGGAACGCCTTCTACATCGTGCCATTTGACAAACATTACTGGTGATGCCCATTGGGATGTGGAAGGAACAATAAATCCCTTTTCCAAATTTTTGTCGATCCATTTTCTCAAGATTTGATCTTCTTCCTTAGTGAGGGAATATACCACACCAATCTTGGGTTTAGCACTGGGTTCCAACTCAATTTTGAGGTTGTATGGTCAATGCAGCAGTAGCTTGTCCACTTCTTTGGAAATGAAAACATCCTTGAACTCCATGTATTTGTCAGGAAGTTGACCAACTATCCCCCCTTCCACAGTGTTACAGTCCTCATATGGACATTCCACCTTGCAGTAATCTGAATCAAATTCCAACGTCCCTGCTGCCCAATCAATTTTTGGGTTATGTTTCTTCAACCAGGGAATACCAAGAACCACAGTGTGTCAGCCTAACGGTGCAATATTGCAAGTAATTTCTTCTACATGGTTGTTCATAATGACTTGGAAGGTGCATTCCTTGTCAATTAAACCATTTGCTATTGGTTGTCCATCTATCACCTGGACCCTTCTTGCTGTCTTCTTTTTTTTTGTTGGGATTTTGTGTTTCTTCATATATTCGGAGTTAATGAAGTTTCCCAATGCCCCTGAGTCAATCATGGCCATGGTAATAAGGTTTTTCAGGCTTTCGATTGTGATGGGAACGCAAAGCTGGCCTGCATATTTGGTGGAACAAAGATATATTTTGTTTACAGACTGCTCCTGAGTTCCCAAGACTACACAACCTAATCCCAACTTTAGGGCACCTGATGCTCCCCTCAGCCACTGCCTTTTCCCAACCCCAAATCACCGGTAACAACTTCTTCCAGGGCTGCTATCTGTGTTTGGCAATCCGCAGCAATATGTCCCTTTTTCTGACAACAATAACAGGTGGTTTTGCTTGTGACCACTGCTACTTCCACCTTAGCCTGGCAAACATCTGGTTTGATGAAACTAAAGGGGATTTCCAATGTTGTTCCATCAGCCCATTTGACTTTGGGGGTTAGGAAACTGCATTTGTTCTTGCTAATTGACACGATTGTGCCCTTCTTGCTCCCCTGGGGGGTCACCATGTAAATTGCCTCTCCCTTCTGGTATCTATTTGCTGTTGCGCTCGTGGTTACCTGCTTTTGGGTGCCGCTTGGTGTCGCCCTCTCTGGGATGTTGGTACCCTTTTTCTCCATGTTCCTTGCAATGAGGGCGGCATCAATCTCCTGGGTACTGGTAAACAGCTCCTGCAGTGTTGCATTGTGACAATTATAGGCCTGGGATGTTAGCATATCCTTGATGTTGTCCTTGAGCCCTGCATAAAAATTGTCCTTCAGGGTCTGCTCATTGTAGTCTAGAGGTGCCGACAGAATCCTGAATTGGGTAATGTATTCAACCACTGTTTTGGTCTGGGAAAGTGCCTTGTACTTCTGTCTGTAGACCTCCACTTGTTCTATTTCACCAAAAGCTAATTCCCATTCCCGTTGGAAGACATCTAGACTTGTGAAACTGGCCTGGGATACACCTGCATTGCGTAGGTCTTGGAAAGGGCAAATCCAGTCAATAGCAGACCCGCGTAGGCACAAAATGATAAGACAAATCTTCTTTTCATCTGATGCAGTGGTGTAGTGGCAGTTGGCAATGTAATTTGCGCAGGAATAAGTAAAATCCCTAGTTTTGGCCCCTTGTTTGCCATGGAATTCCATTGGTTTGGATGCCGCTGATTTCTCCATTCTTCCATTCCCAAAGATCAAAGATGTTGGTGCTGCTGTTGCTCCTGACAAGGGTGGTGCAAATCGCATCATAGAGCCCCTCAGTCCTTGTGTAGCTGTTCCTCCCCCTAATGACAACCCTAATTGACTGGTTGTTAGGGTGTTGGCCTGAGGCGCAGTTGCTCCACTACCTCCCATCGATCGTCCGCTTGATACAATTCCTTGTGCCCGCACAGCGTCCCTTGTTATTTGATGTTGATCTGTCACTTTGTTGTATAGTTCACGATTTTGGTCTGCAATTTCTGCCAATCAGTCAATGCAGATATTTCCATCATCCCTATTATGTAGGATCCATTGTTTGACGTGTTCCAACCTTTCTGCCATGAGACTATGGTGCAACAACAGTTCTTTGAGAATGAAAAGGACTTCTTTTTGAAAGTTGCCTTCATGCACTTCCTACCAAGAGTTGCCCTTGTACTCCCTAATGGCAGGGGATGGTGGTCTTGATTCTGCATCAAAGGTTTTGTAGGGAGCTGGTTGAGATCGGATGGTTGTATCCCCCACTGATCCTTCTTTGTTGCCTTCTTTCCTTGATGGGGGAGGTTCTGAGAAGCGAGTTTGTTGGAGGGGGGTTTCAGGTGGGGGTGGTGCAATGGGGCTTTTGCCCTTAGAGTAGGAGGGCATCATAGAAGTCATTGTGGCTTTGTAGGACTCTGCTGAGTTCAAGCGACTCCTGTTGAACATCAACTATAATAAATGCGCTTCCTGGTGCGCTTTGACCAGATATGGCTAGTAGTGTTTGATAGAAAATATATCCCCTGGGTAGAGATGGAATGTATAGGGGAACCTAGTCGACGGTGGGTTCAGTGCAAAGGTCTCAGAGGTCCTTGTTCCAATAGAATATATGAGCGGTGCTTCCTGATTAGGTGGCAGCGGTTCAGTGATATCAGAGGATAGGGGACGTTGTTAACAGGCTAATGGGTGCAAGCTGCAGTATGCCTCAACGTGTAAATGATGCAGGGGAGAGATGGGGGTGTTAGCTGACAATGGTGATGGGTGTGCAAATGCTCAGAGATGACCTGGTGATGAAAGACCTGGTTCCAACAGCGACAAAGGCTGTATCCGTGACAAAGGCAACAAGACTTGTGCTAGTGTCACAACCCTAGCCGAGCCTTGGAGGCCAAGACTCCACAGGCAGTGAGGATGGGGGTTGGGACAACAACAAAGGTCAAATGTATGGCACTAAGGCCTAAGTGAGTCAGGCAATGAGTGATGGGGAAAAACAACAAGAGAACAAGTCTTGTGGGGGCAAGACTTGTGTCACTGGTATATATACTAACTACTGTGGTTATGTACAATAGAGAGCATGCAACAAAGGAAACCAAAACAAGAGAAAGCAAGAGTATGAGAGAAGCAAGGACAGGACAAAGGAAACATGATAAGTCCCTGGGTAGCTAGGAGAACAAGGGAACAGGCCTGGCAGGCATGTCCCGCAGTCAAGGCTTACATAAAGGCAACTATATGCGCCAAAGCGAGAAGAACAAGACCAAACACGAGACAAACAGAACAACAAAGAGAGAACCAAGAAAAGGTTATGACAGGAGGAGGTCAAGGTGGATTGCATCTATGAGGGTCAGGATTAGCCTTTTGAGATAGGGTGGTGTGAAAGACAGGGTGTATGGACATAGTGTGGGGTAAATTGAGTGGATACTCATGTGTTCCTATTTTCTTGACAACCTTGTAATGGCCCAACTTCTTATGACTCAATTTTACTGATGGACAATCAGTGGAAGTATTTTGATGATTAAGCCTTCTTTGATGTCTTTGGGTGCTTGATGACTTTGGTTGTAGAAGTGTTTGTACTGTTGTTGCACTAACATAAGGGCTGCCTTGACTTCATTGTATCCATCATGGAGGAATTTAGCATGGTCATCTGTGTTTGGGACTTGGTACTCCATATCTTCACCAACAGCAAATCAAGGGTTAAAACCTTGGCAAATTTGGTATGGTGATTTGCCTGTAGATGCCTGAAGAGCATTATTATATGGAAATTCTGCAATAGGTAGGAGGGAGACCCAGTCCAATTGATGATGGTTTGTGTATGCTCATATGAAGATTTCAACAATCTGGTTTGCACACCCCAACTGTCTGCCTCTCTCAGGGTGGTAAACAGTGGAGAAAGCAAGTTTAATGTGTAGGTGCTTATACAGATGTTTCAGGAACTTGTAGTTAAACACTGAGCTCAATCAGACACTGTTACTTTGGGCAACCCATGCAGTTTCCAGACATAGGAGACAAATAGGTTGGTGACATCAATGGAAGTGGCATTAGATCTGGTATCAATATAGTGGACAACCTTGGAGAAGTGATTGACAACTGTGAGAATCACATCAAAACCTTCCAACTCAGGTAACCCTACAATGAGGTCATAGGATATTTCCTCCCAGGGCTGCTCTGGAATGTGCACAGGGTGCAATACTCCTGTGGGCAGTTGGTTGGATGGTTTTGAGTGGATGCAGGTTTCACAGTGTGATTTGTGTGATTTGACTGCTTTCTTCATTGAAGGCCAATAGAACATCCTTGAGATCAGTTCTAAGGTGCAAGCTTGTCTCAGATGACCTGTTGCCATAGCATTGTGTCTGGATTCCTGTACAAGATTCCTAACCATCTTGTCCCTTGGTACAAAGATTTTGCCTCTGAAGAGGAGCAGACCTTCTTGCAATTCCCAATATTACACTGATTCCCCATCACAAAGTTTGTCTAGGCCCATTGTCAACCAATCATCTTCTAAGAGTGCTTCTTGAACTAGATCATGGATTTCCTGATCAGGGGGGAAAGGGGCAATGAAAAGTTCTGCTTTCAGGAAAACTTGCTTCTCTACCCCCCCTTGAAGTGGGACAAGATCCTAGCATCCAGAAAGGATGTCTGCTTTTTGATTCTGCGTTCCTGGTCTGTAGATGATCTTGTAATTGTGATTGACCAGGAAGTTCATCCAGCATAGTTGGCAATGGTTGAATTGTTGGGACTTTGCAAAATATTCCAGATTCTTAGGGTCAATCAGAACTTGGAACTAGCTTTTCTGAACCCTCTAATAGGTGCATCCATTCCTTAAATGCTTAAATGATTGCTAGTAACTCCTTGTCAAAGATATTGTGGTTGCGCTCAGCCAGGACAATGGGTTGGATAGATAAGCCACAGGACAAAGTTTCCCTTCAGAGTTATTTTGTGTTAGTATGGCTCCAGTGGCAAAATCTGATACATTGCATTTGACAAAGAATTGTTCTTGAACATCAGTTTGAACTACTAGGGGTGCTGTAGTGAGGACCTTGTTGATCCTATTGAAAGCACCATCCATGGTGTTTGAGCATTCCCATTTGACATCCTTTTTGAGTAGGTTATACAGAGAGCATGCTACATTTGCAAAATTTGGGATAGAGTGCTGATAAAATTTCACAAAGCCCAGAAATTCCTGCACATTTGAAATCATGGGGTTTTGACCAAATCATTTGTTGTGAGCTAGGCTCACCATGGACTTGTCTTGCACCCTCTCCCACGTTTAGTGCAGTGTATGGATGATGTGTCACCCTTGGCCCATATGGCCTTGGCTGTTTCTTGGTTTCTTTGTCCCCCTTGCTGGTGTTTCCTTTGCCTAGCCACAATCTTGTGGCTATCTAGTTACTATCATGTAATGCCAGCTGCGCTTTGTCTGGAGTCATGTCTCTTGATAGAGCATGACTCATGGATGCTCCTGATTGGTAGTTTGTATGACTTGGTTTCTTGTGGCAGCAGTGCATAACACTGCCACGTTTGCCTGTATATATGAGCCAAACCAAGCCTGGTATCCCCAGCTTGTTTGCCTTGTCATTCACCCTCACAACATCCCTCTACCTTTAAGTGTTAAGAGTGCACTCAGTGTAGTGCTGCTTAGAGTTTCTCAGGCCTTAGATGCCATTCATAGTCATAATCCTTGCAGTCTCAAAGGAGGTTGTAACATTGCAAACAAGCTGTCTCAAGCCACAAGACCCATCGTATACAGAATCCAACAACAAGATATCTGTCAATACTGTGCTCCAACCTGCCACCGTCTGGGTCTCTCAACTGCTGAAGTTGGACCAGTCGTTTTTCTCAACAATGCCCTTATCAATCTTTCCCTTGCAGAATCCTTACTAGCCCTGCAAACAGGATATACATATACCAAACTCAATGCAATCAAGACTTTAGCAACAAAGTTTTCTTGTGGCAACAACGTAGAATGAGTCACCCATACACAAGACCGCAATCAGCAGCATCCAACACTTCAAGGAGGACGAACCCCAGCAGAGCAGGGCATCCTAATCAACCCAACTGGGCAACTGGAGGAGTAGCTCCAAGGTCATCAAGTGCTATGGAACACACTCCCAGCAGAACCCAAAGCATCCCAGGAGAACTAGGGGCTACAATCAAAGAAGAAGGCCCTCAAGTTGTGGAATATGTTCCTCAAGCTGTTGAAGAAGTTCCACAAGCAGGCCCAAGCAACAAACATGTGGACCCAGATGCAGATATTACCGTCCAATATGCAAACCAAACCCCTATCACCTCAGTGGATAGTGAGGCTCCAGGACAACCTGCTCACAGAGAAATTCTCACCATACAGGGAGAGGAAGGAAGACAAGCCCCTTTTCTGCTAGGAAGTCCAATGGACATATATTGGTCCACAGTGGCAATCCACTCCCCTTTGGTGTGTAGAAGGGCTCCCCCTCCAGAATTCCGACTACCAGCACAAGCTCCCAAACCCACTCCACAAGTAATTGCCGGACCAGCTTACCCTCAACAACCAATCTTTTGTATCCCTTCAAATACACTGGCCTCTAGCAACTATGATGCAGCAGAAATTGGACAACACTTTATCCAACAACCTCCATTCCTGATTTCACCAGCACCACTTTCCTCTCATGCTTTGGTCATATCTCTACTGCACCAAGCTGCACCCCCTTACCCAGCACCAGCCCCAGGACAAGTTGATGCAGTAGGAAATGCAGCAATCCTGAATGCCATGCAGTTATATTTTGGGGAACTCAACGGCCATCTGAACAAAACCTTTGCAACCCTAAACAGGGAACATGTTGCAATTCACAACAAGGTCAGGGCCGTTCACAGACATCTAAACAATATCAATGAGGAAATGCAGGACCTAAGGATGAAGGTTGAAGGAATGGGAGAGAACGTCAGGATTCACGCACAAAATCTTGTGGAAATGGGTAGAGCAATCGCAGCAGTCACCAAGGGTCAAACAGTGGTTTGAGATGTCAACCAACAAGTGGAACTTAAACTGGGATGGGTCAACCAAGCACTCTTGAACTATGGAAGAGATGCCACAGGACTAGGACAACAATTGGAGACAGTCAAGACCAATATTACCAACATTGTCAACTGGTTTAGGGAGGACTTCTTCCTAGTCCAGGAACAAGAGGAAGAAGAACTACGCTCCAAACAGTCCACACATACACCAGCAGGGTCTCCACACCACGAAGCACAAGCAGAGGTCATTAGGGAACTCTGCTAAACAATCAGGGACCTACAAAATAGGGCACTCAAACCAGTGGCACCCAGGGCAGAACACATCAAAGTCCAGAAGCCAGACAGCTTCACAGGTGAGACAGGTGCAGCGGCGACCCCTTTGTTGACCAGATGGAAGCATACTTCAGGCAGCTTCCCCAACAAATTCCCAACAACAAAGCCCGGATTACAGCCTTCCTTACCAACATGAGTGGAACAAAAGGCATGCCATGGGCCCAATGTTTCCTGAGACTCCAGAATGAAGGAGGGGCACACCAGTATCTGGAGTCATGGCAGAACTTCAAGGAGGGATTTAGGATGCAATTTGGCAAACCAGACTGTCAACACAAAGCAGAATGGGATATGTGTGCCCTCAACAACTGGGGAACAAACATCCAAGTCAGGGACTTTGCAGCACAATTCTGTCTAATTGTGGCAGAACTTAGATGGGATGAACAAGCCCTGTTTTCCACCTTCAAATCAAAACTCCACAATGGAATCCAGATCAAGCAACTACAAGCTCAACCAGACAACATCAATACCCTCAAGGGATGGATTACACTTGCAATCAAGTGCAACAACACAGTCCAGGACATCAGGGCACTTGGCAATTGCTTCAAGAAGAAGGACAGAAAGACAGGTGAAGCTGTAAAAACCGCTGCGCCCTCAACATGCTTGAAAATCAAGGAGGAAGACAGGGTTCCCATGGAAGTCTGGAATACAAGGAAGAAGGAAGGACAATGCCTCAAGTGTGGAGAAAAAGGACACACTATTGGCAAATGCCCTAACAACACAAAAAAGGAGGATCCCAAGACATCAATCAAGGGAACAGCAGCCAAGGTCGACAACTCCAGCTCCAAGTTGGGAAAAGAATAGGGCATCTAGTACCCATGTCTAGTTGCACAAACAAACCTACCATCTCAAGAAAAAAAATGTACTTGAGAACAACAAATGAATCACCACTTGTCTCAACTCAGATAGCAGGAATCATGGACACAATCAACACACTTATCAACTCAGGTGCATCAAAAAACTTCATTGACATCACCTTTGCAAGAAAGAACAACCTCCCACTTATTGAACTCCCAAAGCCTAGGAAGGTCATTGGAATCCAAGGGGAAGAACTCAGCAAAACCATTCAATTCAAAATAACATTGGAATTTTCAGTGCTGGGGCAGACTTTCAAACAATGGTTCTATGCTATGCCTACTGGAGAAAACCCCCTAGTTCTAGGAATGACAGGGCTGGAAACAGCCAATCCAGCAATCAACTGGGAAACGCGACAAGTGAAATGGAGAGAAGCAACAGGATGCAAGGTAACGGTAGAGGAAATACCAGGGGCCCTACCAACAGAGCTACAAGACTTCTATGATGTCTTCTCAGCAAAGAACTTCAAGGAATTGCCACGCCACAGGGACTTCAACTGCAAAATCAACTTCATTCCTAATACACCACTGCCCAAACCAGCTAGACCATTTCCCCTGTCTCCAGCCCAGAGCAAGGCCTTAGATGAGTATATCAAGGAAGAGCTCAGGCTTGGAAAGATACGACCCAGCAACTCACAGATTGCATCAGGAGGATTTTTTGTACCCAAAGTTGATGGCTCACCATGCTTTGTCATTGATCTCAGGAGAGTCAACAAGATCACAGAGGCAGACCAATTTCCAATGCCCCAACTGATTGACCTGCTGGAAAAACTAAAGGGTTCAAAGATCTTCACAAAATTGGACCTACGCATGGGTTTTAACAACATTAGAATCAAGGAAGGAGACAAGTTGAAGACAGCTTTCAGGACAAAAAAGGGGCAATACAAATATGTTGTTATGCCATTTGGCCTCAAGAATGCTCCAGCTACATTTCAAAGGATGATGAACCACATCTTCAGCAACATTATCAACATCTGAGTAGTAATCTACATTGACAACATCCTCATTTGTGGGATAGAATGGGAACAACATACAGCCGACGTAAAGGAAGTACTGAAACAACTACAACTATGGCACCTGTTCTGCAAACTCAGGAAGTGCGACTTCTTTGTGAATAAAGTTGACTGCATTGGCATCACAGCATCCCCCGAAGGGTTCTCCATGGAAAAAGAAAAAGTGCAGGCAATCATTGACTGGAGAACTCCCAAAACAGTGAGACAAGTACAAGTGTTCTTGGGATTTGCAAACTTCTACAGGTGGTTCATACAGGACTTTAGCACTATTGTGAAACCCTTGACACTCCTGACACAAAAGGAGACAAAATGGAAGTGGGAAGAAATGGAAGAAGGGGTGTTCCAGGCAATCAAGATAGCAGTAACAAAGGAACCCATTCTTGCCCACCCAGATCCAACAAAACCATACTTCTTAGAAACAGACACATTGGGAGTAGCAATGGGGGCAATCCTAAGCCAGAGGCAAGACAAAGGGTACCTTCACCCAATTGCGTTCATGTCAAAAAGTTTCAACCCTGCAGAACAAAACTACAACATGCACAACAAGGAACTAGGGGCTATAATCCATGCGTTCAAGCATTGGCAATTGCATTTGGAAGGAACAACAAGCCCAATCACAGTCTACACCAATCACAAAAACTTGGAGTATTGGAAGACAGCAAAATCCTTCAACCGCAGGCAGGCATGATGGTAACAGGAAATTGCTAGTTTCAACTGCCTTATTGTCTATTGTCCAGGGAAGCTCTCTACCAAGCCAGACATTCTTTCAAGATGGTTTGAGCACAAAGACATCCCAAACAAGGAAGAAACAATGATTGGAGCGGAAAAATTCTTTGGATTTGTGGCAAGGACAACAGATGATATCCTGGAGGATATGAAGGAGGAGCAGACTTGGATGCATCCTTGGACAAACTGCTGAAGTTGTTCAGAAGAAAGGAAGATCTCCTAGCTTCTATGAAGAAACAGTTCAAGGACTACTCTATTGAAGAAGACATACTGCGTTACCAAGGGAAGATCTATATACCTGGGGACAAGGGCCTGTGACTATGCATCCTGAAAGAACATCACAACTCTACGATTGCAGGACATCAGGGTCAAGCAAGGATGTTGGAGTTGATCTCAAGAAGCTACTATTGGCCAGGGTTGAAGGCAACAGTGAACCAATATGTGAACTCCTGCAAAACGTGCCAGCAGGCAAAGGGGTCAAAGGAACAGGTGCTGGCAAAGCCACTGCCCTTAGTAACCAAGCCCTGGGAAGATATTACTTATGACTTTATAGTAAAGCTGCCCAAAGCGAAAGGATTAGACAGCATCCTGGTGGTGGTGGATCAGCATTCTAAACAAGCACACTTCATAGCCTGCAAGGAGGCCACAAAAGCAAAAGGAGTAGCAGACTTGTTCATTGCCAATGTATGGAAGCTACATGGGTTGCCAAAGATGACAGTGTTGGACAGGGGATCAACATTCAACAGCAACTTCCTATGAGTGCTGTACAAGAAGCTTTCCATCAACCCTACATTCTCCCCAGCATACCACCCCCTGATGGACAGGCAGTCAGAATGCATCAATCAGTGGCTGGAAGCATGGTTGCAAACCTTCATCAATCACTGGCAGGACAATTGGCCGGAACTGTTACCCCTGGCAGAGTTCTGCTACAACAACCACGTAAACAGGGCAACTGGGAGGTCCCCGTTTGAAGCCATGTACGGAATAAACCCCAGATGGACAACAATGGATGTAACAACAGGGGTTCCCACAGCAGAAGACAAGGCAGTGGAAATGGCACAAGTCAGGGACAAAGTAGTAGCCTCTATGGAATTCCATTGCAAGGAGCAGGAGGAACCAAGGGAGGAATTTGCAATAGGAGACCTTGTGTGGCTCTTTGCCCCAAACATCAAAACAAAACAACCCAGGAAGAAACTGGACAACAAAAAGATGGGACCATTCCCAGTCAAATCCAAAATCTCCTCACATGCTTATGAACTGGAACTACCAAAATCAATGTGTCTCCACCCTGTATTCAACATAGACCTGCTTAGCAGATACACGGAAGACAAGGAGTTCCATTGCAACCAGGTCTGACCTCCACCAATAGTCACAGAGGAAGGAGAGGAAGAATAGGAAGTGGAAAAAATTGTGGACTGGAAGGAGGACAAAAGGAGTCTCCGCTATTTGATCCAATGGAAGGGCTTCCCACCAAGCAAAGATATAGAAGAACGGGCAGAGAAGATTGCTGAGCTGCATCTGATCATGACTAAATTCCTCAAGGAATTTACTTCAAGACCAGTACCCCAATATTTCAGATGGGCAAACAATAAAAGAGCAAGGGTGGGAGCAGCAAGTCTCCAACCAAACAAGTGCTTCTACTGCTGCTCCAGCTCGCTCTCCAACACTCCAAACACTCTAAATCCTGTTTCATTGACATGCCTGCTGCCTGCTGCTCCACCATTGAGACCCAACTCCACCTTGTCACAGGAGGCTCCGCCTACAAGTGCACCAAGGTGCTTGATGCATGGGCCCAACTCTACGTCTTCAGTAGGGCCCAACAATCCATTGGCTGGCTGGCCTTCTACTCAGGGAGTGACACCCTCAACAGCACTGACGTTGGCAAACTTGAGTGGGTTGGCCGCCTATGGCCCAAGAACCAAGAGCTCTGCTCCAGCAACATCTGTGTCTGCCAGGGATGCGCTGCCCTCTCAGCCAGTGAGGTTGTCTACAACTCCCTCTACAAGATCAGGGATCCAACATGGGGAGGAGGAGGGGTGGCTGATAGCAAATGGGTCCTGAACGTGCACAAGGGAAGGGGCAAGCCCACTGCAGTCCTGCGGCTTGAGAACAAGTGGGACAAAAACATGGAGGCAGACCTCAAAGACTGTATGATGGAGAGAGGGTGCTATCGGAAGGAGGGCATCTCATATGAGCCCCACTGGTGGTGTGACATTGGTCCCAACTTGTCACAGTGGAGGGAGGTGTTGCCAGATGCAAGGGCATGGGACGCTGAGCTGGTGGAGAGGAGAGAGCTGACGGAGGAGTGGGCATGAGGGAGTGAGGTGTGGGATGTGGACACCTGGATGGTGGCAGAGGAGAGGAGAACGGACAAGCTGGGGGCAACACCCTTCAACCCAATCAATGTAGACAAGTGGGTGGAGGAAATGGAGTTGGAGGTTGAGGTTGGGGTGGGGGACCCCTTTGGGGAATGGTTGGAGGAGAACTTGGTTGTGGACAAAGTGGTGATGTGGGCGCAATCCTGCAACCATCAATGAGGCCTGGTCAGGTCCCCTAACAGGGCCGTAGGGGGGGGGAATGTCATGAGCTAGGCTCACCATGGACTTGTCTTGCACCCTCTCCCACATTTAGTGCAGTGTATGGATGAGGTGTCACCCTTGGCCCATATGGCCTTGGCTGTTTCTTGGTTTCTTTGTCCCCCTTGCTGGTGTTTCCTTTGCCTAGCCACAATCTTGTGGCTATCTAGTTACCATCATGTAATGCTGGCTGCGCTTTGACTGGAGTCATGTCTCTTGATAGAGCACAACTCATGGACGATCCTGATTGGTAGTTTGTATGACTTGGTTTCTTGTGGCGGCAGTGCGTAACACTGCTGCGTTTGCCTATATATATAAGCCAAACCAAGCCTGGTATCCTCAGCTTGTTTGGCTTGTCATTCACCCTCACAACATCCCTCTATCTTTAAGTGTTAAGAGTGCACTCAGTGTAGCACCACTTAGAGTTTCTCAGGCCTTAGATGCTGTTCATAGTCATAATCCTTGCAGTCTCAAAGGAGGTTGCAACATCATTGCTGAAGTGACTGTTTCCTGATCCACTTCAATGCCTTTGTTGGACACAATCATGCCCAAATAATCAACTTTTGTGATGTGGAAAGAGCACTTGTTGAAGTTTCAGTACAAGTGGTTGTCCATTAAGCACTGTAGGACCTCCTGGATATCTGGTATATGCTCCTCCAGTGTGTCAGAAAAAATCAAGATGTTGTCAATATATATAAGATGACTGAGATGCCTAATTTGTAATGGAAAATGTTGTTCATTATACTCTGGAAGTCTGCTGGTGCATTGGTGAGGCCAAAAGCCATTACAGGCCATTTGAACATGCCAAATTGTGTTTTAAATGCAGCTTTCACTTGTTGCCTTCTTGAATGCGGATAAGGTAAAAACCCAATGTAAGGTCAAGTGTAGTAAGAGATTTTCTACCATGCCACTGTTTTATTAGGTTCTGTGAGGGAGGCAGCAGAGCAATTTTTTTTGATGGTCCTGGTGTGGCGTTGCAGTAGTCCTGACATATGTGCAGAGAATCATCCTTCTTTTTGACTACAAGACATGTGGGCCCCATGGGGGATTTTTGTCACAAGCCATGCTCCAGACAATGGACTATTTGTTGTGCTTCAGTCCTTTGTGTGCTGTTCTCCCTGTTTGTTGTGCTTATCCTCTGCCACATACTTTGTTTTGATTGTTGCTCCTTGGTTGTAACTTCCCTTGCTTAGTTCTTTGCACACATAGCTCATCGGTATGTTGGCTCCATTCTCTGATTTTCCCATGCTGCTGCACTTAGATCTCCATGTGCTAAACACACTTCTTCTTCTAATGTTCTTATCTTGCTCCTTTAGTGCTTGATGTGCTTTCCCCATGTAGATAGTGATTCTTGCTTTGCTTGCTATAAAAGATGCAAGGGAAATTGTCTTGGGACACAAAGAAAAATTTACCTCGTCATTTGCCAGAGCCTACTTTGCTCTGAGGGGGTTATCCAAGCATCTTTTGAAGCCTCTCAGGGATCCTACAGCCAAAGTGCCACTCATTAAAGTTGCAACAGCCCTTTCCTGATGGGGTTGTGACATTGTAAATTGTTCTTACTTGGCTGTCGCCATCCACATTGCCTCAAGCTGGCTTTCTATCACTCACATCAGCTGCACATCATCTAACTCATCAACTGGCACATTCCTAGGTCTATCCTCAGCAGCATAGCTAGTCCCATTCTTAACCCAATCTTCTCCAAGTACATCATCTTCTTCAGGCACCTTTATGGAGCTCAAACCACCCATGGGACAATCAGTTTCCACCTCAGGGATAAAGAAAAACTCAGCAACACCACCCAGAACAGGAGGGATTTCCAACAGCTCAGTGAAGGACACCCCCAGGCCCTCACAGGCAATTTGGAGCGCTGCTATGCACAATTACCAAGTCCCCACACATTTTGGGTCAGAAGATCCCTCAGGATGCATCCCTCATTGCCCCACCATCAATAGTGAATCCCCTCTGCCTTTGCAAGCACCTGCACTCCCCTCTTCTGCCACCATTTGCTTTGCAAACACCCAGAGCAACCCTGAACCCTCTGCCATTCATATTGAACAGGGAAAAGAAAAGAATCAAGCCCTGGAGGATGACCATCAATCAATCCACTCTCTTGGCTCCTATGGGGTGACCCCAGATCCCAATCCCACTCCCAACCCACATCAGCTATGTTTCCCAGTCATGAGACACTCTCCAGAAGCACAGGAGAAGCATGAGGCTATGGAGATGATGGGAGAGGCTCTGTGTGGCAACCCCACACTATGATGGTTGCTGACTGTAACTGTATGCGCACAAGTCCAGACTTAGAGAGACTTGGCACCTGAGAAACCTAATTGTACCTTGACAGTTCTGGAGTTGAGCTGGAGACTAGCTAGTTGACCCAGAGTGCCCCAAGATCTCACCTGGAGTGTGTGTAGTGTAGACCTGGGGTTTCATGTAAATTCACCCTGAGTGCCCCCAGTTCTGACCTGGAATTTGGTCAGTGTTGAGCCAGAGTTCCTGTAATTTTGACCCAGAGTTCCTGCACAGTTGACATAGCATCCTGGCATGAGAGAAAGTTGTATTCTCACCCAGGTTCTCACTAATCTGAGCCCTGGCTTGGACAGATGAGACCCAGAGTGCTGGGATGCTGGCAAGGGACTGTCAACTAAGCTTACAGTTATGTATTTTGACCCATGAAGAGTTGAGCATAGTAGGGCTCTCTGGTCAGGCAGATTGAAAACTTATTAATTCAGTCACTCATTAGTAAACACTTGGCCACTACATAGGACTTGTTACATTGAAGCCTGTACCCTGGAACAAATTGGTTCCATACTCCTTGCTAGACTCCGTCACATCCTTTGCTGTCTCTTCTGTCAAGCCCATATCCTCCATTATCAGCTGCAAGACCACTTCAGGAATCAAGACATTCTGAAGGGCATAATTGATATTGTTTATCCCACCCCAGTTAGCCCAGTCAAATGTAATTAGTCCAGTGGTAGAGCCAGCATAGAGGGCATGATAAATGATTGTGGCACCATCTGGACCATAACTGAATCCCAGTGTCAACATGCAGGATGTGAAAACTGGAACTGTACTCACCATGAAACGCCCCAAATTTCTGAAGCCTCAAACATTCCTTCTGGGCTCATACAGAACTTCTGTCCTTTAGTCTCCCACATCTTGCACAGTGGTTCAAATGCAAATCCAGTCTGGGGGTCCAGAGCAAGTTGTGTGGCCAAGGATATAAGGTTTTGAACCTGTGTTTTCAGTGAATCTGCATTGAGTTCTGCTGGCCAATAAACACCAGCTGCCTCAATTGCAGACCCCCTGACTTGTTCACACTACCAGATACAGAAGCTTGCCACTTTCATGAAGTACTTTTTCTTGGCAGCACAACCCTTAGGGTTAGCAAGACGCCTTGCTGGTTCTGTAAAGCAAATATTGGGCTGTAATGTTTTCTGGAACTCATCCTTGAGTGGACCAGGGATAAATGAGTTGCAAATGGGATATAAATCATCTATAGGAGTCATATAGAGAATTGGGACACAGTATAAGGAGGAACACTGAAATCACATACCAGGGTTTGGATCATCATCTGAATCTGGATCCCAATCCAGCAATGCATTTGCCTTTTGGATAATTCAATTTGTGTTTGAACAAGGTAGGTTGCTGGTGCTATTGCTCTTCAGCTGCACCCCAGCCAAAGATGTTGGCTTAACAGGGAAGGGGCCTTGTCATGAGCGCTTTGCTGGTGGTTCGACTTCTGGACTTGTTGGCCTTGATTCTGACTCCATCTACACATGTGATGAGGAACCTGGGGTTGGTGTTGGTGACATTTGACACCTGCAAGAGATGGGTGGGGTCACAGCAACAAATGCATGTGGGGGAGTGCAAGCTATAGCAGCAACTGGTTGTGCACCAGCTGGTTTGACAAGTGCATCAGCCCGCAGGGTTTGGAGCATGATTTGGACTGCAATGTGTGTTTGTAAAATTGCAATATCATCTATATCCCAAAGCAGTTCCAAGTATAGTCAAGCACCTAGCATTTGCAAAATGACAAAGAGTCCACAATCATAGCCATTGTCCTGTTGAAGTGTATTCTAGGGAGTGTGTGAGTTTCTTATACATACTTCAAAAATAAGAACTCACATCATCAATGATATAAGACCACCTGCTTTCATTGTATTTTCTCAAGTCACCTGGCTGCTTTGTGCTTAGGTTCTGACAATATGTCTTGACAAGCTGAACATGATATCAGCTGCATGGTATATGATGGAACCACAAGATATTTCCAACCTCTAGGGCTATTGTCACATTCTCCCTGTTCATTAGGCTGCTTTGGTAAGTCACCTGATGCTCTTGCAGCTTAATGATGATGGCTGCCCAGTGAACACCAGAATTGCCTTGATCTGCAGCAGAGGAGGCTGTAGGGAGTTGATTTGTTGTATAATGGGTTCATTGAAGGGAATGACCAGGGTGTGGACATCAACAAAAACACCAGTGTGGTCCTGGGGTTGTTTCTGCAATTAATGATGTGAGACACAACACCAGAGGGAAGACTCACCACAGAGCATTTTCCATAGGGCTGAAGCCAAGAAACACAATTATAGTTCTCCTTCAGCAACAACATGAATGCAGTGTTGGTGCACCATAAGTACTCCTCTGCACTTGTAAATGCAGACGAAACCACATCCAAGATAAGGCTGGAAAGCCAACTCTTGGGGTGCAAGGACTGAAAGTGCTCATGGGAGACTTTAATGCCAAACAGTTTGTAATGAGGGGCTGGTTTATGCATAGAATTAAAGAGCAATTGAAGCTCTCTCAATCACAGCTGTGCTGTCCCTAAGCATGTGTGATTAACTTACCTGAATTTGTTCATTGTCATGCAACGTCTTGGGTTTGATTGTGATGCCAACCAGCATTTGTGTGCTGGGAGTATCTTGATGTGGTAGCAAGGGGGGTATGTGATGAGGCCCCAGTACAGTCTGGTGTTTTTCCAAGTGAGGGGCCCACTGTGTGTTCAGGTGAGTTCATGTTGAACAAGTGAGTCAATGAATATAGCACTTACCACTTGCCATGACTCATGATGCATTAACAATGCCTTTAGGTTGGGGATGGACTGACTGAAGTTATCCACTATCACATCCTGTGTTAGCCCCCCAAGTTGATTTGCTTGGTAATCTATCACAACATTCTGAAGCGCATCAATAACTGAGGCTAGTTGAGCATGTTGCTTGACTGGTGTGTTGAAAACAGCAAGGAAAGCATATAGCAAGGCTAAAAATCCACAAGACAGATTAGCAACCATAGTGGTCTTAGGGTCAATGGGCTGATGTCCTGTTGAGAGGTTCTCCAAGGGCCACCTTGAGGGATCCTGTTTGAGTTTGGAGTAGTTAGCATATTACTATCTCAAATGTAAATGTATTGCTCCTATGTTTTATGCACCAGCTGCACAAGTTGTTAAAGAGACAAACTTGGCGTACACCTGACAATCACTTTGTGGCAGGTGTTGGTGATGTTTGTGAGGAAGTGAGTTGTAATGCAATACTGTTTGGTTTTCAATTGCATAGTTGAGCAGTGTCCAGTGGGATGATGCAACCTGTAAGCTGAGGATATGTACTAGCTGGTTCAGTGAAGTGGCATGATGAAGAAGCCTGGAAAGAGCATTCTCATGTGGCAGTGAGGCCTAGAATGCAATGATCAACAGGATGAATAAGCTCAACACAAGAACTCACCTGTATGGCTTCTACATCTCCATAGAATTCTGGTGTCACTTTGTCAAGCAGGTTGGCAATGCTATCACCTTGGTCTGCAATCGCAACTGCACCAAAGCCTAAAGTTGCAGCAACTTGCAATATCAGGTCAGCAACAATGCCAGCTTCTTCAATTTGCAGTTGATACATGGGGTCATCCCAGGTCAAAAAGTTATCTTCAATGTGCTGGAGGGCTTCCTGAGCCTGAACCACCATGTTGTCAAGAGGGGGGTAGCCATTATCCATCACTTTGACTCCTGGAGTTGCAATACAAACTTGGACCAGCCACCAACATCTGAGGGAGGGTGCTTATGGGCATATCCAAAAACAGGCAACTTACCAGATGCATCTGGTGATGGTGAATGTGGTCCAGGAGGTGACTTTAAGACCTCACTATATGCGTACTTCAAACAATTTTTTGAAATTGGGGATTGTGAAGCTGGATGACCTCATGTATTGATGACATGCAGATGGGACTCAGACTGAGTATCTGGAGAGAGCCCTGGGGACACCAACTTGGCAACTGATGCCAAAGACTGGTTAGATGTGATTTCCAACTCAGGCTGGGCATTGATACCTGTCTGTGCAGCTTCTGAGTACCAGCTTCCAACAAGTCCTGCAAATTTGTCTTCAACAGGAACCATGTTGTCATCATATGGTGTTAGATTGTTATGACCAAGATCCTCATTTGTGAACCCAATATTTTAACAGCAAAACCAGCCAAAGCTTTGGGTTTGATCAAATGGCCAATGGGCAAAATTGAGTTTGATCTGAGCAAGCAACAAGTGAGGTAGAACTAAGGGAGATTATTGATACATGAACTACTTACACAGGAGGAGGTCTTGAGGGGGAGGCTGGGGGGAAGGGTTAGCCCTAGTGGCTACTATGAATGGGTGGTAGTGGTTGATGTGATGTTTTGTTCAAAGTGTTGCTCAAGCAAATCTGTTGGTTCTCTCTTGGGCTTGTGACAGCTGATTTGCTTGTGCATGCTTGCTTGGGTATAGGAGCACCAATTACATAGCCACTCAGGTGCTCCTGAATGCTCCTTTACCCAAGCAAGCAGGTATGAGCAACCCAGTGCTTGTTGGTGTCAGAGGATTTTGGTGAGGTGATTGTGTTGTTGTTTCAATATTGGACTGAGGGTTTAACTGATTGGTCTGGCAGTTCAGGACTTAGAGAATGATCAACATGGCGCTTTCCTTTGCTGACGTAAGCAGGATTCAAACGACTCCATCACCTGCCTCCAGTAGCATCACAAGCATGGGGTGATCAGATAAGGTCCTTCTGGAATATTCTTGACATCAACTGCAACATATAAAGATCAGTGGTAGCTTCAATTCACCCATTTCACTGCTCCACTAGCTGATTTGTCCCAAGTATGACTGAAGGTGAGTGCAATATATTGGATCTTTTTACATTGCATTAACCCTCTTGTAGGTCCCATAGCTGATACCACACATTCCAAGGTGCCAGATGTCCCTTTGCCACCCAAGAGCCTGTTTGCACATCTGTTGGATAATGCCCACCAGCAGCACATTGATGGCATTATGTGTGGTGATGTGCTTGTTGTACCACTGCCAAGAAAGCTGTCTCAGGCAACAGCAGAGCCAACAGATACACAATGCCACAAGAAGGTAGAGTACCTGCTCTTGTAGTTCATACTTGTTTTCTCACTGTGGCATTCAGTGCAAGTTCTGGCTGGGTGCCAAGACACCCTGGTGCAAGATTGAGGGTAATGGAAAATGTGTGAACACACAAGTGGCAAGTGGAAATAGGGTAAGGTTTGTTTTGGCATGTGTAAGGAAGCAATGTGACATTGTGGTAGAAACAAGTAACTGCTGGGCCAAGAATTCTGGATGTTTACAATGATGTAAATTCTTCTCTTGGGCTATCTCTGGCATACAAAACATACTCATCCAAAATAGAAAGGCCAAAGGATTGTGAGAAGTAAGGCAGTGGGATGACTTCTTTGTTGATACAAAGAAAAAGTCCGAAAAGTCACTATAGGGTGGTGGATAACCTGTAGACAATGTAGTAGATGTTAGGAATATTTGAAGCCTCAGTCTTTTGTTTACCTGAATGAGTTGTAATAATGTCGCTCCAAGATTGCATTGCAAAATGAGGGTACTATAAATCCACAAAAATGCCTGACAGTAGCATAGGTGTTGTATCTACTCTATGGCATGTCTTATTGAACCCAAGTAGGGCCAATCATCCCAAAAAAACTCATCTTGAATTCCTCTGGGTCAACTCTAGAGGCACCCCAAACACAGGAAGCTAAAACTCACAGAAAATGACTGACAGATCAAATGGATCATTTTTGATACACTGACTTCCCTGTCATTGCTTGCATTGCTCCTAGTTGAGCACAGAAAGAAAAAAGATTTCCCCAGGTCAACTCAGGAGGCACTGTGTTGCTGCAAAGGTAACAATGCATGCATGAAACAACTGAAATGGAGAGTGGGGAGTATGTCAAAGACACATATCTTGATTATCACAGTTATAGATAAGCATAGGCCTGGTCTTTTGTTGCTCAATTTTGGATTTGTGACTTCTCCAGGTGCAAAGCTCTGTGCTTGGCTGTGAATTTCAACCTAAAAACAGAAGACCACAATTTGAGAAAAACTGCAAGTGTATCCATTGTTATGTCCATCAAACAGTGACTCATCTCATCAAACCTATCCTGCTTCCAATCAGCCTGAGAAAAAATGTTTTTGATTTCTCCAGGTCAACTCAGGAGGCACTGGCTGGCAGCAAGGGCAACAATGCCCAGACAAAACAGCAGAGATCAAGTATGATAGGGATTTCACACACACATATATGGATAATATCACTCATTAATAAGCATAGGCCTGGTTGCTAATCATTTTAATTTGGATTTGTGACTTGTCCAGGCAAAAACCTCTGTGCTTGGCTGTGAATTCCAGCCCCAAAACAGAGGACTGAAATTTGAAGAAAATTGCTAGTGCATCAATTGTTATGTCTATCAAACATTGCTCATCACACTGAGCTTATCCTGCTCTCAATTGTCACCAAAAATTGCTTTTGATTCCAGGTCAACTCTGGAGGCACAGGTTGACTGGAAAGGAAAGAATGCACACAATAAAGAGCTCAAATGACATGTTGTAGGAACTTAAAATACACATATCTTGATACTCTCACTTCTCAGTAAGCATAGGCCCAGTCTTCTGTCACCACATTGTTGCTTTCTTACTTCTGGCTGTGAATCTGCCTTTCTTGGCCACATGTTCTGTCCAGATACAGAGAGTTGAAATTTTGAAAAAAAGACTGGCATATGCTTTGTTATGTTCTCCACAAATTGACCTGTATTTGAAATTAGAGTGTGACAGCAAGGAGCCAATGGCAATAACAAACTCAAGCAAATCCAATGGATCTCCCTTGGGCTTGCAAGCAACAAATTTCCTATGCATGCTTGCTTGGATAAAGGAGCACTTGGGAGCACTCAAGTAGCTGTGCCATTGGTGCTTGTGGGTGCTCCTTTATCCAAGCCAGCATGCAGGAGCAACTCAGTGCTTCTTAGCACCATAGGAATTTGGTGACAAAATGCCCTCAAAGTTACAGAAGTGCTGGATTGGCTCCACAAATGCCAAAGTGCATGAGGTGATCAACCCCAGAGAGCTCTGTGGACCTCTCTAACCAATGAATACTTTCTGACATACACTTGAACAACAAGCACATATCTACAGACAGCCAGCACAAGCTAGTCAGAGATTATACCCCATAGGTAATAGGAGGAACCCCAGGTGCATTTTTAGGAATTCTGATCAAACATTCAGGTTGTTCTGGGTGGATATTCAGAGCACTCCAGGTGAACTCTCACAGCAGTCAGGGTGAATTCTCAAGGCACTCCAGGTCAACATTGCCAGTACTCTGGGTCAATGCTCAAAGCACTTGGGGTGAGAACTCAAGGCACTCTGGGTGAACTATGGGGGAACTCTGGGTCAGCTACTGGTAGGTCCAGGTCAACTATACCTTCTCTGGATCACTCATAGTATCTCTGGGTACAATTATGTCATGCCCTGGCACCCAAAGAGCTGTGAACTGTAGACTGTGAACAGCGCTATGGCCTGAGGATCCAAGGTAACCCTGAGGGAAACCCAGTGAGGGACTGTTTGTTGGGGAAAATGACAAGGCAAAACAAGATGGGGATACCATGCTTGTCGTCGCCTCAATATATATTCAGAAAAGGCATGAGTCATACTCATCCCAGGAAACAAGTCATTCAAGTCAACCAATGAGAGAGCTCTACAAGTCATGTCCTATGAAGGAACATGTCTTGCCAAGAAAGGAAGACATAAGACCAAAGAGAAGAGAAGCAGCTTAAGGCTGCATAAGAACAAAGAAACCAGAGACAAAGGCAATGGACACATAGGAAAACATAACAGAGGAGAGACAAGGCAAGGAGACAGGAGGCCAAGTCCATTGGAGGGATCTTGGGTCACAACACTCTGGGGCGCTCTTTATCTGCTCCTGTGAGCACTTTGATCCAAGGATTAAGCCAGACTTCTGGTGCTACTATCTCCAAATCCAGGATCCCCAACCCTGAGAAGTATGATGGCAAGAAGGGCCCTGGAGCAAAATTGTTTATGTTCAAATGCAAGGCCTATTTCCTTGGCAACTAGTCTTCCTTTCCTTGTGATGATTCAAAGATCACCTATGTTCTCATGAACTTGAAGGACAGTCAGCCTTGTCTCTGGGGTCAATTCTACCTCAGCAAAACTTGTCAATTGCAATGCTAACCCTCTCCTGGCCAGCTGGCCAGCTTTTGAGCATGGATTCATCTGTCAGTGGTCTGATTGCGTAGCAAAGCAAGTTGCAGAATGCAAAATCCACTCTTTGACTCAAACCTGCTGGGCTAGCAACTATTCCACCAACTTCCGCATCATCATGAGCAACCCGGAGTGACAGGACAAGGCCCTGATGGAAATATTCTGCCAGGGGCTGAATAGCATCACAACCCTGGATCAGCTCATCTCTACTGCTTGTTTGATTAACACCATGCTGTTGAAGCTCAGCATGCCTCAGGGACCAGCCCAACCACTTCTAGACCTGCTCAGGGCGAGTCTGCCAGTTTTGTAACCCAGGAAATCCTGGGAAAGCCTTGCACTGCTGGACAATGCATCAAATGTGGCAGAAATCAGAAGTTTGAAGACTGGAAAACTGGATGGCATGTGGAAACCCCCAAAACGGAGTTTGGAAAAGCTGGGACCATGGAAAAGGTTGTGGAAGCCTCTGAGCAGTGGGGAAAATTCTAGGGCAATGTTGTACTGTATTGACATGTGCCAATAAATCCTCCTTTGTCTTCAGAACCTCTGAATAGTGCTGCTCCTCACAAAATTACAGCTGCCAGTCTACCCATTGACATTGAGGGAATCACAGACTCCTGTTCCACTTTACTTGACTCTGGTTCATCTGCCAACTTCATTGACCCCCAATTTGCTTGTTGCCACTCCATGACTCTCACTGAGCTGCCAGCTGCACACCAAGTTGTTGGAATCAATGGTAAAGAAGTTGGGACTACATCAGATTCAAATGCTGGTTCCGATTCACTGCCCTTACACATGATTTCACTCAAAGCCTTCTACTGCTTGCTGCTTGGAGACAGAGACATGATTCTAGGCAGGCCCTGGTTACAAGAAGCTAACCCTGACATCAATTGGTCTAGTCTTGAGGTTCTTCCAAGCAAATCCATGGAAGCTAGGCTTGCAGAAGTGTCCCCCCTGCACATGATTGTTCCCCCAATGTTTTGTGACTTCCTGAGCGTCTTTGGTGATGAGTTCTTTGTCAAACTGCCTCCTCATTGCCTCTATGACTTTGAAATCAACCTGGAGCTGGGAAAAGATGTTCCCTGGGAACCTATCAATCCTATGACACCAAGGAGTCCACTGTTCTCAAGCAGTGCATTGAGACTGAGCATGCTGCTGGGAAGATTAGGCCAAGCACCTCACCTGGTGGCACTCCTGGTATGTTGGTTCCCAAGGGACTTGATGAACCAAGAGTGGTCACTGATTATTGTTGCCTGAACAACATCACCATTAAAGATTTCTACTCCTTGCCAGGGCAGGGTGACCTGGTGGAGAAACTCAAGCATGGCAAGATATTCACCAAGCTTGATCTGCATTATAGATACAACAATGTGTGCATCAAAGAAGGAGATGAGTGAAAAAGATCTTTCAGAACACAGTATGGCTTGTTTGGGTAATGGTTATGCTCTTTGGTCTTTGCAATGCTCCTGCTGCCTTCCAGCACTTCATGACCAATAGTTTCAGTGCCCTGCTGGACATCAGTGTAATTGTGTACCTTGACAACATCTCAATATTCTCTAATTCTGTTGCTGAGCATGAGAAACATGTCAAAGCAGTGCTTGAGTGACTCAGGGACAATCAGCTGTTCTGCAATCCTTCCAAACGCCAATTCTTGGTCACATCACTCAACTATATTGGTCCAGTGATCACCCCTGAGGGCATTTCCATTGAGAAGGACAATGTTCAATCTGTCAAAGGGTGGCCAATTACCCTCATTGTGAAACAAGTTCAAGCATTCCTGGGCTTTGCAAACTTCTATTGCTGTTTTGTTCCTGATGCCAGCTGCTTAGCACACCCCCTCAATGACCTCACAAGGAAGGGGGTGTCCTGGCAATGGGCAGAGGCTGAGCAGCACTCATTTATGCCATCAAGGAAGCAATGTGCATGGAACCCACACTTGCACATCCCAATGCAAAGCTCCCTTACTTCTTACAAACCAATGCTTCTGGAACTTCCCTAGGTGCTCTGTTGTCATGGAGACTGGAAGATGGACACTGGTGGCCTGTTGCCTTTATGTCTGAAAGCGTCTCTGCTGCTGAGCCGATCTATGACACCCATGAGAAGGAGATACTGGCAATTTTTTGGGCCTTTGAGCACTGGTGCATTTTCCTGGGAGGAAGTGAGCAACCTAATGATACTGTGTTCACTGATCATAAGAACTTGGAGTACTGAAAAACAGCCAGGACATTCTATAGGCATCATGCGCCCTGCTACCTGCTTCTTGCAGCCTACAACTTTATCATTGCTTACAGACCAGGGGAACAGTCCCAGAAACAGCATGCTTTGTCCAGGTGCACAGACCACAAAGCAGAAGAACCACTTCCTCAACTGATGCCAAAGGAGGAACAATGTTCAGGCTTCTCTCCCATCATCAGTGCCTTGATCCCGGAGAAACTTGAAGAGGCGCTTCATGAAGCCCCTAGCCTTAACACAGGGATCTTTACAGCCTCTGAACCTTCTACATTGCTGCATTCCATTGCTCAGAAGTTCAAGCATTACAATCTAAGCAAATGAGCTTTGTTCTACCAAGGCAGAGTAGTTGTTCCAGATGAACCACAGCTCAAACCAGAGCTACTATCTATTTCAATGATACTCTGGCCACTGGTCACAAGGGACATGCAAGAACTTTAGAGCAGGTAGCTAAGCACTACTAGTGGCCTGCTATGAGCTATGAAGTTTCAAGTCAATCACTCTGTGGATTCCTGCAAAATCTGCCAAAGGAGCAAGGGCACTGGAAAGCATGCTTGCCTGCAGCCATTACTGATTCCAGCTGACCTTTGGGAGGATATCTCCCTTGATTTGATTGTCAAGCTTCCCAAGGGCAAGGGCTGTGGCAGCATCCTTGTTATTGTTGATTGCTTCTCCAAAATGGCATGTTTCATCCCCTGCAAAGAATCATCAACAGCAGAAGACATGGCGGATTTCTGCCTCAAGCATGTTTGCTATCTCCATGCCACTCCTAAGCAAAAAGTGTCACACAGAAGCTCATCATTCAACCACAAATTTCTCAAAGGCCTGTACAAGGCACAGCAAAGTGACTCCACATCTTCCACTGCTTACCATCCACAAACTGATAGCCGAACTGAGCAACTGAAGCACTGGCTTGATGCATATTTGAGTGCTTTGATCAATCACAGGCAGGCAGGCTGGGTGGGTTTACTACCTCTTGCTGATTTCTGTCATAATGACTCCAAGAGTGAGACCACAGGAGTATCTCCCTTTGAGCTTGCGTATGGCTGTGCTGGTTGACAAGTTGATTGTTTTAAAGCTGGAAGCTGGAAGCCGGAAGTACAGGGCGAGTTGGCAAGGCTATGCACTGCTTGACAACACCTTTGAGCCGGCTTCTGACATTTGGCACTTGGAGGACAAACTGCTGGACTTCTACCTGGATTTTCCTGATGCCCCATGGCCAGATGGTCCAGTCCCTTTCATTCTACCCAAGGTTGAAGGGCAACCAGCAAACTCAAGTCTGACACCCCCAAAACCTGCCTTGTTGCATCCAGTGTCTCACTCAGGCACTCCAAGCACTCGCAAACTGCTTCACAGCTACCTATCATGCCTATTCATTGCCCCCACAATAACCCTGACAACAGCTGGGGTTGCTTGGATACCTCTCTCCACTACATGCCAGCTGGCTTCAACGGCAAACTAGACTCAGGCATCTCCTACCTTTGCGCTTTGCTCATCCCTCCTGCCACCAAGGTGGCCTGCTGCATGTCACAACCTGCTCAGAGAAGGGTTATTTTTTTTGGATTCCGGATTCCAACACAGTTTCCCTTGCATCTTTTATAGTAAACAGAAAAAAGGGAGTGCTATCTACATGGGGAAAGCACAACAGTCCAAAAGGAGCATGAAAGGAACAACAGAACAAGAAGAGCGCATAGCACATGGGGATCAATGCGCAGGGCTCCAGGAAAATCACAGACCTGAGAATACATGCTCATGATCCACGTGTACGAAGGGCTAAGCGAGAGAAGCAACATCAAAGGAGTAAACAATAAAACAAACTATGTGGCAGCCAACAAGCACAGAACAGGGGGAAAACCACAAACAGAACAACAAAGGCAGCCAGCAAGCGCTGAAGGCGCAGGACACAGACCATTGTCAGGAGCAAGGCTCATGACAAACATGCTGCAGGTCCAGTCAGAACATAACCAAACCTGTAGGAATTTTAATTATGCTGATAACATCTTAGTGCCATAAGGTCTGTGTTTAGCTTGCAACTCTCCTCCCAGATCTCCTGTTGTGCTGTTGTGGTTTAAAAAATGCCCCAGGAGGCCATCTCATTACTTGCTCTGAAACCCACCACATATGAGCATCTGGATTCTGGATTCATGCATGTAATATACAGACGACATGTGCAAATCTAAAACCACCCTTACTCTCATCCTTGACTGATCAGTTTAGGTGTTACACTCGTCAGTCCGGCAAAACGGGCCTCCAGCAGGTCACGTGTTGGCAGACTTTTTGTCAGCCCTAGTAAAACCTGCTCTCAACTTGCTGGCAACGGGTTGAGTGTCAATGAGATGTTTGAGCACAACCAAGGCCATGGTGTCATGGGATATATAGGACCACCGCAGTAGACATCCTTGCTGGGTTCCAGGCTGAATACAATGATGGAGCTTGTGGGGAAATGTTTTGATAAAGAACTCATGGCTAAAGAAGGTGAGGAACACATGAAAGATTGACAGCACCATCTTGTGGAGAGCAGAGACTTTTGCTACCCTGGAATCTTCACATGAGCATGGAAAATCCTCTAGAGTTGACTGGGTGATCTCCGGATTTGCTTCTTGTTACCAGGGCATGCCTTGAGTAATGGCCCTGTCTTCAAGCAGCAGAAATAGAAGGTTTGAGTGAATGAATCTGATCAAGTAGTGGATGTGAGATGGTATTTGTATTTGACGGGGTCCCAGACTTTGTTACCATTGATGCCAACAATTTGGCATGCTGCCAGCAGTTCAGAGAGTGTCAGTGAGTGGCACCAGGCAAACTGAAGATCAATGCAGTTGGCAGAGGATCAGAAGTTCAGGAAAGCAACATGGGAGCTAGGGGCTCCCTCAATATCAAGTGGAAGAATGGGGGTTGTATTTCACTGAAGAACAGTACAGCATATGGGTTTCAACAGCAAACAGGATTAGTGGCACATGCAGACAAAGTACAGCATCACCCACAATTGGCCCAGTTCAAAGAGGTCTCCACAATGTCCTTTTTGCTCCCACCTTTCCAAATTTCTTTTTGGGAGATTCCACATGCCATCCAGTTGTATAAGCTGCATGAGGCGTATTGTGAATCAGGCACACAGCAAAAATGAGCTGGTAAGAGGTTCTGAGGTTTCAAGTGAAAGTGAACTCATCCAGCTTCTTGTGACTTATGCTTTCAGCCCTTGTTGAAAGACGGACATCAGGCTGCTGCCCAGCCCCTTCAGAGTGCTCAGAATAATGTGGAAGTCAGTGGGGTAATCATTGGCAGAGCAATTATTGTGTTTGGAGTGGGTTTGGCCATCCAAAATCTGTTTGGCAGCAGGATCAAATGTGTTCCAGCTGCATAGCAATGGATCAGGGTCACCATCGAGAAGTCTGCGGAGGTAAGGCTGTCACCTTAGACTCAGTTGGAGCTCTTTCTGGCTTAAGGGGTCAGAGGTGAGCTTGGAATAATCAGAATGAATGGAAGACAGGTTGACAAGGAAATAGGCCATGCATTCTAATGTAGACAGGTTTGCCCTGGAGTGCTTCCTGCTGTCATGCTTTGCAGGGTTTGGTAACTTGGAGTTGGGGGTCGAAGCACCAGGCGTCCAGCTTAAACCTCACATCACAGTGCTGGAATGAGCAAATACAAAGTGCACTAGTGCATCTCGCTTTATCTCTGTAGCCTCATGCTTCTCCTGTATTTCTGGAGGACGCCTTGGGGATGAAAACATGGCTGCCAGGGTTTGAAGCGGCATTGGGATCTGGGGACTCCCCATAGGAGCCAAATGACCTCATTGATATTTTGTCACCTTCCACAACCTGATTCTTCACTGGCCCTTTTGCAACTTGTTGAGTGACAGAGGGTTCAGGGTTGCTAAAGGTGTTTCCAAAGCAAATGGTGGAGGAAGAGGAGAATGCAAACAGCTAGAGGGGTGCAGGCACTCATCCTTGATGGTAGGACATTGAGGGACACTTCATGGGTAGTAATTGGTTATTGGGGGTTGCAGGGCTCTGAACTGCCTGTGACGGCTTGGGTGGGGAGTCCTGCACTGTGTCACAACCTGCTCAGAGAAGGGTTGTTTGACACTAATGAGTGGCTCTTAGGACTGAAAATCACTGAAAGGCTCCAAAGACGTTGGATAACCTCCTCAGGGCGAAGTAGAGTGGGTAAACAACAAGGTAAATTGTTTGTGGGATGCCCAGACAATTTCCCTTGCATCTTTTATAGCAAGCAGAAGAAAGGAAGCACTATCTACATGGTGAAAGCACAACAGTCCACAAGGGGCATGAAATGAACATCAGCACAAGAAGAGCGCAGAGCACATGGAGATCAATGTGCAGCGCTCCGGAAAAATCACAGACCAGAGATTACATGGCGATAATCCGAGCGTACAAAGGGCTAAGCAAGAGAAGCAATAATAAAGGAGTAAATAACAAAACAAACTACGTTGAAGCCAACAAGCCCACAATAGGGGGAAAACAACAAACACAATAACAAAGGCAGCACACAAGCAATGAAGGCACAGCACACAGACCATTGTCAGGAGCATGGCTTGTGATACACTGAGAGGTAGGATAAGATATCCCTCATGTTTTTGGTGGAGCTGCAAGAGAACAAGCCAGAATGAGCAAGTTGAGAACATAAGACAAAGAAGTGTGTCTAGCACATAGAGGTCAAAGCACAGCAGCCTTGAGGTTACAGAGCAGGCATTACATGGTAATCAACCATGTGTAAACATGCCTAAGCAACGGAACACAGACAAAGGAGCAGTGATTACAACAATGGGCCTCGCACAAGAGGTGCGCAGAACAAATTATGGAGCCACAGGAAGGAACAGGTCAACTGGAACACAGGTATCACCTTCCATTGACAGGAGGATGGCTTGTGACATGTCCAGTTCATCTAGAATAACTATTTTTCCAAGATAGAATAAGTCTCTGTTGCTCCAAGTGGAATACCTGCATGTCTGAGTGATGGACTGTGGCATTTTCAACACCTCTTTAAGTTCCTCTGGGATAGAAGAATTAATTGCAGCAATTGCAGCCAAGTAGCCAGGAAAACAGCCCTCTGTGGTCATTAGCTCATAAAGCATTCCCTGAGCAAGGTGCGCTCTACACCCAGTGAGGGAATTGGGTTTTCACTTCTTCCCTCCAAACCAGTAAGGGATGCCCAAGTTGTATGACACTAGCAGCAGATACCAATTTCTAGTCTTCTCAATGGGATACACAAGACTAGGTTCTACATCAATTGCTTGCTGGATGGCCTTGTGATAACCAAGACTCAATGGTGCCCATTGCCAGCCTACCTCTTTCTCTGCCAGATCATGGCTGGGATGTGCTCAGGAGTTGAAATCTGGCACTCAACAACAATGAGAGTTGACAAAACATAAAAACAGTTAAACAACTTTAACAGTGTGGGGAGTAGGCCATCCTTTGGATGTATCCACCTTGTCATTTTCATTGAGATGCCTTCAGGGGTGTTGCTGAAGTCAATGTGGGATACCAATGTGACAAATAAAAGGCATTTGGCAGGGTTGCAGAACAGGTAGTTTTTTCTGAGGTGATTAAGCACTTGTTTGGTATGTTTTTCATACTCAAATGCATGATCAGAAGCAATCAGGATGTCATTAAGGTGACCAATCACTGTAATGTCCAATAGGTCCTAGAAGGTATATTTGCAAACAGTTGGAAGAGAGTAGGAGTGTCTGTCAGTCTGAGGGCATGACACCCCACTCAACAGGGCCATATGTTGTCCCAATGCAGTTCCCCATTCATGCCCTACCTTAATTTGTGCACTGTGGTATCCAGTGCAAAACTCCTGCTGGTGAAGATCTTGGAATGCTTCAGTTTTTTCAAATGGTTTGCTTATGCACAACAGGGGCTGTTGATCCTTGATGGTTTTGTCAAAAGCATAATGATGCTCATTGATCCTTCTCCAGGTGAAGTCCTTGCTCTGTTACGCGCAGCTAGCCTGGTGTCAATGAGCTGCTTGAGTGCAGCAGACTACCTTGGTGGCATAGGGTATTTTGGAACACAGTAAACCTCTTTGCCTGCATTGAAGGCTGACTGTGCAGTCAAGATGCAGGTCAGAGGCATTTCAGTAAATCATTCATTGTCAAAGTTGCTCAGGAAATCATGAGACATCAAGCAAGCAATGCCGTAGCAAGCAGAGACTCCTGCCCACCTGGCTTCCACAGACTTGAATGGGAACAACCTCCAGATGGACCAGTTGGATTGCAGGGTTATGTCACAAGCCTCGCTCCTGACAATGGTCTATGTGTTGCCTCTTCATTGCTTGTTGGCTGCATTTGTTGTTCCGTTTGTTGTTTTTCCCCCTTTGCCACAACCTGCTCAGAGAAGCATTGTTTTTTGACTAATGTGTGGCTCTTAGCCCTGAGAATCACTGAGAGGCTCCAAAAGATGTTAGATAACCTCCTCAGGGCGAAATAGAGTGGGTAAATAACAAGGTAAATCGTTCTTGGGATTCCAAGACAATTTCCCTTGCATCTTTTATAGCAAACAGAAGAAGGGAAGCGCTACCTACATGGGGAAAACACAACAGTCCAAAAGGAGCATGAAAGGAACATCAGAACAAGAAGAGCATGTAGCACATGAGGCTCAATGCGCAGCGCTCCGAAAATCTCACAGACCAGAGAATACATGCCAATGATCCACGTGTACAAAGGGCTAAGCAAGACAAGCAACAACAAAAGAGTAAACAACAAAGCAAACTATGTGGCAGCCAACAAGCACACAACAGGGGGAAAACAACAAAGAGAACAACAAAGGCTGCCAACAAGTGAAGAAAGCGCAGCACACACACCTTTGTCAGGAGCAAGGCTTGTGACACCCTTGTTGTGTGGTTGTTGGCTGCCATGTTGCTCATTTGGATGTTTACTCCTTTGACATTGCTTCTCTCGCTTAGCCCGTTGTACGCGTGGATTATCGGCATGTAATCTCCGGTCTGTAATTTTTCCGGAGCGCTGCACATTGATCCCCATGTGGTTCTGGCTCTTCTGGTTCTGATGTTCCTCTCATGCTCCTTTTGGACTGTTGTGCTTTCCCCATGTAGATAGTGCTTCCTCTCTTCTGCTTGCTATAATGATGCAGGGGAAATCAGCTTGGAATCCCAAGAATGATTTACCTTGTTGTTTACCCACTGTACTTCGCCCTGAGGAGGTTATCCAAACATCTTTTGGAGCCTCTCAGTGATTTGCAGGCATAAGAGCCGGATATAAGTCTCAAACAACCCCTCTGTGAGCAGGTTGTGACAGGTTAGGTTGTTGTAACTTAGGCATGCCTAGAATTCTATGCCAGTCTTGAAGCTGCATCCCATATAACGTTGAAGTGAAGTAATGTGATCAAGTAGTGGATGTGAGATGGCAGTTGTATCGAATGGGGACCCTGAGTTCTCTGCCATCAATGCCAAAAGTTTGCTAGGTTGTTGGAGTTCACTGAGCATCTAGGAGTGGTGATGAGGAAGCCAAGGATTGCTAAAGTGGGGAGTGGAACTACAGTTGAGTAGAGCAGGATAGGAGCTTTTGATTTCCTCACTGACAACTGGAAGTAAAAGGCATATTTTTGTGAAAAGCCACACAGTATAGGGGTTCTATCAACAAATGTGGATCATTGGCATGTGCAGACACATCAGAGTGGTTGGCTATTCTTTGGCCCCTCCCTGGGAGGTTTGTTTGTGTCCTTGATGGTTCCTGCCTTCCCAAACTTCTTTTCAAGGACCCACATACATTTTAATCCCACAACCTGCTGCAATCTCTTGGACAGCAGGATTGGGCCACAACAAGTTCACTGAGGTAGAGCTTCTTCAAAGGCCTGGTGGACCTCTGGCTCAAAATGAGATTTCATGTGTTTTCTAGCTCTTTGATGCATCGCATGAGTGTTAGTGTGCAACTCTCCATTGAGCAACAGAACTTTGTAGGTCCCTCCATTGATGGGTTGTAAATCACGCTGTAAACACTCTTTGCCTCTCTCAATCTTTGTCAATGAACAGATGCCTGCTTCCTGAGGAACTTCGCTTTTCTGGGTGCTGTCAGTGCTCCATGCCCAGTGCTTGGGCTTCCTGTTGTCCCTGAGGATGGAACCAAACCTGTGTGCATCATGTGCCAAGCCACTTGAAGCTGAGAACACACTTGGAGCAGGAGGGTTTAGAATGGGGGCAGCTTGGAGTGGAATGCAAATGCCCCTATTGATGGCTGGCACTGTGTGAAGCTGATGAAAGTGCCAAAAAGCCGGTGTGAGGAGTACCCAGTCAGACAGCTGTGCACACTGGTGAACAGCTCCAAAAGATGATTGACAAGAAATTCACACCCCACTGGTGCGGATGAACAATATGCTCAAATTAACCTTGTGGTTACACAACAATTTCCCTTCCATCTATAATAGTAAGAAAAGACCAGGAACAACTAGCTTTGTTATGAAGAGGGAACACGTCGAAGGGGGCAATGTCAGAACCTTGGAGGAAGAAGGTCATGCAGCACATGTGGATCAACATGCAGGGTCCAAAAATTGGAGAGACTGCAGGATACATGCAATGTAACCAGGTGTTCAAAAGGCTCGGTGAGCAAAGAACAAGCAAAGCAGCAGTGCTCTAAATCATGTGATGCTGGGGAGTGCAAATCCAGAACAGACAGCAGAAATAACAAATGCACACAGCACAATGATGGTACACGCATACCATACAGTTCATTGCCAGGAGAGTGGCTCATGGTATGGCCCTGGAATAGGGCTCTGGTGGACTTATTGAACAATCTTCATGCTTGCTGTGGCCCACTGTCACAAGCCATGCTCCTGACATTGGTCCAGTGTTGGGTGCCTCTGTGCTGTGTGTCTGTCCCTCTCCCCCTTGCGCTCATCCTGTGCCACATATTTTGTTTTGATTGTTACTCCTTTGTTGCAACTTCTATTGCTTAGCTCTTGATACACGGAGTTGATCAGCATGAGGAACCCATCTTCTGTTTCTCCCATTTTGCTGACCTTAGATCTCCATGTCTTACACACCTGTTTCTTCTGATGTTCTTATCCTGCTCAATTTGGGCTTGCCGTGCTTTCCCCATGTAGATAGAGCTTTTTTTGTTTCTTGCTAAACAAGATGCAAGGGAAATTGTCCTGGAACCCCAAGAACAATCTACCTTGTTCTGTACTCACTCTACTGCACCCTGAGGAGGTTATCCAACATCATTTGGAGCCTCTCAGTGATTTTCAGGCCTAAGAGCCACTCATTAGTCTCAAACAACCCTTCTCTGAGCAGATTGTGACACCCACTTGGGAATTGGTGCATTACCCCAGAGGCTGTGGGGACTCCCCAAGCCATTGACAACTTGCATGGCCCTCTGCAAGCCATAGTCAGGCCCTTGGTAAGGGAGTGGGGGTGGTTGGAGTTCAGGAGTGTCTGGGATGCAGAGGCAATCAAAAGCAATTGGCAATGCTTTGTTGTTTTGGATGGAATTGTGTTCCACATACACTGTCAGTGCAAGCAACCATGCCTGGCATGCGGAGAGTTGCATGTAGTTTGGACAATTATTTGAGTGAAGTGGGGTGAGCAGTCAAAGGAACTGCTGCACAAAGAGGAGGGGAATTAGCTGCTGAGATACCAGTGGTACCTACAGTGCATATGCTGGAAAAGGATGTGCCCATTGGAAAGGCAGACTTGCCAAACTAGCTATCCTCCCTTCTGATTGTTCCAAGATCAAGTCATGGGCCATGCTCCTGACCATGGACTATGTGTTGTGTCTCAATGTTGTGCATTCTCTCTTTGGTGTGTGTACTCCACTCTCTCTGGGTCACACCTCCATCTATCACATATGTAGTTTTTTTGATTGATGCTCCTTTGTTAAGACTTCCCTTCCTTAGTTTGTCACACATGCAGCTGATTGGCATGTAAGGTCTGTCCTCTGGCTTCCTATTTGTGTGTTTAGATCTCTATTTGCTATACACATGGCTTCTGCTGATGTCCCTGTCATGCTCATCTTGGGCTTGCTGCACTTTCCCCCATAATTTGTGTCATTGTTTTGCTTGCCATAAAGAAAGCAACGGAAATTGTCTTGGTAACCCTTCAACAGTTCTTTTCCACTGCTTCTCCAAATGACATTGTGCTGTTAGAACCTTGCTGCACTCAGGGACCTGCCACTCCAGCTTGGTTGAAAACCACTCATGGGGAGTCCAGCAGCTTTGTCACCCTGGAGGTTAAGTACACACATTGCACTGCTGTCCAGTGCATCAAATGTGTCACAACCTGCTCAGAGAAGGGTTCTTTGAGACTAATGAGCAGCTCTTAGGCCTTAGGATCACTGAGAGGCTCCAAAGATGTTAGGTACCCTCTTCAGAGCAAAGTAGAGTGGGTAAACAACAAGGTAAATCATTCTTGGGGTTCCAAGATGGTTTCCCTTGCATCTATTATAGCAAGCAAACAAAAGACACACTATCTACATTGGGAAAGCACAGCAAGCCCCAATTGAGCAGGATAAAAATATCAGAAGAAGAAGGGTGTGTAGCACACAGAGATCTAAGCAAAGCAACATGGACAAAAGAGAAGATGGGGTCTACATTCTGATCAACCACATGTGTCAACAACTAAGCAATGAAAGTTGTGACAAAGAAGTAACAGTAACAAAAAAATATGTTGCTCAGGATGAGCACTTGAGGGAGAGGGAGAGACACTCAGCATAGACACCCAACAATGGACTATTGTCAGGAGCTTGGCTCATCACAAAATGTGGCAGAAGCCACATATATGAAGGCTGCAAGACTGGAATGCACGTAATCCCCTCAATAAAGAGTTTGGAAAGGCAAGAAGATCTGAGGCAGTGGAAAAGCTCCCAGGAACAGGGTAAAGTCCAGGGTGCTCCCAATCTGTGTGAGTATGTGCCCACTCCCTTTGTCTCAGTCGCTGTCCAGAGACTGTGATGTGAGTTTAGACTGGCCCAGGTTACCCAAAGCTAATCCTGGTATGAAGTGGGTCACTCTTGCTGTTTGTCCTTGCAGTTCTGTAGAAGCCAGGTTGGCAGCAGCTCCTTGTGCCACAAGATCAAACAAAATGTGCAAATCCTTGAGGTTTCCAATGTAAAAATGGTTGGTACACTCAGATACTGAGCTCTAGTTGGCTGTTTTTATAGTGATGGCAAGCAATAACCCCATGGAATGTTACAGAAATTGCATGCAATGAAGTACTTCCAGCAGTAGAAGGTGCTGCTGTGTAGGGCAGTGAGATCATGGGTGAGGTGGTACAGCTAGCCATAGTGCACATGGTAGAACAAATTGGGCCCCTTGCATTAGCAGGCATGCTTGGTGGCAGGAGGGATGAGCACAAAGTAAAGGAAGGGATAGCCTGAGTCTAGGTTGCTCTTGAAGCCCTTTGGCATGTAATGACGTTACAGTCAGCTGCAAATGTAACACTAAAAGACCCTGAGGTAACCACCAGACTTGCATAGAGACTTAACCCAAGTGTTTTTGCATGTTGAATACTTAATAAAAATATTTGCACAGTATGCCAGAGCTGATCAAGGGTTTGAGTCAATATGCAGTGCTCTGGAAAAATCACAGACTGGAGAATACATGCCGCTGAGCCAGGGGTACAAAGGGCTAAGCAGGAGAAGTAACAACAAAGGAGTAAACAACAGAACAAACTACGTGGCAACCAACAAGCACACAGCAGGGCAAAAACAACAAACAGAACAACAAAGGCAGCCAACAAGCAAAGAAGGTGCAGCACACAGACCATTGTCAGGAGCAAGGCTCATGACATTGCCCCCCCTAAAATGGACCATTGGCGGAGTGATTGGACCATTGCTGCTTGCCCCCACCTACTTGGGAAGTGCTGCCCCAATCAGAAGCAACTGGAGGCTCTAGAAACCATCCACAACTTGCTGCAGGCTCCTCTGGAAGTGATTCAGGCTCTGGGTACCAGAGGAGAGGTGGATTGGGCTCTTAATTGTCTCTGAGCGCAAGTTGATTGAAAGAAACATGCAATTCCTTGTTGTTCCTGATGTAGAAGTGGTCTATGTACTCAGATAGGGAGACTTCAACCTCCAGTGGGCAGTTTTTGTTGTGATGCTAAGCAATGACCCTGTGGCAATTGCAGAAATCATGTGCAATAAGATGGTGCCCACAATAGCAGGGACCATGGCACAGGGAAGTGGGATTGTTGCTGCTGAGGTAGTAAAGATTGCCATAGCGCACATGGTAGAGAAGATCAGGCCCCTAGCGCAAGCAGGCATGCTGGGTAGCAGCAGGAATGAGCCCAAAGTGCAGGTAGGGGATGCCTGAGTTTAGTTTGCTTTTGAAGCCTTCTGGCATATAGTGGAGGTAGGTATCCAAGCTGCCCCAGCTGTTGAAAGGGGTGTTGTTGTGGGGGCAATGAATGGACATGATGGACAGCAGTAGAGGAGTTTGGGCAGAGCTTGGGGTGCTTGAGTGAGGCAATGGCTGCAAGAAAGTGGGTTTTGGTGGCAATGGACATGCATTTGCCGGCTGGCCTTTTAAACTGAGGTAGGGCACATGGAATCAGATCATCAGGCTGTGGGGCATTGAGAACATTAGCATAGAAGTCCTGCAATTTGTCCTCCAAGTGCACAAAATCAGAAGCAGGCTCAAAAGTGTTGTCAAGCAGTCCATAGCGTTGCCAACAAACCCTGTACTTCCAGATTCCATCATCCAGCTTCCAATCAATCAGTTTGTCCACCTCATCAACTTCTTCCCCATCTTCTGTGATCACAGGGGGTGGTTGTTGGAGGGTGTGCTTGAGATCAGTGTCCTGCTTTACTCTAGAGAGCAGAGCAACATGGAAAACATCATGGATCTTCATCATCTCAGGGAGCTCTAAGCAGTAAGCATGGGAGCCTATGTGCTCCAGAACAGGGAAGGGAACATATTGCTTGTGATCCAGCTTCTTGTTGGGGCGTTGGGACTTGATATGTGTGCCTAACAACCAAACTTTATCTCCAACTTCAAATTGTGGCATAGAAACTCCATGATATGCTGCTTTGTAGCGCTCCTGAGTCCATTTCAGTGTTTCCTGGACCTCCTCTATCACAGCCCTGAGTTCTGCAGCCCTGTCATCAGCAACCAGCATTCCTGTGGGTTCCAGGCTGGGTGAGATGGCAGGAGAGTGGCCATACACAAGCTCAAAGGGAGATAATCCAGTGGCTTCACTCTTGGAGTTATTGTGACAGAACTCAGCAAGAGGTAGCAAATCCACCCAGTCTGTCTGCTTGTGGTTGATGAAAGTGCGCAAATAAGCCTCTAGCAATTGATTCAGATGCTCAATTTGGCCATCAGTTTGTGGATGATAAGCTGTGGAAAATGCAGGGTCAATTTGCAGCACCTTGCACAGTGCCTCAAGGAATTTGCTGTTGAAGTTGAGCCTCTGTCTGAAACTGTTTGCTTAGGAGTGCCATGGAGACGCCAAACATTCTTGAGGCAGAGATCTGCCACATCTTCTGCTGTTGATGATTCTTTGCAGAGGATGAAACGCACCATTTTGGAGAAGCAATCAACAACAACCAGGGTGCTATCAAGGCCCTTGCTCTTGGGAAGTTGGACAATGAAATCATAGGAGCAATCCTCCCAAGGGCCAGCATGACTAGGTAATGGCTGAAGGGGAGCATGCTTTTCTGTGCCTTTGCTCCTTTGGCAGATTTTGCAGGAATCCACATAGCAATTGATTTGAAACTTCATAGCAGGCCAGTAGTAGTGCCTAGATATTAGCTCTAGAGTGCTCATGTGTCCCTGGTGACCAGCTGCTGGAGTGTTATGGAAATGAGATAGCAACTCCTGTTTGAGCTCAGGTTCATCTGGAACAACAATTCTGCCTTGGTAAAACAAAACTCCTTTGCTTAAAGTGTAATCTTTGAACTTCTGAGCAATGGAATGCAGCATATTAGCAGGTTCCAGGACAGCAGACATGACACTGTGAAGGCTAGGGTCATCAAGAAGCGCCTCTTTGAGTTTCTCAAGGAAGGAAGCACTGATCATAGCAGAGAAGCCAGAAAATTGATCCTCCCTGATCATCAGTTGAGGAAGAGCCTTTTCTGCTGTGTGATCTGTGCATCTGGACAAGGCATCCGGTTTCTGGGACTGTTTACCTGGCCTGTTAGCAATGACAAAGTTGTAGGAAGCAAGCAGCAGATACCAGCATGCATGACAACAATTGAATGTCCTAGCAGTTTTCCAATACTCCAAGTTCTTGTGATCAGTGAAGACAATGATAGGTTGCTCAGTTCCTTCCAGGAATATGTGCCAGTGTTCAGATGACCAAATAATAGCCAGTAGTTCCTTCTCATGAGTGTAAAAGTTCAGCTCAGCAGGGGAGAAGCTTGCAGACATGAAGGCAACAGGGTGCAAGTGACCATCAGCCTGTCTCAGTGACAGCACAGCACCCAGGGTGGTTCCAGAAGCATCTGTCTCCAGGAAATAGGGCAGCTTCTCATCTGGATGTGCAAGAGAGGGTTCCATGCAAATTGCTTCCTTGATGGCATCAAATGAGCACTGCTCAGCCTCTGTCCATTGCCAGGCAACCTCCTTCTTGGTGAGATCATTCAGAGGGTGTGCTAAGGGGCTGAAATCAGGCACAAAGCAGCAATAAAAATTGGCAAAGCCCAGGAATGCTTGAACTTGTTTCACAGTGAGAGGAGCAGGCCATTCCTTGACTGCTTGAACCTTGTCTTTTTCCATGGAAATGTCTTCAGGAGTGATCACAAGGCCAAATAATGTACTGAGGTGACAAGGAAGTGACATTTGGCAGGGTTGCAGAAGAGCTGATTGTCCCTAAGTTGCTTAAGCACTTCTTTGACATGTTCCTCATGCTCAGCAACAGAATTAGAGAAGATCAGGATGTCATCAAGGTAAACAAGATCTTGGCATGCTTGAGTTTCTCCACAAGGCTGTCTTGGTGTGGCAGGGGGTAGCAATCTTTGTGGTGTTGTTGTTAAGGCAACAATAATCATTCACCAGTCTCAGGTCATCAAGTCCCTTGGGAACAAACATCACCAGAGCACCTCCAGGTGAAGTACTTGGCCTAATCTTCCCAGCCGCCAGCTCAGTGTCAATATACTGCTTGAGAACAGCAGTCTCCTTGGGTGTCGTAGGATTAATTGGCCCCCAGGGGATGTCTTTTCCAGGCTCCAGGTTGATCTCACAGTCATAGGGACAATGAGGTGGCAGTTTGACAAAGAATTCCTTGCCAAAGACACTTAGGAAGTCATGAAATATTGGGGGAACTATCTTGTGAAGGGGTGACACTTCTGCCAGTCTAGACTCCATGGATCTGTGTGGAAGAACCTCAAGAGTAGCCCAATTGATGTCAGGGTTAGCTTCTTGTAACCAGGGCATGCCTAGAATCATGTCTCTGTCTCCAAGCAGCAAGCAGTAGAAGGTTTGAGCAAAAGAATGTGAGAAGGCAGTGAATTTGAAGCAGCATTTGAATCTGATGGAGTCCCTGACTTCTTTGCCATCAATTCCAACAACTGGGCGTGCTGCTTGCAGCTCAGTGAGGGTCAGGGGGTGCTGGCAAGCAAATCTGGGATTGATGAAGTTGGCAGATGAACCAGAGTCAAGCAAAGCAGAATAAGAGTCTGTGATTCCCTCAATGTCAATAGGTAGAATGGGGGCTGAATTTTTGTGAAGAGTAGCACAATACAGAGGTTGTAAAGACAAAGGAGGATTATTGGCGCATGTAGACACAGTACAACAGCGCCCTAGACTTTGCGTGACTGCTGAGAGGCTTCTGCAACTTCCTCACTGGTTCCAGCTTTTCCAAACTCCTTTTTGGGAGTTTCCACACACCATCTAGTTTTGCAGTCTTCAAACTTGTGTTTTCTGCCACATTTGATGCATTGCCCAGCAATGTGTGACGCTTGTCCTTGATTTCCCAGGTAACAAAGCCCACAGACTTGCCCTGGGCGGGTCTAGAAGTGGCTGGACTGGTCTCTGAGGTGCAGGGAGCTTCAAATAGTGTGTTGGCAATCAAACAAGCAGTAGAAATGAGCTGATCCTGGGTTGTGATGTTTTGAGTGATTGTGAACTCAATCAGCTTCTGGCAGACTTCTTGCTTGAGTCCTTGGCAGAATGCGGCCATCAGGGCTTCATCCTGCCACTCCAGATCACCTGTAATAATGCAGAAGTTGGTGGAATAATTGCTGGCTGAGCAGATTTGAGTTAGAGCATGGTCTTGCACTCTGCCACTTGTTTTGCTGCAGTGTTTGACCAGGGGGAGATGAATCCTGATTCAAAAGCAGTCCAGCTGATCAGGAGGGCATCTGCATCTCCATTGACAAGTTTGTTGAGGTAGAACTGCCCCCAATTATGCAGCTGGCCTTCTTTCAGGTTCATCAGAACATAGGTGATCTTAGAATGATCAGAGGGAAAGTGTCACAACCCTAACCAAACCTTGGAGGCCAAGACTCCACAGGTGGTGAGGATGGGGGTTGGGACAACAAGAAAGGTCAAATGTATGGCACTAAGGCCTAAGTGAGTCACGTGACAAGTAATTGGGGGAAGACAACAAGAGAGCAAGTCTTGTAGAGACCAGACTTTTGTTGCTGATATATATCCTATCTGGTGTGGCTATGTACAATAGATAGAAGGCAACAAGGCAGAGAACAAGGAAAAAGCAAGAGCCAGAGAGAAGTGCAAGCAAGACAAAGGAGACACAATAAGCCCATGGAGGACAAGGCAAAGAGAAGACATGCCAGGCAGGCATGTCCCGCAATCATGGCTTACAGAAAGGCGACTAAATGCGCCAAGGTGAGCAGAACAAGACCAAACACAAGGCAAACAGACAAAGGATGGGAAACAAGAAAACATCATGACACTACCCCCCCTTCTAGGCCGGGGCTCACTCTACAAGAGACAAAACAGAAGACCTGCGACTAACCAAGACAAATTCCTCCTCATCATTCAACACAAAGGGGTCCGCTGCTGTCCCAGTAGCTTTCCAGACGTCCTCCTTGTTGTCATCTGTCAAATTGATGATGGGCTCTTTGCATCCTGGGACCTTGGTGAGGTCAATGACCTGGAAGGGGTCTTGGAGACCCAGTTGGGAATGCCTTGAGGTATCCATGATTTCCCAGGCATCGTAGATGTCCTGGGCCTTGTGGGCAATCCAGTTGTTCCACTGGACAAGGGGTGGCCAACAAAGGAGCAAGGGAGATGGCAGTGGCATGAGCCAGCCCCAATGATGAAATAGAACACCCGCTGCATCCCAGAGTGCCAATACTGGCTGTTTTTGGAGGGGGGGATGACTTCAAGTGTTTGCTTGAAGGAGGCCAAGCATGTGTAGAGGTCCTGATAGATGCAGACCATGAAGGTGTTGGGGGAAAGGGTAGAGGTGGACATAGTGCAGGGGGCAAAGCAAGGGTAGGAGGTGGTTTTAGTGCAGGAGGGAGGAAACCAAAAACTTTTTTGTGAGGAACTTGGATCCCAGCTGCCTCTTTTATATGCTTAGAACGCCTAATGGGCTGTTCTTCCTTCTGTTCAACTGTTGAGTCATCCTTTGTTTCCTCATGGCACCACTTCCTGGTAACCTTGGGGACTTGCATGATGGCTTCAGGATGTTCCAGATGGAACTCCTTAATGAGTTCTGATGGGTTGCCAAGGTTTTCCAAAGGTTCCCAAGAATCATGTTTTGATGTGTGACCTTTCCACTTGACAAAGTATTCCAAAACTCCCTTCTTGATCCTGGAGCTCTGTATCTTTGTGACCTCATATTCCTCTTCTCCTTCAGGTGTTTCTATGGCAGAGGGCGGTTCCACATGGCAACCCTCAATCTTGTCTTCCTCATACTTGGCCAGTCGCAAGACATTGACTACCAGGTGCATGCTCATGGAAGGTGGGAGTTCCAGTCAATATGCATTCCTTCCTACTGCTTCCAGAATTGTGAATGGTCTGAGGCAGTTATGCAAGAGTTTCAGGGACAGTTGATTGGTTGTGATATGATCATGGCTGAGCCAAACTTTATTGCCTATGATGAAGGAATCTTTGCAATGCTTCCAATCCGCATATTCCTTGTCTTGTTCCTTGCTCAGGATGAGGCTAACCTTGGCTTCTTCCAGGTTGCCTTGGATCCATTGAGTGTGGGCTGCGGCCTCCAGCATTGATCCATCTTCCACTGGAGTTCCTTCAATCAATGGGTGGCAAGCCGTGTTGGCAAAGAAAGGTGTCATGCCAATGCTGGAGTGGAAAGAGTTGTTGTATGCAAATTTGGCAAATGGTAGCAGTGATGCCCAATCATGCTGTCTGAATGAGCAATATGTCCAAATGAAGGCTTTGACCATTTGATTGATGCGCTCTGTTTGTCCACAGTTTCAGGGTGATATGCAGTGGAGAGTCTGGGCCAAATGTTCAAGGCTTGATAGAGTTCTTTCATGAATCTAGATGCAAAGGTAGGCCTGTGATCCTACACAACTGTTTCTGGGGTGCCATGTAATTTCCAACAGTGTTCCATGAATAACTCCACAAGTTTAGGGGATGTGGTCTTCTCAGAGCAGGGGATGAAGTGCGCCATCTTGGTCAAGGTATTGATGATCACCAGTATGGAGTCTAGACCTTTGGAAAGTGGCAGTTTGACAATCATATTGACCAAAATGTGTTGCCAGGGTTTAGAAGGAAGTTCAAGTGGTTGTAATTCTCCAAGGGTTCACTGGTTAATTGGCTTGGAACATTGGCACAACTCACATGATGATACATATTTGTTGATGTATGCCTTCATGGATGGCCACCCATATTGCTGTTTGACCAATTCCAATGTCTTTGCTTGTCCCATGTGTCCTACTGCTTTGTTGTCATGATGGAGTTCTAAAATCTGGTGCTTGATTTTGTTGTTGCTTGGGACATAAATCCTTCCTTTGCAGTACAGTAATCAATGTGTACAAGTACAAAAACCCCCATAATGTCCCTGAATATAGAGTTCATTAGGGACTGGAAGCTAGATGGGGTGTTTTTTAGGCCAAAGGGCATGACTTTCCACTCATACATGCCGTATTGAGTTTTGAAGGCTGTTTTCCATTTGTGTCCTGCTGCTATACAAGTTTGATGGAATCCTTGTGCCAAGTCCAGAGTGGTCCCAATGACAAACCCTTCCAGGGCCCTTAACCATTGATCCAGTAGAGGTATTCCGCTTGCATTGAATTTGCTGTGCAAATTCACATATCTGAAGTCAACACAAAAGCATAACTCTGGGTTGTTTGGATCTTCTGGATGGGGTTTCTTGACAAACAGAACTGGTGAGGCCAAAGGAGATTGGGAAATCTGAATGTGTCCTCTTTGGATAAGGGTTTCTAGTACTTTCTTCATTTCTTTGTCTTTGGCCTGGGATGTTTTGTAAATAGGGCCATGCTTTAGTTTGGCCTCTGGTAGGAGGTCGAGTGTAGTGTCAGTTGGTCTGTGTGGTGGGAGTTCTTCCAATCTGGACTCATCAAATACATCTGCAAACTCCTTGTATTCCTCTGGTAATGTAGTTTCAGCTGCAATTTGGAGTGTAGATGGAACCTCAAGGCAGTTCTTTGAGCAGAACTCCCTTGTGTATGCAATCATCCTATTTTTCCAATTAATTTGTGGGTTATGTTTCTTGAGCCAGGACATTCCGGGTACAATAGGATGTCTTCCAATGTTTGTGACGTGACATTCTATTTTGCTGGAATGTGTTCCCATGATAAGTTTAAATTTAGTGTAGTGGGTGACTTTGCCAGACAAAACTTCACACCTGTCTATAACTCGTAGAGTCTTTGGTTTTTTGTGTTGAAAAAGGGGAAGGTTTGCTTCTTTTGCTAGGGAAGGGTTGATGAAGCAGGATGTTGTGCCGCAATCTAGGAGTGCTTGTCCAGAGAATTTCTTTGATTTGTTGACTGACTTAGAATCAGGAGCCGTAGTTAGTGGATGAGCAGTGAAATCAATGTATAATTGGTTTTTATGTGATATTGACATGATTTCAAGTTCATCCATGTTACTAGCTAGTATATCACCAAGTACTTGGCTCCTTAATAAGCCTTGGTGATGTCTTTTCCCAACTCAATATCTGAAGAAATTTCTTCAATCTGAGCTTCAAAACCTGATGCTGTGTTCTTGGAAGGACAGACCCTTGCTGAATGTCCCTTGCCACTGCAGGTGAAGCAAATCATTGGTCCTTTTCCTTTGCTATCAAGATCCATTGCATTGGGGTCTTTTGCAGGAGTGGATGATTTAGGCATTTGGAGTGTAGGAGCATTGAAGGTAGTGGTTCTGGTGTCCTTTTGAATTGCTCCAAACAGGATGTTTCCTTTAGTTCCATCATCCCAGGAAATTTGTGGAACTGGGTGGCCCTTGGCATTTTTGGTGATACTTGGGATTTTGCCATATTGCACCCCCTGTAGGTTTTGACATAAAGACGCAGTCATTTACGTTGAACCTTTGTCCTAGTACGGTGTTTGGGTTGCTTGTAGCTGCCTTAGATGTGGCTTGTTTTGAAGTGCTAGTTTGCAGGCTTTGGGTTTTCTTGGGTGCATTGATGGCGTTCATTGTGGAATCAATCTCCAAGGCCCTTTCACAAACTTGGTTGAAGGTTCTTGTTGCTTCATGGGGTTTAAAGTTTTGCAATACCATGGCCATCTTGATTTTGTCTTTGAGACCATTGTAGAAATCATCACGGAGTACTTGGTCAGTGTACCCAAGTACCAATGAATAAGTAATGAAGTCTTGTAGATAGTCTTGGACCAAATTCTTCTGGATCAGCTTCTTGTATAGTTGCCTGAAGCAATCAATCTTGTGAACGTCACCAAACCTGGCTTGCATTTCATTCCAGAATTTGTCCATGTCATGTAGCCAATTTGTTGCTCCCCTTCGTGCTGTGTCTGCATCAATTCCCAGTTGCATCCATACATAGGCAGGTCCTTTGCAGTAACCCATGATGTAGGTAATTTTCTGTTCTGTGGTTGCTTGTGGGGATGTGTGGTTTATGTACTAGGCCTCCCCTAAAGAGCGTGACCACGTGATCACTCTGCCCCTGTACATGCAAATATTTGCTTGTACTTCATTACACAGCAATCCAGGTGCAATTTTCTGTGTATAATACATTTAAACAAGACTGTTACATGATCAGCACCTGGTGTGGGACCCTTTGGCATGTTTAACGGCTTGTACTTGAGCATCCATCTTCCCAGTATGTTTATCAATATCTTTGGGAGCTATGGACTCCCTAGCCTGTTGCACAGCCTCCCAAAGAGCTTGAGGGTTTTGTCAAGCTCCTGGGATCTTGAAAACATGCGATTTGAGGAGACACCATATTGGCTCAATTGGGTTTAAGTCAGGAGAAGTGGGGGGATGAGGGAGTTGCTTGATACCCAGAGCTTCTCGTACCCGTTTGGCAGCCGGTCCCTTATGACATGGGGCACCATCTTCTACAATTAAAATTTTGCAACCCCTCTCTTCCTTCAGCTGGTTCCAAAAGTTGCACAGAGGTCCCGAGAGGACTTGGTCAGCATAGCCATGAGACTTGAGGCCCCTGCCAGTTTGATGCCCATATTTGTTTGTTGAATATGATGAGGTTTTGATGTGGATGATTGGACCCTTTCTGCCCTGTGCAATTGCCCCCCAAAGCATAAGTGATTGCCAACCACTATAGTAACTGGAAGCCACACATTTGGCCAGGTAGGCCTCATCTGCCCAACGGGTGACCATCAGGCACCCTGGCTTTTCCCCAGTGTTGATATGCACCTCATTGGTCCACATAACTTCTGCCCAGTCCCGCCCGTTGTTATTCTGGGCCCATGCGACCCGTTTGTCAATTGTAACGGGCTTGAGGTGTGGCTTGGTGACGGCAACATGGCAATTGTATCCGGCTTCTTTGGCAACCTTCTGAACCATGTGGCCATTGACAAAGCCAATGCGCTCCGCAATGGCTGCGTAGGGCTCAAAACAATGCTTGAGGATTGTCTGGATAATCCTGCGCTTAGTACGGGCATCAACCGCAGATGGGCAACCAGAGCAGGGGTGAGGAAGAGGGGTATTGTATTTTCTGTTGTACTTCAGAATCTTGGACACGACACTACGGGAAATGCCCAGACAAGTGGCAATTTCATGGTGTTTGTAGCCTTCCTCCCTCAGGGCAAGGATACGACCCCAATTAACAGCAGAAATAGTAGTGTTGCAAGCACGAGTCATTTGGAGCAAAAAGGTTGGGTTTCAACCTGGTCACATGCATTTGGTCACACTCTTTAGGGGAGGCCTAGTACAAGGTGCATTGCGATGTAAACTTGTCAAATTTGTCCATATCTCCAGAGAATTCTTCTGGGGGGTGCATTTTGAGTTTGTATCCCAGAGTAGTTGTCGACGCGGTGGTGGAGGGTGTTGCTCCCAGGTTTGCAAGTGACTGAGACACTGCATTCATTAATTGGTGAAGGGGTGTGATTTGTGCAGTTTGATTCTGAATTGCAATGATGTCTGCAATGTTATTGTTGATTCCCTGTTCTAGGGTAGAGGTGATACCATTCAAGGCATTGATGTGACCGTTAATTTTTTGCACTTCGTCTATTAAAGCATTGATTGCATGTGCAACTACATCAGGTCCGGATGTTGCCAAAATTTGGGTAAATCCCCCTTGACTTGGTGATGGGGCTCTCAACATGTTGGGGCAGGGAACAAGTAGATTTATTGGGATCCAAGACTGTACAAAATATTGCAAATCCTTCTTTGAACCATTCTATCTTTAATGAAGCGCAAACTCCTCAAAAGCACCAATTCAACATTTTTGTCTTCCAAGAACAACATGTTGATTACTCCTAGTTTGTTGTACTGTTCATATATATAGTTACAACAAACGTCTTCAATAAAGAGTGATAGGGATTCTAGTCTAAGCTGTTCCCTGTGTTGTTCCTGTGTGAGTTGAGGTCTTGGTCCCACTGAAAAGGGTTGGGTGCAATGGTATTAAGGTGATTTAGAAGGCAGTAATCCTGGTTAATAGGAATATGCACTTCTGTTGCAAGATGACAATATTTGCTCTTGATTTTGTCTTTAAGGGTCTTGATGGTGCACCACTGATGTTTGTTGTTGTTGATGAGGTTTTCGACCTTTTGAGTATGTTTTTCTTGGATTTTAATAAGTTGGTCACAATTTTTGATCAGGACGCGGGTTTGTTCTTGCAGGTGCTCAACTTTGATGTTGGTGTCAGCTAGGTAATGCTTTGGACACAATCTTGATTGGCTTGTTGCTTGTTTGTGTTCTCAATGCTTATTTCAATGAACTCAAGCCTTGAGTGGAGTGTTTGATAGTTGGGTTTGAGTTGGTTGTGGTTTTCATTGTTTCTTGTATGCTCGACCCTTAGTTCCTCTGCTTGCTCAACTTGATCTTCTTCCAGTACCTCAATTCAACTGTTTAATTTGTCAACCTTGGTGTCTAGATCAAGTACAAAGTCCTTTAGTCTAAAGACTGCTTTGCAGAGGCTAAAGAATGCAGGGAACACTTTTAAGGTTAATTAGTCAGTTACTAATTAATCCCTTTTTAGTGCGTACTGATGGAAATGACAAGTTGATGTGGTTCTTGATGGACGTGAGTGTTAACTTGGGTGGTGCTCCAACCACTTTCCAGGTTGGCTTGAGAGGATCTGGCTTCCTCAAGATGTTGATTTGGATGTGAAGGGTGCTAGACGCTAAGCTTTTGCTTCATATACTCCTTATCTGATCTTATCAGTTATCAACAGCCTTGGGCAGGTGTGATAGTGACAGTGTATGACAGAGTAAGGGTGTATTTAGCTGACTAAAGCCGCTATGACCCAAAAGAGGATAACAATTGGGTTCACTGACAGCATATAGCAATGTGGGACTACTGGTCTATATCAAGTATAGCTTGTTGTCCATTGTACTATGCCTGTTTTCCCATGTACGTTCTATCTACTTGGTGGAAGAGCAGGAGCTTAAGGCTGATGCTTAAAAGGCTTGACCTAATGTCCCGACTTGGATCAATTAGGTGTATAAAAGGTTAAGGGGCTTGACTTAGACAAGTCTTAGAACCCAAGGAGTAATGATAGTAAGAGGATTTGATTGAGCAAGTCCTAGTGGAGAGGAGGTCAAGCCTTGTTTATTAACCGGCTTGACCTCTGGGTTATTACACATGAGGGATCAGTGCCATGTCATCATCTATTGGTGTGAGAAAGCCAAGTACAACTGATGATAAGCAAGATAAGAGGTATGACTCAATATTCTGGAAGTTCCAGAAGCAGCACCAATATCAAATGAAAAGACAAATACATCACATGATACAAGTTAAGTGCCAAAGGACATTTGTACCAAAAAAGGAAAGTGTTCGAAAAAAAGAATATAAAATCAGAATAAAATGTCTGAGCTTAGTCAGCTCATGACAGCTCATAAGTCTCAAACAACCCTTCTCTGAGCAGGTTGTAACAGCATTGGAAGGCAGCAGGAGCAATGTAGTTGTTTCTGCTTGTTGCATTCAGCAGCCTGTTTAGTAATCTCTACATGTTAGGTATGCAAATTGATATGATCAATGAGTGCAGCTCACCTTCTTCAGTGACAACCCAGCACATTTCAAGCTCCACCAGATGGTGCTGAGAGATACATCAATCCCTTGTGAGTCCCACAGCATACACTCAAGCTCATCAAGATAAATATCTGGTTGTTGACATACTGCTCCGAGGAGAAACCAGGTGTATAGCTGTGTAAACAGACTCATAGATTGGGCTATAGTGAACAAATACCTGAATATCAACATGAGTATGCATTCTGGTACATCCACCTTGCTGTTTGGAGGTTGGAAGGCTGCACAACCCAGTCTGATGGAAATGACCTAGTATTGATTAGACAGTTTGCAAACTAATTCCAGTATATAGAGCAATCTCAGTGCGTTTGAGAAAGAGGGACATGTGTATTACAATGTCCTGAGCATCTTGAGAGTAGGGGTGCTTTTTTGAGGCCATGGTGGCTGTGGTCAAAGCAAGTGTAAATCAAGGTGGAGATCAAAAAACAAATCAGCTAAGAGTCTGAGCAATTTACAACCTCAAATGTTACCATGTCACTTAGACAAAAATATTTTCACCTGCAACATCACCATGCAAATCTAATGGTCAAAATATAAAAGAAAATCCACCAAGATTTGAGCTCAGAATGAGTAAAATACACACTCCAACTGATCTTGCTGAGTTTTTATGATAATCATGTGTGGTAAGTACTTCCACCTGTGTCTCAGCTCTGTGGTTCTCATGTATATTTCACATACTGAAACACTTAGAATTGGGGGACTAATGGCCCATCTGGTGCTCCTCTCAGTCCCCAATCTCCTTGCTCACTGTGAAGCAAATTGACAGAATTTCAACTATTTTTTTTCGAGCCCCTGCAATAGTATCTTGAAGGCTCTCAAGTATTTTTGTGTTATTCCTATGATTTGTATAAACAAATTTAACATTGACCAACAAATGAAGCCCCCAGGGTCAACTTTTGATCATGAAAAGCGCCAAGTGCAATGCTCATTGCAAATGGCTGTAATGACAAGGCTTTACACAATTGATCTGGTAGTATGAACAAGAACAGGGGAACAGGTGGAAACCCAGGTCCTTTAAAGGGTACTGGTCTAACACATGCATGTACAAAGAACCAAGTTGCCATGCCTTGTGTGGCACCTCCACTCCATCTCGGAACCGTTACTGTGACTGCTACACCATAGTGGCCTGACCATAGTTCATGTAGGAAGTAAAACAAGCAATGCACACATGCAAGCGCTCAACATTGTGGGGCCCTTCCAAGATGGGCGTGAACTCTGCTTGCTGCTCCTCCTGAGCGTTTTGAAGTTGCCAACAGCTCAACAAGCACCTCCCATTGATACTGCAACCCTGCAAGATTCTTGGTGTATGCTGCCTTCCAGGCTCAGCAAGGTCCCTAACCATCACAAAAAACACACCCTCAAAAAACACAAGAACTATATCATCAAAACCGGCCAATGCTATTAAGATCAAACTATTACAAGCCCACAGGAGACTCCCATCGGGAACCCTCCCCTCATCTAGATATATGTATGCACTATACCATTCAAACAATGTGTAAAGAAATGTTACGCCAATGGTGTTGACGCCGCCAACGCAAGCTCCTCCTCCACCACCCTGCGTCCCTCAGTGGTGAGCACGGGCTGCCCGCTGGAGATATCCGGCTCGAAGTAGACGGGCACGAATCTATCGGCTCCCCGTAAGTACCGGCATTGTTCGAGGACGGGAAACAACTTACTCTTCGTTCTTGGCCTTTCTCGCAGCTGCGTCATCGCGCTGCTGCTGCTCAATGTTCTGCTTGACTCGTGTCGCCTCGCCATAATTCTTCGACAATAAGTTCTTGGTCACGTGCTCCCACAACCGGTGAGACTCGTTTGGCAATTGTTGCTCGATGGGCCGCACTTGTTTAGGAATTATCGCCAAATTGGAAAGATCAACCAGAGTGTGAGTATCCTAAGGCAAGACGGGTACGCAGTCTTAGTACTAGTTGAACCCCTTCAAATAACCCCAACGCTCACAGTTTCTCCCACCCTTTTCCATTTGATTAATCCGCGCCAAGTTCCATCGAATGTGGCTACGACGCGCGATTGTGGGACATTCTTTACTCGGTTCCATGACGCGCATTCGTCGGGATCGGAAGGATTATACGTGTGGATAACACCCTCCACGAGAAACTGCGACTTGCCCAACCAGGACTATTCAATCGTGTAGCGTGCCGTGTCAGTTCATTCTCCGAGCCGCGTGAACAAGCACTCACCTCCTCCTTGTACTCGATGACTGCGCGCAGACTATCCTTTCCCGGTCGCTCACAAGTTACAATGGTCTAAAAATGACGATCAGGTTGAGAAACACCGTTGGCGAATCCAGCCAAGCGACACTCACGCAATCACTCATTGTCGCATAGAATTGACCACGCAATATGCCATTAACATTGGCCGAGTTGTGCGTGATACGATACTTCTCGCCATTTCCTGCCCGGAGAAATCGCGAGTTAATGAATGAACAGACCATGTAACGCGAGAAAGTCCCCGCATTAGGATGGTTTGCAAGCCGCACCTGGTCCTTTGGTTAAGCTGATGAAAATTCCCTTGTTCAGGGAACCAGGAGTGACTCGCACAGATGTACCGGTAACCTTGGCTGAGATTTGATCGACCTTCAATTGATCCAGGTTTAAAGTGCAATTGGGATATTTATGGCAAAGTGGGATGGAATGACGAAACCAGCACAAACAAATCAGCCATGAGTTCAAATTAAGGGCGCTCAGAACTCACACCACACGCTTCTATGCCGCGCTCCGGGACCGTAATATAGAAACTCGAGATGGGAGGATGGTGAGAGACTTGCTCGGTCTGAGGAAACACGGTTAGTCGGGGCCCGTTCGCAATAGCAACAAGCAGTTCATCAACTAACCAGGAAAACAACTCTAACACGCTCATCACCTGCGGCACCGCCTTCAGCGCTATCTGCCCCGTCCGCTTCGCCAGCCCCGTTCAGGCCGGCTGCTGCGCCGCTGTTTGAGCGGTGCTTGTGGTTCCGAGCCGCATTGGGGCCACTTGTAGAAGTGGTTGAACGAACGCTGGCAGTTTCGCTCGGTACTTGATCCGAGGCAGACAGGCCAGAGCTATGTGAGATTAAGGTATGCGGGGGGAAAACCGGGGGCTCCATGGGATCGGCAGGATAGGCCAAGGGGACAAAGGACGTATGAGAGCGGAAATACTCTCCTAAGCAACCGCACCCGAAGATCTCGTTGAGCATCATGAGATCACAGGAAAATACGCGCGCACTCACCGAGAACTGAATTGTATGGTTTGCAGATCTTGCCGTGAACAAACTTGAGATCTTTCGTGAACGTGAATCGGAGCACCGCGAGCATGCGCTGTAGGCTATCATCAGAATCATTGATCCTATTGATGTTAAGGTGGTGTAAATATCAGCATCGCAGACAAGATCGACAGCAGACGTACGCCGCAAAAACATCCGGGCGGTCTAGATAGTTCCAGTACTCTAGATTGGGAATGGGCTCCAGGAGCGAAGCTGGTAGAGAAATACGCCTTTTTCCTCGTCAGTAACCGCTTTTCGGTGGATAAACAACCCACATCGTGGCAATGTCCTTTACGCCCAGGCACTTCTTGACCAGCCCCACAATCATCTTGAGCTTGCCTTCGCCCGACTCGGCCATCGGCTCTGCGGCGTCGTGGGCATTGGCGGGGAGCGAGAGCGACGACGCATCGCGCGCATCAAAATCCTTTCGGTCCGTCTCTGCAGAAGTCTTTCCCATCGTCGTCGTGGCAGCAAGTGGTGGTGGAGATGCTTTTGCCCTCTATTGGCACAGCGTTTATGTCACAAACGTAATCAAATTCCCAATCCCTTACCCAACAACCACGTGCGCGGCGCTCTCGGGACACACAATCAATATACACAATTTGATTGGCATATTAACAATACGGAATAATATATTGAGCCCGCAATTCATGAACCTAACCCCAATGCAGCGTCCCTGAATCGCATATACTCAGTTGCGATCGCGCAGGTCATGGTGAACTTACAAGGCCCCCGGAGTCTTGATGACTATTTCAGCCGAAACCTCCTTGGCTTGCTTTATTTGCCGTGCGCGGCCTATGGCCCAGCATTGTTGATTTCCGGCGACTGGCTTTTCGATTTAGTCCCGGAAATGTTTCTTCATTCCATTGCTCACTACATGGGTAGACCGAATGAACCTGTTCTCCATCGACGAACTCTGCTTGCGCGAGTTTCCATTCGAGTTGAACATGGTTCTTGTCGGCCCATTCTTGTAGCTGAGCGTGGAAATTGAGATACCGGGTGGGTGGTTGAAACGTATAAACCGCAGGCATAGAGAATAAACAAAATAAGATTTTATAGGAATAAAATCTAGAACGCAAGTCTCAATTCTGGTGCTCACAGGCCGGCCGCTCCCCGCTCTTATAGTCTCGAGATCTGTCTAGTATATCACAATTCACTCTGTGTCTTGGGATGGTCGATACTCCCGCGACTGACTTACCTACTCGAGCATGATTCATGCATACAACCACCCATATGCTCATGAAACTCACCTAACAAGAAGCAAATATTCTAGACGGCGAAACTCTGAGCTGTGTAAACAACAATCATCTGAACCGCCCGTCAGGGTATAGCTTTTCCTCTTAGTAATATGACGGCAATATATGATCACTCAGCAAGCAACGTAACACCCACTACACATCCCCCGCGCATGGGTAATGCACACCAGTTGTTTATAAAAATAAAATAAAAACAGTATTACGGGTACCAATGCGTATAGTGTGAGCGTCCACTGCAAGGGATTTTTAGCCCAGATTAGGCAATAAGATTGGCTTTCTACCCAATTATTCGGTTTGAAATTTGCTCTCAGAGTTGCTTCGACCGATATTTATTCCCATTATCGCTGTTCGACGCTCAAAAACGAATCCAATCTTTATCCCCGATGCGTAAATGACAGACAAACTTACCACCCGCTCATGACTCTAACAAACTTGCCGGCCCATCCGGTACTAGTATAGAGAGACCTCCGAGTACGTCACTTGCCTGCGGCTATGTCGGCGTCCCTGGCTTGTAAAGTGTAATCACAATGCGAAGTGAATGTGACCATCCCCTAGCCTGCCGTAAATGGTACCAGAGAGCGCCACCTTGGTCGTGCTGAAGTGAAACGCGCGACGAGGCCATCCACCTTTAATGGTGCACGCAGCTTTCCCGATCTGCATATACATGGATGAATGTGCGATGCACGAATCAGCCACACACTTAGCCAGTCCTTGCCCACAAATGGTAGCATCGGGTCAACTACTTCGCACCGAAGCACATACACACAACCTCCTGAGAACTTCAAATAAATGCAATGGAACAGCTGGGCGATGTTGAATGCCCTTTTCACTACATCGTTAACTATGACGTTGAATCATCTGCCATTAACCTTTCTATCCACTCTCCAAACTCGAGATAGAGCAATCTAGTGATCCTCGGGGATGCCGGCAGGCCGAACGAGGCTGCTCACATCCACACCTGGAAGAGGCCAGCGGCGCGCAAACGCTTGCACATCCTTTCTCAGTACCTCGACGTCAGCCTTGCCTTGGCCCTCGGTAGCCGCGCGCTCAAAGTCCTGGTGGAGGAATCAGCATACCGGAATAGAATGAATGGCCAGACATACCTTGAGGAGCTTGCTTCCCGCCTGCTTTTGGAGAGACAGAGAAAGTTGCACTGCACGGTGCAAAAACTCGGCGACCTGCTTGATGTCCTCCTCCTTCATTGAGCGAGAGGTCAAAGCGCTCGTACCAAGTCGGATACCACCAGGTACTTGAGCAGACTTGTCACCGGACACGGCGTTTTCTGAGAAAACGTCGTCAGTTCCATCCGCGGAAACATCGTGCATATAGACCTACTGTTGATGGTAATGTGCAGCAGATCGCACACTTTTTCGACCTTGCTACCAGTCAAACCGAGGGGCCGGAGGTCCCAGAGAACCAAGTGGTTATCGCTACCAGAGGTCTGGAGCTTGTAGTCCTTTTCGACAAGGTACTGGCTGAGCACGCGAGCGTTTGCGATCACCTGCTTTGCATATTCCTTGAAAGCCGGGGTCGCTACTTGCTTGAGCGCGGTTGCGATGGCGGCAATCGTCTACGATCGATGAATGATGTAAGTTCCCAGATTGGATGACATGAATCGATGCGAGACGCACATTGTTGTGAGGACCGCCCTGGCAAGCGGGGAAGACTGCGTTGTTGACCCTCGTCTCGATGTCCTTCGCATAAGCGTTGTCCTTTCTGAAAAAAATGAGACCAGCTCGGGGTCCTCGAAGGGTTTTGTGTGTCGTCGTCGTAACCACATCACAGTACTCGAAGGGGTTCTTGAGCTCCTGTGCGGCGACAAGGCCACTAGTATGTGCAATGTCGGCCATCAACCATGCACCATGCTCGTCGCAGACCTGCTTGAGGCGAGCATACTCCCAATCACGAGGGTAGGCACTCGCTCCACACACAACCAGGCGTGGCTTGAAAAGCCGTGCCTGTTTCTCGAGGCCATCATAGTCGATGAGCTGGGTAGCAGGGTCCAAGCCGTACGGGAATGACTGGAAATAAATCGAAGAGGCGGAGATCTTTTTCTTGGCAGTATAGTATCCGTGAGTAAGGTGACCACCATCAGGAAGGCCGAGGCCCATGATTCGGTCCTGAGGTTGGATAAGAGCAGTGAAGGCAGCAAAGTTGGCGGTCTGCAAAAGTATCAATATTGGGATCAGTTGGTCGGACCGTGTCGCTGCCACGTACGCTGCCAGAATAAGGCTGGACATTGACTCCCCAGACGACCGGGTCAAGATTGAACGCCTGGAGGGCGCGCTTTTGACACAATCGCTCGAGCTCGTCGATGTGCTGGAAACATATTAATTGGGGAATAAAATTTACTCGTATGACTCACCTCGTTGCCGCCGTAGTAGCGGGCCCCAGGCAAGCCTTCAGAGTACTTGTTGGTAAGGATCGACCCATTGGCCTGCATTACCGCCAAGCTCGTCAAATTCTATCTCAAAGTTAGTATATATGAGTTGCGGAGATAGCACAGACGTGCCTCGGAGGCAATGAGCTCGAGACCGGAAAACTGGCGCCATGTCTCCTTGTCGACAATGTTCTGGATCTCCGGGTCGACCTCAGCAAGAGGCGCGTAGAGGTCCTTGTTAAAGTCGGTAGGATTGGGGATGTTAGCCATGGTGCGAAGGAAGTGAGCTGGTCGTCGGGAGAGAGAGCGAGTGAGTGTTGTGCGGAGGCTGAGCATCGTGATCTGCACTTTTTTTCGATGGCACAGCATATCTACCCAATCACCGGGCCTATCCGGCTCGGTCTTAACACGGTTGGACCGCACTTCGTGGCGGAAGGCCGGAGCGTCCCGGTACTGATTTGAAACTGATGGGACGCGGGCCGTCGAACGTGGCTCTATCACCACGGAATTGGTAGATATCATGCCGCCGAGGTACCCTGCTCAGCAACTTCTGCCCGGTTATAAATGTTACACAGAACCTCGCCCAAGCTTTGAGTTTGTTTACGTTGCGGGTAGGTTTGTATCTTCTTGTTTGAAAGCTCAGGTTTCCTCGACCCATTTTGCAAATGGGTCACACAATCACATACTTACAACCCCAACGAGGGGCGTTACACTACTACTAGCATATGCAAATAACAATAGGGCCATGTCTCGTACATCACCGCACAGTCAGGTGCATGGTACAAAAAATTAATGCCATGATACACGGCCGTTATCTTTCAGGTCGTGGCAATCTACAAATTGTTGACATACGGGAGTCCGTGTTGCATCGGAACACACGCATACATTCGTTAGAGATATACACTATTCAGTCTTTGAGTGGAGCCGTTAGCCTGAAAATCACAACTGGGGTGAAATCAAATGATATGGCTATACTCAATTTCGGCCGATTCGAATTCACCTTGAATCGAACAGCGTTATTTTTCCCACCCCGATGCCAATGGTACGTACCCTCCGGGCCGCTCGCTGAATTAATTCTCGCCTTTACGAAGCGGCGGCCAGATTGGGGTAACCCCTCAGTTTCTAATGCACGCCTATCCATACATATACCCCGGCTTCCAGCATAACCCTAACGTTGACCAAAAGCGCAACATCCCATGGGCATAACGTACGCAAAATAGTGCTACTAAGGAAAATGACTCCCGTCAGGGACATCAATCGCTTTGTGAAAAATTGCCACAGTGATCTACCACCCAAGTACACATCGAGCGGGAGGTTTCAGGCGTGGATCAAAGGGGTTCGACGTCTGCACTGTCTCAAAGTCCTAACAGCGAGTCCAAAGCCAGAATGGCAATACGCCAGCTTTGCTTCACATCCTCAAGATTATATTATTATAGCCCAACCCAGTACCCGAAGATGATCATCCTGTTATTATGCTAGTCAAATCCATGAAGATGGCCGCTCAACAAAAACCGCACGTGCTAATTTAGCAAGTGCTCGTTTGCGCAAACGAGCCCTTACGAGCCTGAATTAGCACTGCGGTTTGTCCTGAGCAATAAGATCTGATCATACACAGATGTATTGACTCACGTATCCAAACATACTTTTGACTGATACGCCGCCTTGTTTCCCCCAAGATTAAACATTCGCTAGGCTTAAGAATATGAGAACAGTGCATGAAGCAGGAGTGAGATTAGCATTCTCTACAAGTATGTAAAATACCGTTTTTTTTGGTATCAAAGTGTCCAGTTTCAGTATGACTGCCTTTTTTGGACAGGATTTAGTAACATTCATATCAATCTTTGGAACAACTTATCCTAGCACTTTGTTTTTCATATTCAATAACCTGATCTGAAGCCTCAAATATCAGGATTGTTTGCACTGAAAATTGATCGAATCCACACTGAAACTCGATAAAATACTAAATCTAGACACTTTGATACCAAAAAATGATATTTTTGTCATGCTCAATGATTATTCAGGGTCCCCCAGGGCGGCATTACTTTGCAATAGACAAGACCTATCGAGCACAAGCATCACAATATCGAAATTGCAGGTGAAAGGTGATAACTCCTAGCCTAGGAGACTGGCCGCAGGCTGATGTGCTCTTGATGCTCAAAAGTATCGGAACAGGCCAAATTTCATATGGTTTTTAGCACCTTGCATGACTCACGTCCGTGAGCATGGCAGGTACCCCTTTGAGCTAGTAGCAAAACTAGTTCTGACCAATGATTTCTACAAATTTTGTCAAGACAGCTCTGACACAGCTCCTTGTTTTCAGTTGACCTGGATTTTTTGAAATTCAGTGTTTTTGCTGGACTCATGAAGTTTGAACTCGGTTGGGAAAAACACATGGCGAGACTTACGAGGTCAAATTCCCTGCACAGCTTTCATTATGACACAAAGTTGTAAATTTTTATCTGGAAAGTATTGTGGGTACGAACTTTTGTTCCCGTACTTTTGGGGTCCCCGAGTACAATTGCAAGCGCTTAGAACGCGCATCTGACCAAGCAGATTTACCAGGCTGGCGGGGTAATCGCAAGGCCTTACCAATCACTGCAGTGTCGACAGTGTGGGGAAACAATTCCGTTCCTTATAAGCCCATGTGTCGAACGGAAGACTGGTTGAGGCATTGACAATGTACATAACAGGATGGCAGTGTATACATGTGCTTACCAGGAAATATGGCGTTGGACAGGCCTATGCTCAAGCAAATCCGTTGGTTCTCTTTTGGGCTCATGAGCGCCGATTTGCTTGTGCGTGCTCGCTTGGGTATAGGAGCACCAATTGCACAGCCACTGGGGTGCTCCTGAATGCTCCTTTACCCAAGCAAGCACGTATGAGCAAACCGGCGCTCGTTAGCGTCAGAGGATTTTGGTGACGACCAGCTGGTGGGCCCTACAATTGTAAGAACCTAGCCCATGCTGCCTCAAGTTGATCAGCCTGAATTGGAGTGATAATTATTTGGCACCAGGATTATAGGTCGCCATCCCGTTGCAAGGAATTAAAAGGAGGGTAATTATTGGCTCATCATGCTGACATATGATAACTACATGTAAGGCGCATTCAGCCTTCTATATATTGAATTCCTTGCAATGGCCAACCAGGCTACGACCAGTTTCCTGATGCTACGTACTCATTCAATCCCCCCCTCCCATTTGTCTGTATTTTTGGTCAATCTGGGCGAGGTGTGCCTGCATGCGAGAAAATCTATGAACCAAGCGACGCGTGTAACGCGGAGAGCATGCTGTGAGTAGTTCAATTTAACATTCGTAAAATTGCCATTTGCACAAAGCAAGCATCAGCAAAAGCGACATATCTACAGCAGTCTATAACCCCCATAGACACGTCTGTTATTCCTGGTGTCAATCTTGTGAACGTTTATCCGAGCACAGAACAAATCCCTGAACATTTGCTCTCTTGTGCGCATGTTCACCAACGAGTCAATGTGACCTTGCATTTAATATGCGATACTCGATGGGTAGCCGCTATATGCGCTTTGGTTGGCGCGCATAGGTCGTATAGCCAGATCTGCAGAACCGTGCAAAGCCATACTAAAAGCGTTGTTTTTACTTGCCACGTTGTATGACACATTCAGCGCCGCGTGTAAGAAGGCACGGCTTTCTCGTACGATGATTGGGCAACCCACTCGGATGTTCAACGACCACGGCCGAGCCCAAGAGATTGTATGCCCTTCGCCAAGAATTAATTGCGCAGTGACAACTTGTGGACCTTCACCTGACCACCCATATCAAGCCGGCCATCACGTACCTAAATTTTCGATTGATGGAAACAACACACGAGGTTGAATGCCCGCCCGAAAGTAGCCTCTCGCTCATTTTGTTATTTTGAATTCGCGATTGGAATGCTCACACAGCTGGAACCTCAGTTGACTCGCAACTCAGTCCAATTACCAACTGCCCTGAGCACACTCGACAAGTCACGAGTCACGCGTGCACGCTATCCACACCCGACCGTCAGCCCCACGCGATCCAGGTCTAGATTCACCAAGTAAATTAATTTAGCCAACAATATCTACACCATCTGTTCCCACACCCGTGACCCGAATCTCCACCTCGACAAACCCTACTCATGACCGACCATAGGAGTCTCCGAACCTCCAATGTTACATCCCGCCTCCCTTACGGTTGGGGCGTACTCCAGGACCTGCGAAGAAACCGGATGCGGGCTGATATAATCCTTTTGATACTGGATTTGCTCCTCTAGCATATCCTTTCCAGCTGCAGCAGCTACTAATCCCAGGAAAGGAGGTGACGGGTTCAAAGGTCGCGTGCAAAACTCGGGATGAGCCTGAAGACCAACGAAGAATGGATGATCTGAACAACCAGATTCATCCGTCAGCTCACGTGGACCGCATAAATAGGAACGTATTGACCTTTGAGTTCTAGAACTTGCATCCGTACCCCTGCCTCATCCTTCCCCACAAACTCTAACCCGCTCTCCGCGAGTCGATCAACGTATGCAGGGCCCACCTCGTACCTGTGACGATGCCTCTCCCAGATTGTGTCTGCGCCACCGTATAATGCACGCGCCTTGGACCATGCTGCACTGTTTTGGTTGAAGAGCGTGGGCCTGAGACCAAGCCGCATGGTGCCCCCAAGGTGAGTTTTGGAAATTTCTGGCATGTAGACAATGACAGGGTGTGGCGTTGTTTCGTCGATTTCGGCAGATGACGCATCTACCAGCACGAGTTGGATTCTGAAACGTCGCTCGAGGCCCATCACAACTCACTTTGGAGCCCGAGAACGTTTCTCGACCATTCGACCACGGCCATCTGGAAGCCCAGACAAATTCCCAAAAACGGGACTTTTTGTTCTCGTGCCCACTTTATGGCAAGAACCATACCCTCGGTACCTCGAGAGCCAAATCCGCCAGGAACCAGGATACCCCTATAAACAGAGGTTGAACATTGCTTCTGATTGGACGAGGATGTCCGACTCACTGTGCACCCACAAGTGCTCGCCATGCGTCATGATACCTCACAGGGTTGTTTTCCAGTGTGTCGGGCTCTAGATCTGAGGACTCCACCCACTGTTCGTGGCGTCAATGCACGGGTCAATCAGGGAGGACTAATGCGTACCGTCAGAATCAGCTTTCGATGACACCTAAACGCGGAGTGCTCAAGCGACTTGGTAACAGACATGTACGAATCCTTAAGGGCGGTGTATTTGCCGACTAAGACGATAGTGACCGTATCGAACAAGCGTTCTTGGCTGTGACAGGTAGCTTGATTACTTTTGGCGTTAACTCGGACTAACGACGCACTTACGTTTGCGTTAGGATCTTCCATCGCTTGGCCAAGTCTTTTCCTTTCTCAACGAGCATCGGCGGGATAGATATGGTAGTGAGGTTCAAGCGTTTTTGCAAGAACTGGATGATCCCTACCAGAGATGTTATTCTAAAGACAGAAGATAAAGGAGGGGCGGTACTTACCCTGCGATTCGAGGAGGAGCGGGACGTGATAAACGGAGGAGAGATCGTGAACCCCAACAACCTGTTCAGGCGCGACATGACAGAACATTGAGATTTTTGACTTGGTAGTGGCGTCCAGCGGCTGTGAGGACACCAAGCGAGTGGCGATCTATACAACCAGTGATTTCAACCAAGAGGGATTTCGTCTAACGTGAGATAAAACACACCTAAAGCCAGCGGGAATCAGTCCCGGCTTGTCTCACATTGTGAGGATACCCGCACGCACCAAATCCGGGAGCAAGCCTAACCCACGCAAGTCACGAATCGTCGCTTGGGTCGGTTTGGTCTTCTGTTCTCCATGCATATCAGGCACCAAACTAACGTGAATAAGCGCAAAGTTGGCATGGCCGACGCGGAACTGGAATTGGCGCATCGCTTCGATGAAAGGCGCAGATTCGATATCGCCCACCGTTCCGCCGAGCTGAAGATTATTGGAATGGCGAAAGATTGAACGAGGTGATTAATAACTCACTTCAACGATACACACGTCCGGTTCTTCACCCGTATCATCTACGGGGACTTTGGATACCCGCTCTATCCAGTCTTGAATGGCGGTGGTAATGTGTGGAATAATCTATATTTTAAATTGAGTCTAATCGCAGCAATATCTAAGCATTTGCTTCACTCGCCTGTACTGTCTTTCCCAGATAGTCTCCCCGCCGCTATCAACGCGCACTTAGCTTATTAGAGGTGTCAAACCCGGTTCAAACAAACCTCTTTTTCAATTACATCCCGATAAATCTTCCCCGTCGTCAGATTGTTGTCTCGAGAAAGTGTAACGTTAAGATATCGCTCATAGTTTCCAAGATCAAGATCGACCTCTCCGCCATCGTTCAAAACATAGACCTCGCCTATTGGATCGCCACTTTAGTAATAATCTCATATACCGATGTCAGAGAATCTACCTACCATGTTCCGTGGGAGCCATAGTACCCGCATCAATATTCATGTACGGGTCTATTTTAATTGATGTAACCTTCAATCCTGTTGTTTTGAGGAGCAACCCGGTGGAGGAAGCTATCGTGATCCACACCGGTCAGGTAAGTGTGTAATAGTAAGCCAACTGAAAGTGCGCACCAATAACCCCTTTCCCGATCCCACTCACCACGCCTCCAGATACGAGAATGTACTTCGTCATTTCGGTGGTTGAGGCAACCAAGAGAGTCACGGCAGTTTTGGGACAAGCAAGAAATTTGGCATCACGTGATCGTTTTAACCTAACCTAACCTAACCTAACCTAACCTAACCTAACCTAACCTAACCTAACCTAACCTAACCTAACCTAACCTAAAAGCTCAACTTGGATGTGTTTTGCACAACCAATCCTAGAGCCAGCGTCAAAGTTGTGTACTAATTCCATTCTCTCAGTTCAACTGAGCTTGTGACTTTGTGGAATCCCTATGTTGAGCCCATGCAATTCTAGGGTTGCTTCCACCATATTTGACTGGCTTCCAGTGGTGGTGCACAAAATGCCAACATGCAGCACCAAAACTGCCACTTGTGTAGGTCCATATCACAAAGTTGCTTCCTAACACAGCCCTAAGTATGGTCAGACATCCATATCAAGCTGGGATGTACCTGGCAATCTTTCAAAACAAGGCTGCAGCACTCTGGGCATGTGATCAATGAAGGGGCTGATGCTGTGAGGCCAAGGCAGTGATCCCCACAGAGGATGTATTGGCAATGCTTACAGGTCACCCACCTTGCAGTAGATTGTTTGCAGTTGCTGCAGCACTGTCACATCATAGACTTGGGACTTACTACTTGAGGCGTTGGCCCCAGGTCTTGCTCTTTATATCAACAATACCACAATGGGACCCTTGATCCTGTACCCTATGCTACATTGACCATGTGCATGGTGGTTTATTATCAGCAGAGCTTGACAACACATTCAACATCCCCCACCACATCCAACATGCCATCCCATTGCCACATCCAATGTGGATGCAATGTGCCTCAGGGTGGTCCCGCTGAAGCCTGGACTCATGAGTACACCATGCAGCACAGGTTTTATATTTCTAATATCTTGTTTACCTCCCCCATTGATAACAACACTGCTGAGTACCAAGTCCAGGGCGGCCATGTGTTCCCCAATTCAGGGAAGCAAGGCAAATAGCAGGGCTAAGACAAAAGTCCCCCACTCTATTGATGATTCCTCAGTAAGTTTCCCTCTGTCTCACCCAGGTATCATACTAATGTCTGCACAGAGGTCACTCAGATAGACTGAAAAGACTTTGTATTGGGGTGCACCCAACCATCAAACTGTGGAAATATTGTCTCCATTGTAGTTTTCTTGACTATTTGTGCTGCTGGATAATTGACATGTTGTTTCAAGTTGGTCTAATCTAAACGTGACTTGTTTGTGCCTGATGACATGTCAGCCCAAACAAAACATGGGCTGCATGACTTGGACTATGCACATGCTTGTACTTGTGCCCCTTTATGTGGGTTTGTTTGTGAATCAGGGTACAAAAACCTGCAGCCACATGGTCCAGACAATAATTGCCACCAGACTCATTATGTCTGTGCCAATTATTCCATCCCAGAATGCAGTAAGCATACCAACCTATGACTGGGTTGATATGGTGGATAGGGATGAGCAGCTAAGTGTGCTTGAATAGCATTGCTTCCCATGCACACACCTGTATAACCTGATACAATGCCCCAGTTGCAACTCAGTGTTCTGTCCCAATGAGTCTGAGACAGACACCACAGCTTGCATCACTTTGAAGGCAGGGTTCAATATTGTTGCAGACCATTTTGAGTGCATCAAATGTCACCTATGCACCGTGCCGCTTAGGGAGTATCTGGTTTGTTTCCTCATGTCCTACAATCAACCAGTGGGCTGACAAACTATTGACCCAGCACCAAGTCAAAGCACGCTGCAGCAGGTGGCCAGTTACCATAGCCCTTTCCTGCAAGCACAAAAAAGTCACTGGGCAATCAAGTGAAGGAAAGTGTGAGGGGCAGAACCTTGTAGTGATAACCAAAGACTCTCACATGGAGCAAGCAACCAACCTGGTGCAGGTCATACATGAACACTGGGAAAGCAACAACTGGAGTGTAAGTGCCGTCGAGTGACTTATAGCCAACATGCTGACTAGATGTGCACAGATGACTGCAGCAATGCAGGCCTACAGATCCAGCAGGTGTGCAAAGCACATCCACCACTTGGAGTGTGACATCAAGTTGTGAGTAGGGACTGGTTGCCAGCAGATTGGAGCTAACAAACAACAGACTGCTCAATGATGCATGCTGTGTGCTGGTGGTGCTTTTGATGGATTTGGATGCCCAAGGAAGGCTAGTCTCTGTGCAGAAACTGTTGCATGAGGTGAGGCTGAAGGAGCTGACTTGTATCACCCAACCAACACAACAGGAAGTATCTGGCTACAGGGCTCCCAAAACAGATTGCAACCATGCTCAAATTGCCACAGCCACATGCTGCAATCATAATGAGCAAAACCCCTGCAGGAATGGTTCCAAAGCAGGTCGCCAATATGGAAGCCCCTTTTTGCCATGCGTAAGCTACTGTCCATGCACACAGTGCAGCTGGAGACTGATGCTAATCAACCCCAGAACCATGTTCAAGTGGATGACTCACTATGTTGATGCTTCTACGTCAGTGGGCAGGTGGCATCTGTTTGGGGCAATTGCTGGTGTCATTGCTCATGTGCTTGGCCTTGCATGAGACCTGGAGTATGCTGCATTAAGCCTTTGGGCCCTGGATCCCTATGTGGCTGCTTCTTCAGACTTCATACTGTACAGTGGCTCCATGTACCCAACCCTGTTCTGGGCAGCTGACTTTTTGTTAGTTAGGTTATTAAGAGGAAGTAGGGCAGAAGTAGGGTGAAGCTGAACCCATTTTTTTAGGTTATTAAGAGGGAGTAGGGTGGGGTAGGCTGGGTCCTAACCTAGGTAGGGAGGCACCAGGTAGGGAGAGGCCAGGTAGGGAGAGGCCAGGTAGGGAGGGGCCAGGTGAAGTGCAGTTGAGCAAAGCAATATAATCTGCATAGTATGTATGCACATGTTACAGTGTTGGACCATTCAGGTTAGGGTGAGTGCATGTGACCAGCATTCCTGTACTTGTACAAGTCACAGTGTTGGACCATTCAAGTTAGGGTGAGTGCATCTGACCAGCATGCCTGTACTTGTAAGTGCATCCCATGTATGCACATGGGTTACACCTAGCAGCTGACTAGTTGCCTGACCCTTTTTGTGAAATACCACTTACCAAATATTCTCAGGAATGTGCACAGCACCTTGGTTAGCATTCAGCTCCTTCTGATGCTCCAATCAGGCTGAAAATTTGTATTTATATACCTCAGAACAACCTCTAATCAACAGCACACAGGGGACAGTGATCTCATGGCTGTATTTCTTAGTGCAGGTGGCGCTTTTCAAGGGTAACTTTGTGCTTCATCTGTATAATGGTTTCAGGGCCTGTATTGCTTTGATTCAGGCCTTGTAAGGAAAATTCTACTAGTAACCTAGGCTAATGCACACCTTTTGATAGTAAGTCCACCCAATCTGGTGGAGATCTCAAGATACTGGCAGACAGCTCAGATCAGCTTTCATTATTTATTCAATAGCTCACTCAAATAAATTATTTAGAAGACATGGCATATATTGTTCAAAAGCTCCAGTCAAGCTGTATCTATTGGTAATTATTGCCTGTCAATGTGGTGAGTTCCTAACTGTGGGCCAGGGATCCCTGCTGCCAGGGACTTGTGGTCCCTGGCAGAGGTAGGTACACACACAGTCCTGTGCTTTTTCCAGTCAGCTGAGCTTGTCCCATGGCTTGTGTCAAATAAGAAGTGCCAGAGTGTTATGCAAGTACTCCCAGGATCCTTGCATGACCAGACTGTTATTGCCATCTCTACATGGGGCTGCTCAACCATGGTAGGCCAACCATGGAAATTTTAGGTGGCTGACATCTCCATTGCCCCCATCTACTGGTCACATAGAAGCAGTGCTGCTTCTGAAGTTGCTTGTGTTTGCTCTACACTGGTAACAAGCACTTAAATTGGCAAAAAACCTCAGTTGGGGAATATTCACATGAAATAAATGCACATTTATGCGCCAAGCTCATGCATCACAACAGTGTAATCATTGAATGTCATTGTCCATCTGTGATGCACAGTCTGCCATCTTCTTTGGTGGCCTCTACCACAAAGTAGTCATTGTGTGGTTGACACAGGCCAGTGTTCCTGATATTATGTAAGCTATTTCAGGTCTGTATTGTGTGGAAAACCAGGGTTGAACCCATTATACCAGTATCCATCTTACTCCCTAGGTCAGTGTGAGTGCACATGAGCTGCATGTATGTATGTGTAACTGTGTACAATATATGCACATGGGTGGTGTATGGTGGCTAATCAGCAGACAGACACCAACAAAACCAATGGACAGACATTGCCCACAGAGGGTGCATAGAGTAGATGCACCTGTAGTACAGAGTGTGGTGATTATGTGCACCAGCCAGAGCTGAGGGGGCTGCTGGTAATGCATGTGTGTATATGGTATGCACACACAAGGGGCAGACCTCACATTGCACTGGGGGTGGGCCACTGGTTAACCAGACTGTGCAGCCCAAGTGTGTACATTGTATGCACTTAGGAGTAGAGATGCGCTGGTCACAAGCACTCACCCTGACCGTAGTGGGCTACTGCCAATGCTCATGCATACATAGAACACACTTAGTAGAGCTGCACATTACTGGCTGACTTGCAAACCAGCTGAGAGGTGCACAACTTGGGTGTGCACACTTAGTACGCACACATAGCAGCAGCAGCTCACTCAGATCAGGGTGAGCGCATGTGATTAGTTGGCTCTGTATGACAGGTGTGTGCAAAGGATGCACCAGCTACAGGTAGCATCTGCACACCACTGGTGTAAAGGCCCAGCCACAGGTTAGCCACAACATGCAGGCCATGTGCATACGTTGTATGCACTTATCAAGTACAGACACACTGGTCACATGCACTCACCCTGACCTGAGTAGGTTGCCACTAATGCTTGTGCCTACATAGTACGCACATAGTGAAGCTTCACGCTACTGACTGATTAGGAAACTAGCTGAAAAATGCACCACTTGCATGTGTGTACTTAGTATGCACTCATTGTAGCAGCAGCCCACTCAGGTGAGGGTGAGTGCACATGCAGAGTTGGCTCCATACCACAGGTGCATACAAAGTACACACCAGCTACAGGCAGTGTCTGCGCCCTGCTTGTCTTCAGGCCCATCCACTAGTTAACCTCAACACACACCCAATGTGGATACATTGTATGCACTTATCAAGTACAGACACATGAGTCACATGCACTCATCCTGACCTGAGTGGGTGGCTGCTAATGCTTGTCACAACCTTTTCTTGTTCTCTTTCCTTCTTGTTTGTTTGCCTTGTGTTTGGTCTCATTTGTCTTACCTTGGCGCATTTAGTTGCCTTTCTGTAAGCCATGACTGCAGGACATGCCTGCCTGGCCTGTTCCCTTGTCTCCTTGGTGTCCATGGACATATGTTGTTTCCTTTGTCTCATCCTTGCTTCTCTCAGACTCTTGCCTTGCCCTGTTTTGGTTCCCTTTGTTGCATGCTCTCTATTGTACATAGCCACAGTAGTGAGTATATATACCAGCGACACAAGTCTTGTCTCCACAAGACTGGTTCTCTTGTTGTACCCCCAAATCACTTGTCGCGTGACACACTTAGGCCTTAGTGCCGTACACTTGACCTTTGACGTTGTCCCAACCCCCATCCTCACCACCTGTGGAGTCTTGGCCTCCAGGGTTTGGTTAGGGTTGTGACACTAGAACAAGTCTTCTTGCCCTTGTTGCGGATACAGCCTTTGTCACTGTTGGAACCAGGATTTTTCATCACCAGGTCATCACTGAGCACTGCACACCCTTCATCATTGATTAGCTGATCACCCAACTCTCCCCCTGCATCATTTACATGTTGAGGCACATTGCAGCTTGCATCCATTAGCTTGTTGACAACGTCCCCTATCCTCTGATATCACTGAGCTGTTGCCACCTAATCAGGAAGCGCTGCTCATATATTCTATTGGAACAAGGACCTCTGATACCTTCACATTGAACCTATTGTTGACTAGGTTCCCCCTAAACTTCCCATCTCTACCCAGGGGAGATATCTCTATTACCACTAGCCACTGTTGGTCAAAGCACACCAAGAAGCACACTTATTATAGCACATGACTTCCAGGAGTCATTCCAACTTCGTGGAATCCTTTAGACACACCATGGCATCTATAACCGATCCATCAACATCTTGGAAAGGAAAAGGCCCTATAGCCCTACCAGCTCCAGAAACACTGCTCCATCAAACATGCTTCTCTGAGCCACCTCCATCAATCACAGGAGACAAAGAAAATGAGGGTGACACCACTATTTGGTCTCAACCAAATCCATACCCTACCTTTGATGCTGAATCAAGACCCTCTTCTCCAGCCATCAAAAGCTATATGGGCAAAACATGGTGGGAATCCTGTGAGGGCAATCACCAAAAACAAACTCTTTTCATTCTGAAGGAAATGGCATTGAGGCAAAGCCTTATGGCCCAACAATTGGAACACGTGGAAGATTGGATCCTACACAACAGAGATGACAGTAATATCTGCATTGAGCAATTGGCGGAAATGCTAGACCAAAACCGTCTACTGTACAACACAGTGGTAGATCAACACACAACCACCAAAGACATGGTTCAGACACATGGATTCCTCACAAACCCTATGGGAGGATCAGGAGGCAGCAGCACTACCAGGTTGGGTGCGCTGACAACAAGCCAATTAGGACTATCACTCAGAGGAGGAGCCACTACTGGAGCAAGGAGCTTAAGGGGATCAATGATGCATGTTGCACCACCCTCATCAGGAACAACTGTGCCCCCAACATCATCCATATTCTCTTCAGGAAGGACGGAAAAATTGGCCGCCTCCAAACCAACAGAATTCAATGGTGAATGTGGAGCAAAGGCCAGGGATTTTACTTATTCCTGTGCAAATTATATTGCCAACTCTCATTACATCACCGCTTCTGATGAAAAAAAGATTTGGTTAATTATCTCCTACCTACATGAACCAGCAGTTGATTGGATCGGCCCTTTTCAAGATCCACATAACCCTGGGATACCCCAAACCATTTTCACAGATATAGAGGTATTCCAGCGCAAATGGGAATTAGCGTTTGGCAAAATTGAGCAGGTCAAAGTTTATTGACAAAAGTACAAGGCATTGATTCAAACCAAGACAGTGGTTGAGTACATTACTCAATTCAGAATCTTGTCAGCACCACTAGACTACAACAAACAAACTTTGAAGGACAATTTCTATGCAGGTCTCAAAGACAACATCAAGGATATGCTCACTTCCCAAGCCTACAATCATCATAACACCACATTGTGGGAATTATTCACCAGAACCCAAGAAATTGATGTGGCCCTCATTGCTAGGAATATGGAGAAAAGAAGTACTGGTACTTTGGAGAGGGCAACACCAACTGGCACCCAGAAGCGGGTAACCACGAGTGCAGCAGTGCACAAATTCCAGAAGGGAGAAGCAATCTACACAGTGACTCCTCAGGGTAGCAAGAAGGGGACAATAGAATTGATCAGCAAAAATAAACAAGGATTCTTGACACCCAAGGTCAAATGGGCTGATGGAACAACAACCAAGATTCCCTTTAGCTTCATCAAACCAGACACTTGTCAAGCCAAGGTGGAGGTAACAGCTGTCACAAGTGAAACCACCTGTTATTGTTGCCAGAAGAAGGGTCACATGGCTAAGGATTGTTGCACACAAATTGCAACCCTGGAGGAGGTTGATACCAGCAATTCAGAATCAGGAAAAGGCAGCGACTGAGGGGAGCATCATGTGCCCTAAAGTCGGAATAGATTGTGTAATCTTGGAGAATCAAAAACAGTCTGCAAACAAAATATACCTTTGTTCCACCAAATATGCAGACCAATTGTGAGTTCCTATCACGATTGCATGCCTGAAACACCTTATTACTGTTGCCATGATCGATTCAGGGGCCTCAGGAAATTTCAATAATTCTGAATATGTCAACAAACACAAAATTCCTACAAAAAAGAAAAAAACAGCAAGACAAGTCCAAGTAATAGACAGACGGCCAATAGCAAATGGAGTAATCAACAAAAAATGCACCTTCCAAATCATCATGAATGACCACATAGATGAGATTACATGCAATGTAGCACCATTAGGATGACACACAATTGTACTAGGAATTCCTTGGTTAAAGAAGCACAACCCAAAAATCAACTGGATGACAGGCTCCCTGGAGTTTAACTCAGATTATTGCATGGCAGAATGCTTATGCAAAGATTGCAACACCATAGAAGGGGGGGTAGTGGGTCAATTACCAGAAGAATATTTGGAATTCAAAGATGTTTTTGTTGCCAAAGAAGTGGATAAACTGCCCCGCATTGGCTGTACTACCTAAAAATCGAATTGGAACCTGGTGCAAAGCCCAAGATTGGTGTGGTATATTCCCTCACCAAGGAAGAAGACCAAATTCTGAAAGCATGGATTGATGAAAACCTGGAGAAAGGATTCATTGTTCCATCCACATCTGAATGGGCATCACCAGTAATGTTTGTCAAGTGCCATGACATTGATGGGGTTCCCCAACCACCAAGATTGTTCATGGATTATCAATATTTGAATTGCTACACCAGGAAAAATTGCTACCCACTACCTAGAACCAATGATCTCATTGAACGGGTTAAAGGCACCAAAATCTTCACCAAACTTGACCTCAAGTCTGGTTACAATCTGGTAAGGGTAGCAGACGAAGATGTTCACAAAACAGCATTCAGAACCAAATATGGGCTATTTGAAACCAGGGTTGTGCCGTTTGGCCTCACCAACACCCCAGCAACATCCCAGAACATGATGGACTCAGAGTTCAGGGACATCAAAGGAATCTACGTTGAAACCTACATTGATGATATCCTGATTTTCTCCAAGAACACCAAGGACCACCCAAACCATGTAAAAGAAGTACTCTGTTGCCTACAATGCATTGGTCTCTATTGCTCCCTCAAGAAGTGCTCCTTCCATGTACCAAAAGTCGATTATTTAGGACTCATCATATTGGTAGAAGTGGTGGAAATGCAGAAAGAGAAAACCAATGCAATCAAAAAGTTGCCTACCCCAAAAAATATCACAGATGTCCAGACCTTCCTTGGTTTTGCAAACTTCTACCAATGTTTTATCTAGAATTACACCCACATTGTGCAACCATTATACAATCTGACCATGAAGACTAAACAATGGGAATGGGGATTGGAAGCAGAACTTGTGTTCCAGGGGTTAATCAAGGAATTCATCAAAGCACCCATCCTGTTGCAACCAGACCAGGACAAAGGATTTATCATTGAATGTGATGCATCAGACAAAGCAACTGGGGCAGTTCTCAGTCAATATGGGTTTGACAACAAGCATCACCCAGTTGCTTTCATGTCCAAAAGCCTATCTCCAATGGAACAAAATTACAATATCTTTGACAAGGAACTCTTGGCAATCATCAAAGCTTTCAAAGAATGGCATCATCTTTTAGAAGGAACAGAGATCCCTGTCTTGCTCATCATGGATCATAAGAACCTGGAATACTTCATGACATCTAAGGTCCTCACCAAGCAGCAAAACAGATGGGCAGTATTCCTGTTGGAATTCAATTTCCAGATCAAGTACAGGGCTGGTGGACTTAACGGGAAAGTGGACACACTCAGTCAGCAGAGCGACCACCACCTAGAATGGGGGGTAGTCCCTCAAAAACCCCTACTTTCACCACACATTTTCATTAACTTGGCTGAAACAGAACCACAAGGCATGGCGTCAACTATGGATATTCAACAGGCAATCAGAGATCAGACGCAGAAGGATAATTATGTTACATCAATCTGGGCCTTCCTTAGCAACCAACCAGAAAAAGCTCCCGCCTCAGTCCAGAAGGAATTCAAAGACTGGAAGATAAGGGACAACTTACTGTACCGCAAAGGAGGGATTTATGTCCCAAGCAACAACAAAACCAAGTGCCAGATTTTAGAACTCCATCATGACAACAACGCAGCAGGACACATGGGGCAAGCAAAGACGTTGGAATTGGTCAAACAGCAATATTGGTGGCCATCCATGAAGGCATACATCAACAAATACATGTCATCATGTGACTTGTGCCAACGCTCCAAACCAATTAACCAGCAAACCCTTGGAGAATTACAACCACTTGAACTTCCTTATAAGCCCTGGCAACACATTTCAGTTGATATGATTGTCAAACTGCCACTCTCCAAAGGTCTAGACTCCATACTGGTGATTGTCAATACCTTGACCAAGATGGCCCACTTCATCCCCTGCTCTGAGAAGACCACATTCCCTAAACTTGCAGAGTTATTCATGGAACACTGTTGGAAATTACATGGCACACCAGAAACAGTTGTGTCAGATTGCGGGCCGACCTTTGCATCTAGATTGATGAAAGAACTCTATCAAGCCTTGAACATTTGACCCAGACTCTCCACTGCATATCACCCTGAAACAGATGGACAAACGGAGTGCATCAATCAAATGGTCAAAGCCTTCATTTGGACATATTGCTCATTCAGACAGCATGATTGGGCATCACTGCTACCGTTTGCCAAATTCACATACAACAACTTGTTCCACTCCAGCATTGGCATGGCACCTTTCTTTGCCAACATGGCTCACCACCCATCAATTGAAGGAACTCCAGTGGAAGATGGATCAGTGCCGGAGGCTGCAGCCCACGCACAACGGATCCAAGACAACCTGGAAGAAGCCAAGGCTAGCCTCTTCCTGAGCAAGGAACAGGACAAGGAATATGCGGATTGGAAGTGATGGGAAGATCCCTTCATCATAGGCAATAAAGTTTGGCTCAGCCACATTCATATGACAATCAATTGATGGTCCCTGAAACTCTTGCATAAACAACTCAGACCATTCACAATTCTGGAAGCAGTAGGAAGGAATGCATATGGACTGGAACTCCCACCCTCCATGAGCATGCACCTGGTAGTCAATGTCTCGCAACTGGCCAAGTATGAGGAAGATGAGATTGAGGGTTGCTATGTGGAACCGCCCCGCCCATAGAAACACCTGAAGGAGAGGAGGAATATGAGGTCAAAATGATACAGAGCTCCATGATCAAGAAGGGAGTCTTGGAGTACTTTGTCAAGTGGAAAGGTTACACATCAGAACATGACTCCTGGGAACCCCTGGAGAACCTTGGCAATGCATCAGAACCTGTTAAGGAGTTCCACTTGGAACATCCTGAAGCCATCAAGGAAGTTCCTAAGGTAACCAGGAAGCATTGTCATGAGGAGACAAAAGATGATTCAGTGGCCAGAGATAAAGAAGAACAGCCCATTTGGCACTCAAAATGTATAAAAGAGGCTGTTGGGATCCAGGTCCCCCATCCAACAGTGTTCACTTTCACTCATCCTATGCTAAAAACATCTCCTACCCACACTTCACTCTCTGCGCCATGTCTACCTCCACCCTCTCCACCAACACCTTCATGGTCCGCACCTACAAGGACCTCTACATGTGTTCAGCCTGCTTCAAGTGGACACTGGAAGCCATTCCCCCACCCAAGAATGGCCAGTATTGGCACTCTGGTCTGCGACAGGCCTTCTATTTCATCATTGTGGCATGCTCATGTCACTGCTGCCCCCCTCGCTCCTTTGTCAGTCACCCCCTTGTCCGGTGGAACAACTGGATTGCCCACAAGGCCCAGGACATCTACAACACCTGGGAAATCATGGACGCCTTGAGGCAGTCCAGGCTGGGTCTCCAAGACCCCTTCCAGGTCATCAATCTCACCAAAGGCCCTGGGTGCAAAGAGCCCATCATTGACTTGACAGATGACAACAAGGAGCACATCTGGAAAGGAACAGGGACAGCGGAGGACCTGCTTGTGTTGAACAATGAGGATGAATTCTTTCTGGTTAGCCACAAGTCATCTGTTTTGTCTCTTGCACTGTGACCCCCGGCCTAGAAGGGGGGGTAGTGTCATGACCTTTTCTTGTTCTCTTTCCTTCTCATCTGTTTGCTTTGTGTTTGGTCTTGTTCTTCTCACCTTGGTGCATTTAGTTGCCTTTCTGTAAGCCATGACTGTGGGACATGCCTGTCTGGCCTGTTCCCTTGTCTCCTTGGTGTCCATGGACTTATCTTGTTTTGTAAATAGCCACAGTAGTTAGTATATATACCAGCAACACAAGTCTTGTCTCCACAAGACTTGTTCTCTTGTTGTACCCCCAAATCACTTGTCGCATGACTCACTTTGGCCTTAGTGCTGTACACTTGACCTTTGATGTTGTCCCAACCCCCATCCTCACCACCTGTGGAGTCTTGGCCTCCAGGGTTTGGTTAGGGTTGTGACAATGCTTATGCATACTATGTATGCACATAGTGGAGCTTCACTCTACTGACTGATTAGGAAACTAGCTGAAAAGTGCACCACTTGTGTGTGTGTACACACTATGCACTCATAGTAGCAGCAGCCCACTCAGGTGAGGGTAAGTGCATGTGATTCATTGGCTCCATACCACAGGTGTGTACAAAGTACACACCAGCTACAGGCAGTGTCTGCGCTCTGCTTATGCAAAGGCCAAGCCACTAGGTAACCACAATGTGCAGCCCATGTGGATACATTGTATGCACTTATCAAGTACAGACACATGGGTCACATGCACTCACCTGGACCTGAGTGGTGGCTGCTAATGCTTATGCATACTATGTATGCACATAGTGGAGCTTCACTCCACTGACTAACTGGGAAACTAGCTGAAAAGTGTGCCACTTGTGTGTGCATACATAATATGCACTCATAGTAGCAGCAGCACACTCAGGTGAGGGTGAGTGCATGTGATTAGTTGGCTGCATATCACAGGTGTGTACAAAGTATGCACCAACTATGCTTGTGTGTACTATGTAAGCACATAGTGGAGCTTCACTTCACTGACTGACTAGGAAAACTAGTTGAAAGGTGCACCACTTGTGTCTGTGTACATAGTATGTACTCATAGTAGCAGCAGCCCACTCCAGCCAGGGTGAGCAAATATTGTCAGTAGGCTCTGTACCACAGGCACATGCAATGTATGCACTAACTTTACACAGAGTCCACACACTGGTTGTGCTGCTGTCTATCCACTGCTTAGTCCCCATGCACTGCCCATGCACATATGTTGTTTGCATGTACCAGTACAAATTGCATGCACATGCTCAATGAAGAGTTTGCCTTTGACTTCCTGTATTTGGCACTTATTTTCAGTTCTTAGGCATGGCAACCTACCCATTTTATCTCAGAGAAATGAGCATTGGAAAGCCAGGGACTTAGCCAATTCTCATTCATGCCACAGTGAAAAGTGCCCCACCTCAAACTGTTATGGATACTGACTTCCATTGGTATCTATACTTAGTCTAAACTCACTATACCCAAGGATTGGAAAATGTATGAAATATGTCTTGTGCTGTATCACATGTAGCAAATATGTTTCCACTTGCATTGTATGTATAAGAATACGAATCAATGCTTCTGATGTTTCGCTATCAGTCGTGACCTTCAGCAACTTGAACGATTTAGAATTCATTAAGTTACAAATTGTTTAACTTTAATCAATTTGTACCTTCATGAAATACAAGTATTTCTGGTATATCGTCTGACTTGCCAAACCGATCAACTTGATTTCTTTTGCGCTGACTAACGCACAGCCTCGCACATGTATCGGCCGAGTTTCATGTATTTCCGTACAGCGGCTTTGGAGATATTCTCTTATCAGTGTTCAAATATTGATAGCCACATGATCCATACTTTGAACACAGCATATCTCCACAACCACTGCATGGAATTCCACGATCAGACTTGCATTGGAGTTGCACTGCCTTGCATTATCTTTGTAGATTGTCTTCATTTAGTAGTCTGCATGTTCTGGAAAGCTCTTTCAGAATGGTCACATGCATAGCCACACTATGTATGGAGTTTGTACCTTTAATATGTACTTTGAGCAGCACTGCATGTTCTAACTATAGCTACAGAGCTATTCTTAGGCTACTCCACACTATCTAGCGGCCTGGAAATTCCAGTTAGAATATGTACACTTGAGTATTCATACCTGTGCACTATAAGGTATATAAACTGGCCTCTGAGAGCCTCCAGAGATCACCTCTCAATTTACATTCAATGCATCTTTACCAAGTTTATCACTTGTGTGACAGCTTTACAGCTTATTCTAAGACCTAAAGCAGTTCTCCCAATAACACTCCTTAATTGTTGAGTTTAACTCCAATTCAGTTGCAGTTGAGGTTGAGATAACTTTAAGAGTTCTACAGTAAGCACTAAGCACTGCACTACAGCTACTTGTGTTAGAGAAGTCTATTAAGTATTAACTTGATTCTAGCAATCAGGGGGGATATCTTAAATACAACTTATAGGGAACCTTGCCTAGTAGCATTGCTCAAACAGTTAAGAAGGATATATTGTCTTTAGTAACAAACACTGTTAGTAACAGCATATTAGTGCCCTCTGAGGATCTAGTGAAGTTTACTTTACCCTCTGGCTGCATAAAGTTGTGATACAGACAAAGTATACTCTATACTTTAGGATATATTTACACTGAACCATTACAATTACACCCTGTCCTAAAATGAAAGATTCACAACATGTTAAACATGTAAACCCAAGAAATCATATTGGAAATTCACCAAATAAGGAAACCTCTCAATTGAAATGCATTTCTAATGCTGTGTCCATTCTTGATTCCACCATCCATGTTTCATATCCTGTTGACCAATGTGGCTAAATGCTATCAAGTCCCCTTGGGTGAGTATGGGCATGCACTGGCCTGAGTGATGGTGGGTATGGTCCCAGGGGAGCTTTGAGGGGAGCTTGATGGGCTGCAAAGGCAGAGTCAGGTGCCAAGGGACACCTCATTTGCATGTACAGCTTACATTTGAAATTGCTTACATGTGATAAGCATGCATGTGTCAGAGTTATGCAATTCTATCTGTCAACCTTACAACAGCCACCAACACATACATGGGCTAACCAATTGCCTTTTTGGCACACATGGCTTTTTTGATGACATCCCATTTGTGCTCAAAATCACAAATCTCACTAGAATATGGAAGGTTAATGCTGGGTAATTAGCCATTGATATGAGGGTAAATTGAGCTGTGCCAGTTTGCTCATACATGCTTGCTTTGGTAAAGGAGCACTCAGGAGGACCCAAGTGGCTGTGCACTTGGTGCTCCTATACCTGAGCAAGCATGCACAATCAAATCAGTGCTCATGAGCCCCAAAGAGAACTGACTGATTTGCTTGAGAACTGGTAGATCATGTGATCTAGTAAGTGCTATCAATTGGAACATGAGTAACTCCACCATTTCCTTATGAATTCTATCTGGAGAAAATATCATAATTCAGAAAGATGATCTAGCTACCTTTTGATATGTTGCTCATATTGATATTCCAACTTAAGTGTTTCCCAAAACTGCCTACTCTGTTGGTTAATGTTGCTACCTACTTGAGACTACTAACTTGGACTTGGTGAATGGCAAGTGAGGCCTGAGGAACTCTGAAGCATGCTGCACTGAGCACACACTTGGGACTTAGAGGTAGGGGACTTGGATGAGGGTGAATTATGAGGCAAACAAGCTGCAAATCACCATGCTTGTTGAGCCTCTAAATATATTCAGAAGAGTGGCAACTGATTACACAGCCACAGTTTGAGTGATACAAGCCAGCCCAATCAAGAGCATCCATTGTCATGAACAGTATGGTAACATGACTCTACTAAAGCACAGCCAGTGTTATAGGATGAAAATGGCTAACCACAAGGCTGTAGCTGGTAACAAAGGGAACACTGGCAAGGGGAAGGAAAACAAAGGAACAGGCCTAGCCACCTAACTGGCAGAGGCATGACATAACATCTGTTCACCACACTAAACATGGGAGTGGGCAAGCACAAGTCCATGGTGGGTGTGGCTCACAACAGTTAAGTGAGAATTGCCTTATATGGTAATCTCACAGACCAGATGTGTTGCAACCTGCTAATGCCTATGGTTGATGGCTGCTAATGGCCTTTGAGATGTGGGAACAATATGTGATAAGTCTTCTAAGATTCTATCACTAAGGTGGACTAACGCTAGTCTTGTCAGTACAAGTCACTAGCTCCTAAGTCCAAGTGGCTGCGCTAAAGGCTAAGTAGCCAAGTGCCTCTGATCACACTGCAGGGAGAGTTGACGAGGCAAAGCAAGCTGGGGATGACCATGCTTGCAAGCCAGTATATATACTCAGAAAACGGGTGAGTCATGGTAAATACATGAGTCACACAACTGAGTCAAAGTCCGAGTCATAAAGGGAGCTGCGCAGGCCAGCCAATAGAAAACAGCATGAGTCATATGACTCAGGGTGACACATCATCCATACACCTTACTAAACAAGGGAGAGGGCTCAACAAAGGCAAAGGGCGCTTAAGGTGCCAGAACAAGCCACGAGTCCACAAACAGAGACAGAGGGAGGGACAGGTCACGACATTGCCCCCCCACAAAGGCAAGTGTAGTGGAGTGCACTTGCCTATTTGCGGGCAACCCATTCCTTCAATTCCAACCACCCAACACGTTCCGCCAGAGCATGCATGTCCGCTTCAAGGACCTTGTTCATTCAGTCCCATTTCTCCTGGTAGAGGCAGTCAAGCTCCTCTTGGTAGAGTTGTTGCAGGCGCTTGAGTTCTGCTGTTTCTCACCTGGACCATTGTTCTTGTCTATGGTCAAGCCACTTGTTGAGCTGCTTGACTGACCAAGATCCGCATTGAACAAGGCAGTAGGCCTTGAGTACATTGGCATCGCATGGCATTCAATCACCTGGGGGGTGTGGCTCCATGTTGGCAATGGTGTTGCCAACGTCAGTGATGAGGGCCTTCACATTTTCTCGGGCCTTGTCCCAGGTGGACTCCCATTCTTGTTCGAGTTGTTTGGCTTCCTTGTTGGAGATATGGGGAGGGGTGACAATGTTGTCCCCGTCCTCAGAGCTTGGAGGTGCGGGGGGGCCGTCAACTACTTCCTCCTTGACGTCTTCCATTGGCTGTCCTGCCAGGTTGACATGGCCACTTCCGTCAGTGCCTTTTGAACAGTCAATAGTGTTGAAGGTGGGATTGTCTCTTGGGTACGTGCTTGTGGGGATTGGTAGGTGTTCAAACTCACAGTCCGTGGCCCATCCTGACTCAAAGTCTGTGGCACATGGGTGCCACCAGATTCCGTCCTCATCTCAGTGTCCATTGTTGAAAGCCAGGCAAGGCTCTTCCTCCTGCTTGAACCACTGGTCCCCTTCCCACTTGTACCGGGTGTCCTGGTTCCAGGCATCTGCGCTCTTGAGAACCACATTGTGGACTATAAGTCCAATGCAGCCACGGCAGTAGTAGTACTTGCTGCGGCCAATGTCTGTGGGATTGGAGGGAGGGGTATCTGGATGGCTGACCCAAAGCAGGGAGCCAAGTTGAGGGACAATGAGGGACTTGCGTTCCTCGTCCCACTTGATGGTTGCTTGCTCTTGCAGGGGTACATACCTGAGTTGAACACCTGGTTCAAGCTGCTCGGCCAGGGCTTTGGCCTTGTTGAGGGACCAGGGAGCAGTGTCCCTGTTGTTGACGGCGTACTTGCCTGTTCCAGTGAGCATGAGGGCCCTCTTGTAGGCCCTAGCCTTCTTGTATTCAGAGGCCCGGGTGATGGTGGCAGAGGAGGCAGTTTGGGAGGCAGGCATTTCTGTTCAAAATGCAAAGAGTTTCTTTGCAAGGGGGTAGTGTAGGACAGTGAACTAGTGATAGTTGGCTGAAAGGCTGGAGTGATGATTTCTGCGGCCTTTCCCTTTGCCTTTTTGTACTCCGAGGCAGTGAAATTTGGAGGAAGCGGGCCAGTGGGAAAGTCCTTCTGGAACTTTCTCATGACATGAGTCAGTTTGGCAAAATTTGCTGCAGGTTCTTCTGTATCTTCCAGGGGACTGTAACCTTTCCATCTGATGCGGTATTTCAGCCCATCAGGGTCTTGATACCAATCAACAATCTTCTCAACTTCATACTGTGCTTCACCTTCCTCAGTCATGATTGGCGGAGGTTGGCGCTGATTTTGTTGGAAGTCTAGGTCTTCAGTATAGGGGGTCAACATGTTTTCATGGAAGACATTGTGGATGCGCATGGATTTTGGGAGAACAAGTTGGTAGGCATGTGAAGAGATTTGTTTTTTCACAATGAAGGGGCCTGTCTTCTTGTCATCAAGCTTCTTGCTTGGGCATCTTGTGGTAATGTTGGTAGTCAAGAGCCAGACGTTGTCCCCTTCCTTGTATTGTATTTTTGGGGTCTCTTCCCTTGATTGATGATATTCCATCAGAGCCTTTGTTTCTTCCCACACAGCCTCCATATCCTTTGTCCACTTGTCTCCTTCTGGGGAGCAAGTCACATAGTCCTCAATAGACCATTTGGGAGTCATGCCATAGATAACCTCAAAGGGGGACTTGTTTGTAACTTGGTTTTTGTGGTTGTTGTGGCAGAATTCCGCAATGGGTAACCATTTTGCCCAATCATCCTGCTTGTGATTTCCAAAGATGCATATCCATCCTTCAAGCCACTGGTTTGTTCTTTCCACTAGGCCATCTGTTTCAGGGTGGAAGGCAGTGGAGAATGTCCCTTGTATTCCTAGCCGCTTGTATACTGCTTCCAAGAAGTGTGATTTGAAGGTGGTTCCTCTATCTGAAACGGTGGTTTTGGGAAACTCATGAAGATGCCATACTTCTTTCACAAAGATATTGGCTAGCTCTTCTGAGTTTGTGGATTCCTTGCAGGGGATGAAGTGTGCCATTCTGGAAAAGCGGTCCATCACAACAAGGACACTGTTGAACCCTTGTGATTTTGGTAGTTTCACTATAAAATCATATGCAATATTTTCCCAAGGTTTCTCCGGAATAGGCAAGGGTTTGAGTGGTAGGTGTCCTTTGCTTCCCTTCCCTCTTTGGCACGCTTCACAGCTGTCAATGTACTTGTTGACTTGAGCTTTCATGCCTGGCCAATAGTACCTTCTTGCAATGAGTTCTAGAGTTCTGGCTTGTCCTTGGTGGCCAGCAATTGGTGAGTCATGATAGAGTTGGAGAAGTTTCAATTTGATGTTCTTTTTGTCTGGTACAACAATTCTTCCTTGGTACCAGAGGAGATTTTCACTCATATCATTGTCCTTGAACTGCTTCTTCACAGAGGGCAGTAGGTCTTCCTTTCCCTTGGTACTTTCAATCAGGGACTTCAGGCTTTTGTCTTCTTCCAGTGCCTCCTTGATTTCTGCAATAATATTGTTGCTCATCAGGGCTGAGAATCCCTTGAAGTTTTTGGCAGAGATCATCACTTGTTCCACAGAGGCAATGTTGTTGTGATCACTTCTTCTGGAAAGGATGTCCAGTTTCTCCAACATTTTGCCAGGTCTGTAGTGGATTTCAAAATTGTAGCTTGCCAGCATGAGAAGCCATCTGTTGTGTTGTCTATTAAAGGTGCTAGCTTTCTGCCAGTAAGTGAGGTTTTTGTGGTCTGTGTAGATCACTATTGGTTCTTTTGTTCCTTCTAGGTGAATCCGCCAATGGCGTAAGGCTTCTATGATGGCAAGGAGCTCCTTGTCATGTGTGTCATAATTGGGCTCCGCTTCCTTGAAGCTTTTCAAAAGGAACCCTATTGGGTGTAAGTATCTGTCCTTTTGTCATTGACTAAGAATAGCCCCCATAGCAACCCCTGAGGCGTCAGTCTCAAGGAAGTACTGCTTTGATTTGTCTGGATGTGCAAGCACTGGTTCCCTTGATATGAGGTCCTTCAGGGAATCAAAGGCTTCTTGGTGCTCTGCATTCCATTCCCATTTCTTGTCCTTTCTTGTCAACTAGGTCAGAGGTTTGACCACCAATGAGAAAGACACCACAAATCTTCTATAGAAGTTGCAGAAGCCAATGAATGCCTGTAGTTGCTTCACGGTTTTGGGCATGGGCCCTTCCTGGATAGTTTTGATCTTGTCTTTGTTCATGGAAATGCCGTCCTCATTGACAACAAATCCAACCCAATTGGCCGTCTTTTCATAGAAGGTACACTTCTTCAGGTTTCCATAGAGGTTGTTTTTTCTCAGTTGTTTTAGGACTTCCTTGATGTCTATAGTGTGTTGATTTCTTCCTCGAGAAATAATAAGGATGTCATCAATGTAGATCACAATCTTCACTCCAATCATGTCTCTGAAGATATGGTCCATCATTCTTTGGAAAGTGGAGGGAGCGTTCTTGAGACCAAAAGCCATAACAGTATATTTGAAGAGACCTTCTGAGGTGATGAAAGCTATTTTCCATTTGTCCCCTTCTCTGATCCTGACATTCCAAAAGCCATTCTTCAGATCAGGAGAAGTGATGAAAAGTTCTTCTTCTGAATTTTCACCTGTTTTCTTGAAAATTACCAGAAGTTGTTCTAGAAGTGGGATAGGGTAGCAATCCGGGATAGTTTCCTCATTTGCTCCCCTGTAGTCAACAACCGGTTGTAGGTCGGGGATGGTTTGTCCTTTCTTCAGGGCCTTCTTGACAAAGAAAAGACTTGCGGTGAGAGGAGACTTGCTGGGTCTAATATGTCCTGAGCATAGTTCAGTTTCAATATACTCCTTTGTAGATTCTCTTTCTCTTGGTGACAGAGGATAGGCCTTCCTTGGCTTTGGAAGTCAGTTGTCGTCATGGAAATCGATTCTACAATCCCATTCCCTGTGTTCAGGGAGTTTGTTGTATCTTTCTTTGTCAAAGGCATCTTTGAACTCTTCAAGCTCCTTTGGTAGTTCTTGAAGTATTCCTGATTTGGCAGCAAGGGGATATTTTGTTTTCCATTTGATTGTGAAAGGAGACCAGGATATTTCCGGGTTGGTTTCCTTCAACCATGGCATGCCCAGTATCATGGGTTGTGTGCTGGTATTCATGACATAGAATTTTTGGTCAAAGGTTCTTCCTTCTAGATCAAATTTCAGTTTGCATCTGTACTGGATTTGGTCTTTTGTGTTTTTCCATCAATGGTTTTGATGCTTCTGGGGCTTTAACTTGGTCAAAGGGATGTTGTTTTCCCAGGCAAAGTTCAGGTTGATAAAGTTTCTAGAAGAGCCGGAGTTGATGAGAGTTGAGATTCTTTCCGTGATTCCCTCTGCAGTTGTGTATACCATGGGTGTTTCATTTGTAGCTTTGCTATAGTATACATTTTGCAGAGAGGGTATCAGGGCATCTTCACACACGGTGGGGAGATGCCCATCTAGTTTTCCAAACCAGAGCCAGTGTATCTGTTCTTGTCCATTTTCTCATTCTTGACTTTGGCAGCTTTTCCTTTCATCAGCTACTTTCCCTTGTCCTTGTAGGTCCATTCCTTTGTGCAGTCAGCAAGGTTGTGTCCTGCTTCCCCACACTTGATGCACAGGTTGTTTTCCCTTTGGCGTTTTTTTTTCCTCTTTTGGGACCAAGTCCCCCTTGAGTTTTGTGGTCCTGCAGTTGCATTCCTAAGTGGTGCTGGTATCCTAATCACATGTACAGCTCTTGGGCTAATCACACTTTCCCTGTGGAAGGTGATGACTGGTGCTGCTGCTGGTGGTGTGTTGATTGGATTTTTGACTACTCAAATTGTTGGTGAGGTGGACCTTCTTTGTTTGAACTTCTAGGTTCTTCTTGAGTTCCTGATGTTTCAATAATGTTGCTGATTCCTCCTGGGACACTGGTGGAAGGGGGTCTTGACACATGGCTGGTGGTTCTAAGCGGTGCAGCCCAGTCACCTGCCCTTTCTCTTGCTCCTCTTGAGGGGTTTGATCAAACTTCAACAATTGTGCCAGTTGGAGCCTTGCTCCTTTGAGACACTGCACTTGAGGATCAATTGTCCCCGTTGTCACATGACCATGTTTTCTTGTGGCTCAGCATACTAAGAGCTTGCTTTGCAATGTTGCAACCTGCTAATGCCTATGGTTGACGACTGCTAATCACCTTTGAGATGTGTGAACAATATGTGATAAGTCTTCTAAGATTCCATCACTAAGGTGGATGAATGCTAGTCTTGTCAGTACAAGTCACTAGCTCCTAAGTCCAAGTGGCTGCGCTAAAGGCTCAGTAGCCAAGTGCCTCTGATCACACTGCAGGGAGAGTTGACAAGGCAAAGCAAGCTGGGGATGACCATGCTTGCAAGCCAGTATATATACTCAGAAAACGGGTGAGTCATAGTAAATACATGAGTCACACAATTGAGTCAAAGTCCAAGTCATAAAGGGAGCTGCGCAGGCCAGCCAATAGAAAACAGCATGAGTCATATGACTCATGGTGACACATCATCCATACACCTTACTAAACAAGGGAGAGGGCTCAACAAAGAGAAAGGGCACTTAAGGCGCCGGAACAAGCCACGAGTCCGCAAACAGAGACAGAGGGAGGGACAAGTCACAACAAGATCAGAAAGCAATACACCACTTCTACATACCTATCACAAACACTGCCCTATATCAACAGAGGCAATGTGGGAAAGCCTTATCTATATCAAATACATGATCCAATTTGATATCACTTGGTGTATCAGAAGCACCACCAGTTGCCAAAGGAAAGACAAATATGTCACACAATATAGACAACATAAATGTACCAAAAAAGGAAAGTGTCTCAGAAAAAAGTTGTAAAATCGAAATATATGTTATCAGGTCAAAACATGTAATTACCTAGTGAAATTGCCCCTCATTAACTTGCGGAGGTACAATTACACCAAATTAAAGAGGGGGATTCTTTAGGGGGTATTGCTGTAATTATGCTTGCTTCAGTAAACGGGGAGGCAGTTGAATTGCAACATACAGTGCTGCATGGGCAATTGACAAAATAGCAGCCTCCCTGCTACACTGGCTCACATAAGTCTTGTGTCACAAGCCACACTCCTTACAATGGTTTATGTGTTGTGCTTCAGTGCTTGGTGTGCTGTTGTCTCTCTCTGTTGTGCTTACTCTCTGCCACATACTTTGTTTTGATTGTTGCTCCTTTGTTGTTGCTTCCCTTGCTTAGTCGTGTGCACATGTGGCTGATTGGCAGATTGCCTCCATTCTCTGATTGTCCCATGTTGCTGCCCTTAGATCTCCATGTGTTACCTGCACTTCTTCTCCTGATGTTCTCTTCTTGCTCCTTTTGTATCTGTTATGCTTTCCCCATGTAGATAGTTATTCTTTTTGCTTGCTATAAAAGATGCAAGGGAAATTGTCTTGGAACCCCAAGAACAATTTACCTTGTCATTTACCCACCTTACTTCACCCTGAGGAGGTTATTGTCAGGTTCTATAACGTAATACATGTAGTTAGTAATCAAATCGAAACCTCACTTACTGAAATAAGTAAGCACCAAAACCTTAAGTGTTGAAATGAGTGAGACACTGCTGGCTATTGAAACTATTGTATTCAAGTAAAGGTAAGACTAAGTACATCTTTTCTGAGTCTACATGTTTGTTCTTATATACTGTATCTATAGGGGTGCCCTGCACCCCATTTGTTTCCTCTTCCATTCTATATGGCGCCCTGTGCCTGTGTAGTTTATGAGTCATTCATGCTATCAATTCTTTATTCATTGCGCAGTGCCTATGGCACTGCGGTTTGCTGCATATATGCACTGTGGTCTAAGTTTACATTTGGTGCGGGCTAGGGTAAGGCAGCGGGACCTTGGGGTCTAGCCAGTCAGGCCGGCCCCAAGGGCATGTGACCCTGACATTTGCCCTCCCCGTCTGCCATAGTCAGTCGGCTTCGATGAATGGCATCCAATCATTGTCCTCAATGACCTCTTTGCCTTCTTGTCTAGGCTCAAAAATGATCGGCCTGAAGGTTTCAAAGGTTGGCAATGGAGTGGGGGACCTGGAAAGGATGGTGGCAGACCCTCCAGCCATTTCAGAATCTTCCCCATTTCCAACATTGCCTTGACTGTCTCAATAGCTCATTCAGCTAACACCGGGTGGCCCTTGCGCTTTGTTGCCTGGGTCGCTTGTTTTCTCAGGGGCAGTGCCTTGAAAGAGCCCCAGCCCCTTTTCTTTGGTGCCTGTGCGCCTCCCTGCCTTCCATTCCCTGACTTTCATCCCTGCTTGGTGGTTGGGTGTGGCGTATGGCTTTTGTGTATAACCTGTCCATTTGGTAGTTTAGTCATGTATGTACCATTGTCCAAATTTACGGCAATACAGGGACGTAAAGCCTGTCCGATACAAGCGGCCAAAGGTGTCCAACCAGCTCTAGGACCCGTAGGTGCGTTGATGGGTGGGCTATATGCCTGTTGGACGGGTTCTCTGACACTGCGAGTCGGACCTGCAGTGGTTTGGAGCTGTTGTTTCAGCGCATTGAGGTCCCGGAGCGTCTCTCTAAGGCTTGACATCGTCTCTTCATCGCGTAGCTGGTCAACGGCGCGTCGCACGCCTCCCTCCGCCTCGCCTAGCAGTCTTAGCATCAAACGGAACGCCTGGTAACACTCGGGTTCCAATCCGGGGTACTGTATGCGGCCTAGGCAAGCTTGAAGGACAGTTGATTGGTACATGCCACACTTGACAAGCTCATTTGCAGTGAATGAGTACTGCGACTGGCAAGGGGGTTGGGGAATAAGGGGGGGCATAGGGAAGCAAGGCTTGAGTTGGAGTACCATTGGTGAGTAGCAAATGCTGAAGACTTGCAGGCCTTCCTCCTTGTCTTTTGTACTCTTTTCTTCACCCTCTGCCTTGTCGACTTCGTCGTTTTCAGCCTCTGTTTCCTCCCCTTCAAACTCTTGTTCCTCGTCACCATACTCCGCAGTCCATTTCAAACCCATCACGCTATTAACCCCTTGTAACTCTAGGTACTTGGTGAACGCTTCAAGGTTCTTTACTACACTGTAAGGTTCCCAACTTACATTGCCGCTTTTCCATTTGACCTCAAAGCTTATTTCTTGTCCTTTTCCGGCGTGCTGCAGTATGCTATCGACTGCCCATTCCTTTGGGGCGTCAGTTAGGGGCACCACTTGCTCTGCTGAGCGTCCGGGGAACCTCCTATTGTCGTTTGCAACATGTATGCGCAGCAGCGACGCATGGAACACGGGTGTATCCCCCTGTTCTTCAGGTCCATTGGTAAGTCGATTTTGTACGTTGTTCCTGGTGCTACCTCCTTAACAATGCTATGCGGCCCGATGTATTTAGGTACCAATTTGCGGGCTACTTTCTTTGGAAGTTGCATATTCTTGGTGCTAAGGTACGCTGAGTTTCCTACTTTAAAGTCGGCTGGGCATTGATGCTTATTTGCCTGCATGGTCATTCTTGTGCGCGAGTTTATCAGCTGGTTGTGCGCCATTTGTAAGGCCTCCTTTTGCCATGTTAGGAACATTCTAACTCCTGGGTATATGCTATCTGTTTCCCATACAGCGCCGGTCGGGTATTGCCCAAAGTTCAAGAAGAATGAGGTGAATCTGGTTGACTCAGATTGACTGAGGTTCATTGCATGCTCCACACTAGGTAAGCACCTCGCCCAATCCTTCTGCCGTCCCTCTATGCTCTGCCTAATCATCTGGAGGACTGATTTGTTTGCTCGTTCAGTCAGTCCATTGGTTTCTGGGTGGTAGGCTGAGCTCATTTGGAGCTGCACGCCAGTCAGTCTGTGCAGCTCTTTCCAGAATTTTGAGGGAAATAACTTGTCTGAGTCGGATACAATCGCCTTGGGCATGCCATGCAGTTTGTATATAGTGTCAAATAAAACTTCTGCGACATCTTTTGCCCAATAAGTTTGTTTAGTTGCTGCTAATCGTACCATCGACGTTGCTTGGTCTATGAATACACATAACATGTCCCATTTTCCTTGTAAATTTTCCGACTCGGGTAGCGGTCTGACAAAGTCGGCCTGCATCCTCCTCCAAGGCTCCCCAATCACTTTGAGTGGTAACAAAAGTCCTGCTTTGGACTGGGTTGACTGCTTCAAAGTGGCGCATACACAACATGCGGAGCAATAATCCTTGATGTCCCGGATCATGCTCCTCCACCAGACCCTCCCCTGCATTGCATACTTTGTTTTCTGGTATCCGGTGTGAGCAAGCATATGGTGGGTGTCCTGTATTACCATCTCTCTTACATTCCTTCCACTCATCTCTATCTTTGGCACGCATAGTGCCTTCCCCATTGCCATTTTAATGTAGATTACACTGTTTTCAACAATAAAGTTCTTGAAGTGCAACGGGTTCTCAGTGATTGACTTGAAGAATCTGTCGCCCTCGTATTTGCCCCTAACTGCCTTGACAACACTACCTTCTGTATCGCTGAATCCGTGAGCGTTGGGTAGTTTGGTTGTCTGTGTGTCCTTCTCGCCCTCCTGATGATCTTCTGGGATATACGTGTCAGCTATTTCCTCCTGTTCTCTGACCATTGCTTTTCCCGCTTTTTTCTTGGTTTTCTCACATTTATTTTTGCTTTCAATCTCAGCAGCTTTTGTGATCTGCTTAGTTTCCTCTCTCTTGTTGTTCAACTTCTTTTTCTGGCCGGTTTTTGCCTTTTGATGAGTTGGCGCATGTGATACCTCAAGCCGTTGGACTGGCTTACATTCACATGTGGAGTGTCTAGGAACTTCCTCAGCTTCAGTGTCCCTGCCAAAGGCTTCTATTGCGTGGGCTTCCATCATTTGCACCCCCAATGCTTCTTTGGCAACAAGCAACGGCTTGGTAAGTTGGAACCTTTCCAATTGCACATTGTTTGTACTGATCCCGCCGCTTTCATTGTCCTGCACATATTTGCCGTCCGCTTGAATTGTCCCTGGCTGTTTGTTCTTGTATATGCAAGACAGTGCGTCCGCTAGTATATTAGTCTCGCCTGGGATGTATTCTATACTGTAATTGAACTTGTTGAACACCTCCATCCACCATGCTTGTTGGGCGCTTAAGTTCTTCTGGGTCTTTAGGTGTTCAAGGGATCGATGGTCCATGTATATGCGGAACTTTTTGCCCAATAATAAGTGTCAAAACCTTACAAGCGACTCCTTAATTGCCAGGAGTTCGAGCTTGTGCACTGGGTAGTTCTGCTGTGTTGGCATGAACTTGCCTGACCAAAAGATGCAGATCTTTGCGGTTGCAAGATCTTCCCCCTGCGAGACTATGCCGCTTGCTCCTGTGCAGCTGGCATTGGTAACTAAATTGATAGGGGGTGCATTATCACAGTAATCTAGTGCTACACGGTGGTTGTTTCGCCATTTACATACAATTGATTCAACTTCCTTGAATGCACGCTGTGCCGTGTTGTTGTGAGCCAACTCACTCCATCAGACTCGTCTGTTGTCTCGCCCATCTGTTTGCTTGTCTGTTGTCTCACCCGTCTGTTTGCTTCCTTGTGTCACTTTCCTGTTTGCTGCATTGCCACCTTCTTGTGGTTATCCTGTTACATTGTGTAACGCAGCTGTGCCTTTTACGAGTCATGTCTGTTCATACAGCATGACTCACTTGGACACTCCTGTTTGGTAGACTGCTATGACTCTTGTGGCTGCACTTTGTATGACTCGGCCACCTCTTGAATATATATAGAGGACCAACAAGCCTGGTAACCCCAGCTTGTTTTGTCTCGTCAAACATCCCACTTGAGTGACACTTTGAACCACCCCTACCCTCAAGAGCCTACAGACACTTAAGTGTGTTGCGGTTCAAGAGGTCACTTAGGTCTTAGTGCCGTCCACTCTCCACCGCGGCTTGTCTCATAGCCACCACAAAGAAGCTTATGACATTACAAAACAAGCTTAACAATCATGTCCATTCAGGAGGACGCATGATCACACCTTGCAACGCCATTATCAACAAGGAGAGGACCAAGTAGGGCCTCAAGACCTACAAGTTCCCTCAATGAACAGGATATTACACATGCATGGGCAGGAGGACCAGCAAGGTCTTGCCCACAAAGCCAAGCCTCTATGCCTGGAACATTCAACGCCAAGAATGTTTCAGTCATACAAGAAGAACCTACCATTGTTACTAGAGGACCAGGGGATATTACCAACAACCCCACACCGGTCACTATCCAAATCCCTATCTCAAACGCAACTCCAGGTCCATCACGCACACTATGGCCTATAGGACCCAGAAGACAGTTTTTTTCTCCTCAACCTGAAGCTCACGGGGGCGTATCCCTTGTTCCAATCAGACCCCCTCCCACACCGCATATTTCCCACACTCCTCAAATACCCCCGATAACAGGAACTATCACCAATGCCAGTCCGATCCCAATAAGCTCTCAGGCCATGACACCAGTCAACCCAGCACTGCCATATGTACCACAAGGGTATTCACAGCAAGCAACAGCAACCAAAGGCCAAGACGTCCCTGGGATTCCCAGCTCAAGTTCTAGTTCCAGCAGTAGGACTATGATTAACAATCTTGATGACCTTGACAATCTTCACCTTGGAAGGCACAACGCACTCTTAAGGATTATTGATGGAATGAGGATAACAATTGATAGAAGACTCAACAGGTTAGAACAATCTACCCAAGTGTTGGCTAACAACCAACAAATCTTCAACAATTCCCTCAACAACCTACAAGGAACCCTGACAGAAATCCTTACTGCTGCACAAAATAGTGAACACAACAGCTTCCTGGTTGGGCAAGACATAATCCGTCTAAGAAACGAAGTCACAAACACACAAGGATTGGTAAACAATGTACAGGAGGATCTTAACACCACAAGACAGGCACAGTTAGCCTGGAACGAGGCAGTCACCCAAGGACTAGAAGGGCTAAGGGGAGACGGAAGGATCGGAATCAGACAAATTAACACTATGCAAGAAACAATCAACAACATGCGCAAACAGATGGATGAAGCATCCCTACATGCTGTATCACCTCCCCACCCCGAAGCAGAATCAACCAGGATTGACAAATTGGAACAAAGGCTATGTCAGCTTTCTGAAAACCCTGACAACAGAAGGGAAAATAGGTGTCCAAAAGTAATTAGACCAGAAGCTTTTGACGGGAAGAAAGGAGAAGGAGCAGAAATGTTCATCACCCAGATGGAGAGCTACTTTGTCAGGTTGGGTGACCAATACAGCTTGGGACAAGAACGGATTAGAGAAGCGCTAGCCAATTTTAAATTGGATAACAGATCCGCCACACATTGGGCCCAAGTGCTGCTCCAATCCATGAACAATGGAGTACCTGACCCAAACCTCATGTCATGGGAAACATTCAAGTCGCACTTCATGGAACAATTTAGCAACCCTAACAAGAAGGCCAAGGCGGAAGCCGACATCCGTAAAAGCAAACAAATCAACTCAGTAGCAAATTAAGCAACGGAATTCCGCTTCCACATGATCGACGTCAACTGGGGAGAGGAAGCTCTTATCAACCAATTCAAGGAGGGACTCAAGCCGGAAATCAAAACAGAAATGGCACAATTCGAGCTATCCCTTATCAACAAGGACGGAACTGAAAGACACCTTAACCTTGATCAATGGATCACTCTTGCAATCTCCATCAACCAAAAATTGAAACAGATCAAGGCATCCACTGGAAAGAAAACACCCCAAACAACCACCACAGGGCAAGCCTCTACAAAGCGACTTCCAGACGAAGTATACAAGGCTAGAATAACATCAAACCGATGTCTGAAGTGCAGCCAAGAAGGCCACCGTTCACTCAAATGCTCATCCAAGGAGTGGATAACAACCAAACCCAGCATAAAGGGAAGGGAGGCTACAATCACAGAAGATTTGGGAAAAGAAGGGGTCTCCCTCTAACTGTGTGTGGAGAGACCAAGGAACCAGTAATGGAAACAATGTACTTTAGAGCAACTGGCAAATCAACAATTGTTTACACCAACATTACTGGAATCACAGAACCTGTTGCCACCCTCATTGATTCAGGAGCCTCAAAGAACTTTATCGACATCACATGGGCTCAAAGAAACAATATTATACTAAAAGAACTCCCAACACCACGAAAGGTTATTGGAATCCAAGGGAAGGAATTAACACACCAAATTCGGTTCAAGGCAGATTTAAAATTTGACCTTGAGGGAAAGGAATTCCAACAAAGTTTCTTTGCTATGCCTACTGGAGAAACAGACATAATCCTGGGACTAGGATGGTTAGAAGAAGCCAACCCTGACATCAATTGGCAATCAAAAACAATCTCATGGCGACTGAACACTATTATTGGAAGAGCTGCCAAAATGGAAGACATACCGGAAGAATTCAAAGACTTTGCAGAAGTCTTTGACAAAGAGAAATTCAAACGCGTTCCAGACCATTGACCCTACAACTGCTCCATCAACCTAATAGAAGGGGCAGAACTTCCCAAACCGGCTAGACCCATTCCTCTATCCCCAGCGGAATCTATTGCCCTCAGGAAATACCTTGATGAAGAATTAGAGGCTGGAAAAATCCGCCCAAGCAAGTCACCAGTAGCCACAGCAACCTTCTTTGTCAAAAAAGGACAAGATCCCAAGAACCCAGACGGACCTAGGGAACTTAGATTGGTCCAACATTTTGGCCCTATGAACAAGATCACCAGAGATGATTGGTTTCCCATGCCACTGATGGAGGATCTTCTGGACAAAATCAAGGATGCAAAGATCTTCTCTAAGATAGACCTGCGCATGGGATTCAACAACATCAGAATAAAGGAAGGCAATGAATGGAAAACAGCTTTCCAAACCAAGGAAGGATTATTCGAGTACGTCGTCATGCCCTTTGGACTGAAGAACGCCCCAGCAACATTCCAATGGTACATGAACCATATCTTCCACGACCTTATGGATATTTGTGTCATTGTATACATTGATGACATATTTGTCTTCTCCAAAGATTGCAACCAACATGTGGAAGATGTACAAAAGGTTCTCAAAATCCTTCTGGAAAACAACCTATTCGCAAAACTTCCCAAGTGCGAATTCTTTGTGAAGAAACTGGTGTATACAGGCATCAACATCAGCAAAGAAGGAATATCAATGCAGGAGGAGAAGGTCAAAGCTATCAAAGAATGGAAGGAACTGAGAACAGTCAAACAGGTGCAAGCATTCTTAGGATTTGCAAACTTCTACAGACGATTTGTGCCAACCTTCAGCAGACTGGCCAAACCCTTAACCATCCTGACAAGAAAGGACCAAAAGTGGAAATGGGATATGGAACAACAAGAAGCCTTTGACAACCTTAAGACAGAAATATGCAAGGAGCCAACACTATGACACCCTAATCCGGAGAAACCCTTCATACTAGAAACTGATGCAAGCAGCGTGGCTATGGGAGCAATTCTCTCACAAAGACCGGACAACAGCTACCTGCACCCTATTGCGTTCCTATCAAAATCATTCAATCAAGCACAGATGAACTACAACGTGCACAACAAGGAACTGATGGCAATTATAGAATCACTAAAGCATTGGCAACTAAATTTAGAGGGAACAAGGGAGCCAATCACAGTTTACACCAATTACCGCAACCTACAGTTCTGGAAGTCAGCTACTACCTTTAACCAAAGACACGCTCGATGGCATCAGATTCTCGCCTCCTACAACTTTGAAATTGTTTATCGACCAGGAACCCTGTCAACAAAACCAGACCTATTATCCAGAAGAAGCAATCACAATGATATCCCAACGGCAGAACAAGTGATGATCAGGGAAGAACAATTCGGAGGGTTTGCCAGCAAGATGAAGTTTGATATCATTGCAGACATCAAGGAAGCTCAAGCAGAAGACAAGAGCATTAACCAAATAATAGAACTCTGCAAAAAAAAGGGGGACCTTCCAAGATCAGTGCAACAAGGAATTAGAAACTACACTTTTGAAGAGGACCTTCTCTGGGTCAATGGAAAAATCTATATTCCAGAAGGCAAGGATACCAGGTTGAAAATTATGAGGATACACCATGATTCTCCAATAGCAGGTCACCAGGGGCATGCACAAACGTTGGAACTCATTTCAAGAAGATACTACTGGCCGGGACTCAAGACCTCTGTGAACAAATACGTGGATTCGTGCGAGCAATGTCAAAGAGCAAAGGACACAAAAACACAGGTACCCCTCAAGGCCCTAGAGATTCCTGGGGGACCATGGGAAGACATTGCGTATGACTTCATTGTCAAACTACCAAAATCAAAAGGAAATGACAGCATATTGGTGGTTGTAGATTGATTTTCCCATATGGCACACTTCATACCCTGTAAGGAAGCAACAACAGCAGATCAACTTGCCAAACTTTTCTTAAAGAATGTATGGAAGTTACACGGTTTCCCTCAAAGCACAGTATCGGACAGAGGAACAACATTTAACAGCAAATTCCTCAAGGCTCTGTATGAGAAGATCAACATAGCTCCAAGCTTCCGCACAGCATACCATCCCCAAACCAACGGAATAATGGAACGGATAAACCAATGGATCAAAGCATGGTTACGCACCTTTGTAAACTACCAACAGGACAATTGGGCCAAGCTTTTGCCTATTGCGGAATTCTGTTACAATAACCAGAGGCATGGAATCACCGGAAAGACCCCTTTTGAAATTGTAAACAGCAAAGAACCTCTGTGGAACGTCTCAAAAGAAGAAACAGCAGTACCTGAGGCAAACACAAAAGCAAACAACTGGCAAAGGGTCTGGGACAAAGCAAAAGCAGCAATGGAATGGCACAGGGAAAAAACCGTAACTGAACATGCACCCAAGTACATGGAAGGGGAGCTGGTCTGGCTCTTTGGACAAAATGTAAAGACGGATTGTCCCAACAAGAAATTGGACAACAGGAAATATGGCCTGTTCAAGATCAAGAAAGTCATTTCGAGCCATGCTTACAAGTTGGAACTCCCAAAATCTATGAAAATACACCCTGTACTCCACAGTGACCTACTAAGCCCTTACAAACTGGACAATAACTTCCACAGAAACCAACCCCAACCTCTGCCGATCATAACAAAGGAAGGGGAGGAACAATATGAGGTAGAAAGGATTGTAGATTGGAAGGAAACAAAGGACGGGTTATTCTACAGGGTCAGATGGAAGGGATACGATTCAAAAGAAGACACAGAACAACGGGCAGAAGACTTTGGACATCTCGGAACAATCATGAGGAAGTTTAAAAGGGATTTCCCTGAGGCGCCTCTACCATCAAATTACAAATCACGCAGTATAAAAGGAAGAGCCCAACACAGCAACAACCCATCTTGCAAAACTTGCTCATTATCCAACTCGCTCTACACACTCCACACCCTAAACCTTTTCTGCTTCCAACAATGCCTGCCGTCACCCGTTCCACAATCTCCAACAACCTGGTCCGTGTCCTTGAAGGACCGGCCTTTGCCACAGCAAGGGTTCTCGACAGTGGGGCCGCCCTCTATGTCTTCAAGAGGTTGCAACAAAGCTTGGGAAGAATGCACTTCAGGGCGTCGGACGACATCCTACACTTGGACCTGGGAGAATTCCAATGGGTTGGAAAAAAATGGCCAACACGCATGCAACTCCTACAAAAGGACATCTTTGTTTGTCGAGGATGCACAGCGTTCCAGGTCTCGGAGGTCGTCCTCCTGTCCACCCACATGCTTGGAGTCGTTGAATGGGGGCAGGAGGGAGCATACTCAAGCAAATGGGTCCCGGGTTATGACGGAAGACCACCAACACTCCGACCCAGGTGGAACAATGCTTGGGACGCCAATTACAAGAAGGACCTGAGCAACTGGAGAATGGAGAGGGGGAGATACCAGAAGGAGAAGATTGAATGGGAACCCTACTGGTGGAGGAAGGAGGAGACCAACGTGTCAGCATGGAAGGAGGCAGAGCCGGATGTACGACAGTGGGACAAGAATTTTGTGGAGGCCCAGAAGAGGGTTTTGGACTGGTCCAAGGTGGATTGGTTGAAGGAGGAGACTTGGGAAGAGTGGGAAAAGTTCTCAGACAAGCTGGGGAATACCGTCTTCAATCCCATTGACCTGACCTTGGAGGACAAAGAAGGGTTGGAAGAATATATGCTACAGAAGGGAAAGGACTGTGCAGTACAGTAGGTCCATTCAGGTCCCCCAAACGGACTCCTAGGGGGGAGTAATGTCGTGAGCCAACTCACTCCATCGGACTCGTCTGTTGTCTTGCCCGCCTGTTTGCTTCTTTGTGTCACTTTCCTGTTTGCCGCGTTGCCACCTTCTTGTGGTTATCCTGTTACATTGTGTAACGCGGCTGTGCCTTTTACAAGTCATGTCTGTTCATACAGCATGACTCACTTGGACAATCCTGTTTGGTAGACTGCTATGACTCTTGTGGCTGCACTTTGTATGACTCAGCCACTTCTTGAATATATATAGAGGACCAACAAGCCTGGTAACCCCAGCTTGTTTTGTCTTGTCAAACATCCCACTTGAGTGACACTTTGAACCACCCCTACCCTCAAGAGCCTACAGACACTTAAGTGTGTTGCAGTTCAAGAGGTCACTTAGGTCTTAGTGCTGTCCACTCTCCACTGCGGCTTGTCTCATAGCCACCACGAAGAAGCTTACAACACGTGTGATCCCAGTTCCAAACTTTAGTGCTCGCTGATCGCTGCACAAGAACCCCCATTAGCACCCCAATTCCTTTGCAGTTAGGTGTGAGATACCCCACGGTGCCCTTAAACACCGTTACCTGTTCCTTTGTTGTTGGCACTTTCCATTTCAGCACACTGTCAACTTTATTGGGGTCCATCTGAATACCTTCAGCATCTATGTAATGTCTGAGTATATGCAGGTCAGGTACAAGAAACTGCATTTTCTTTGGACTTAGGTATACCTTTTCCTGCCTTAGGATCTCAAATAACTCCTTTACACACTGTACGTGTTCTTCCACCATGTCTGTGTAAACAATTATGTCAACTAGGAACACATCCCAATATTTGCCACACCCCTTCTCCAACAGTACATTCATCAGCAATTGGTAAGTCGCACTGGCATTGGTGTCACCTTGTTGCATTACCTCACTAACCATTCTCCCATTAGGGGTTACAAAGAGTGTCTTAGGTACATCCTCCTTTTCGACTCTAATTTGTTCATATGTGTCTTTTCCATCAATCAACGTCCTGTATTTATATTGTTGTACACTCCATAATATATCTTGTATGTCGGGCAGTGGCAATGCAATCTGGTGGGTGTTATTGTTCTGCGCTTGCTTGTCTAGTACAGTCCATAACTGGGTTCCCTCAGCACCTTTCTTTGCTAGAAACAGCATGGGGGTTGCATTCCTGCCCGTGGCATAAGACCATCGTCCAGACTGGATGTATGTGTCCTTTTTCTTCTCCCACTGGTCCTTGAGTGCCTCAGGACACCTCGATGTTTGCCATGGATAGACAGTGTTCTTGTCAATTAGAGGTATCCAGTGGTTAATTACTTGGTAGGGGGGGAGCAGTGTTTCAGCAGCTGTTTTACAAAGGTCTGTACATTTGTTCCTTAGCATATCTCTAACCTTCTCCAACTTGTCCTCCAACATCTCCATTGCCATCAACGCAATCGTCATCACAGTTCCGCCCTTCATTTCCATTGCTTTTACACTTCCCACATGTACTTTAGGCAGGTTTATACCAAATGTGGCTTTATATTGGAATAAGAATGAAGTTCCAAGGATTAGGTTGTAACTTTTGATGTTCATTACATTGAACAATTGTTCCTCGTCAATTCCTTGGTACTGAAACTGTGTATACGCCCTCCAGTTAATCAAACTCTTTGAGCCCGACATGGCCATTTGCAGAGGTATTGGCTTAGCTAATCTCAAGCGCTTAAGCTTGAGCTGATCGGCCAACATAGTGGACACAAAGTTGCCCAATGAGCTGCTGTCTAAGAGTGCTCAGGCAGGGTTGCCATTAATTAAAACCTCTAGTACAATGGGCCTTGGGACCTTTTGTTCCATATCCTTTGGTTTAGCACTATTCCATTCCATTGGCAGTTTCACCTCCTTCTTGACTGCATACACCTCTGTTGTAAGCTACTTCTTAGTGGCTATGAGAAAAGCCGCAAGGGAGAGTGGACGGCACTAAGACCTAAGTGACCTCTTGAACTGCAACACACTTAAGTGTCTGTAGGCTCTAAAGGGTAGGGGTGGTTCTAAGTGTCACTCAAAAGGGATGTTTTGACAAGACAAAACAAGCTGGGGTTACCAGGCTTGTTGGTCCTCTATATATATTCAGAAAGTGACTGAGTCATGCTGTGCGGGCAGTCATGACTCATACAAAGCACAGCCACATTACAATGTAACTGAATAACCACAAGGACGTGGCAATGTGGCATAGGAAATAACAAACAAAACACAAACAGAACAACACATACAAGAACAGACGGGCAAGATGCAAGACAAGTCCAATGGAGTGAGCTGGCTCACAACAACCTCCAAGTCCAAGATCTTCTCAAGTAATGTCTTAGGGTTCTGTTTAGGGCCTTCTTGGTATGAGTATGTGTCCAAGTTGGTGACTTCCTCAATTGTTATGGTGTTCACTTTGAGTACGCCATCCTGTGCTTGTTCCAGTTCATGTATGCATGTGAAACTGATTGAGGAACTTGCAATTCCCTTAGGTTTGACTGAGTTCCGCTTTGCACAGTCCTTTACTGTGTGTCCGACCTTGGAGCAGTTGAAGCATTTGCCTGCCGCCCTGTATTTGGCAGCCTTCTCTGGCAATAACCTTGCCTTCCCATTTCCCCAATCCCCTTCTTCCTTTGGTTTGTATGTGTTGTTGGGGTTCTTTGGTGTTGTGTTTGTTTCATATGTGTTCTTGGGTTTATTGTTGTACGACTTGTATTTATCGCATTGGTCTTTGTGTTCATTTGTTTTGTTTTGTTCTATCCAGTGAATCTTTTCAGCTGCTTTGAACCTTACAGCCGACTCTTTGAGTTCAGTGACTGTGTTCTCTTCAGCTGAATAGCCAGCCTTTGCCCAGTCAATCCTTATGTACCTGTGAGCCCCGTCCCAGAGTCGCTGGGCGACTTGTTTGTCAGAGATGTTGATGATTTGCTGCTGGAGCTTCTTGAGCTTGCATGCAAAATCCTTGAACCCCCGATCGCCCTGAACAGTCCTCTGGAACTGCTTCCTGAGTTGGGCATTTACATCTGGCGGGAAACAGCATTGAATAGCTTGCGGAATACCATTGTCATTGTGTACTCTTGGATTTCAGGGGCAACATGGCTCATATAGAATTCACCAGCTTTTCCCTTAAGGAATCCCTTCACATGCTTAACCGCTTCTCAATCATTAAACCCTGCATCTTCAATCCATGTAGTTATTTTGTACACAAATTGTTCATACAAATCATAATCCGGTTTTCCTTTGTACGGCCTGGGTAACTTTGCCTTAAATCCGCTGAGTTAAAGTCTGCGTAGCTTTTCTTTATGCTTATGCTCCTTCCTGTCGCATTTCAGCCTCTTTAGGCGTTTAGCAATTTCTCTAGGCAACATGTTGTCTATGTCTTTGTCGCTTGAGTTGCTACTAGAGCTGCTGCTGCTACTGGATCCCACATCATCCAGATTGGCGCCCTCAATGCCTCCCTTCTTGTCGTCTAGTCTCTTGTGTAGGTACCCACCTGACAGCATACCTCTGGTTGAGATTGGTTTTGCTGGAGTTTGGGCGCTTGTATGCGTCTTTTTCTTGCCCTCCAGGTCCTTTACGCTAACCCCTAGCAATGCACGTCGCTTTCCGTCAGCCCTCTCTTTTAGCTTTGCCTTATTGGTTACTGTCAACGCTTTGCCCTCCAGAGCCTTCTTGGTGGGACTGTTGGCATATTCCTCAAATCTGATCCCCTTTCCTGCGGCTTCCATGCGACTCTGGTATCATATAAGCGCTTTGTGTTGCTTTTTGTCGTCCATCACTACCTTGAGCATCTTGAGGTCTATCTCCGATTGTTCTTTGACATTATTTTCTTTCTAGTGCCATCCCCTCTTGTCTTGCTGTAATTGACGTCTGATTCCTTGTTGTTGGCTACTGCGGCTTGCCTTGGGATTCCTGTTGGTTCTGGGTTGGTGCCATCTCCTTGGCTGATTCCCCAGGTTCCTTCCCGACATCTGTCCCTTATCTCTGGGTTCCTTCTATCACCAATTTGGCTGTTGGGCACGTCTTCATCTTGGGTGTCTTTAGTTACATCACCCCCAATGTCTATCGTGGCGGTACCCATGTCCGCCTCTCAGTATGTTCTATCTCCTTCCCCACCATCCTCCGACGGCGCTTTGCACCTACCCGTTCCCACTCCCGTTGCCGGTCCTCCAGCTCCCTTTGATCCTGATAGGCTTGGCAGTAGAATCAAGGTACCAGAGATCAATATCCTTGATTGGGGTAAACTGTTCAGGTCTGGATCCCCAGCTGTATGCACCAAAAGGGGTGACTGGAGGTTGCTGGTGCTGCCGACGCAGATGATCTTCAGTGGGTTGGTATCTTGGGGTCTTTCTGACATCCCACTTGCTGGTTGCTAGGAGGACGCTAGTTGATGAGGAGGGGTGGTTGATGACGAGCTCGATTTAGGTGCAGCCGTCACTCCCGTTAGACTCGCCATGTTCTTGTAGCTACCAAATTTATTCAGTTGTTATATGCACACGTTTACTCACTGGAATCCATTCCCTCCGTTGATCAGATTGAAGGTACTCAAAGCAAGTAGATGTCCGTAAGCCAAAAAATGTCAGGTTTCTATAATGTAATACACGTAGTTAGTAATCAAATCAAAACCTCACGTACTCAAATAAGTAAGTGCCAAAACCTTAAGTGTCAAAATGAGTGAGACACTGCTGGCTACCAAAACTATTGTATTCAAGTAAAGGTAAGACTAAGTACATCTTTTCTGAGTCTACATGTTTGTTCTTATATACTGTATCTATAGGGGTGCCCTGCACCCTGTTTGTTTCCTCCTCCATTCTCTATGGCGCCTTGCACCCATGTAGTTTACAAGTCATTCATGCTATTGATTCTTTATTCATTGCGCAGTGCTGATGGCACTGCAGTTTGCTGCATATATGCGCTGCGGTCTTAGTTTACATGTGGTGCAGGCTAGGGTAAGGCAGTGGGACCTCAGGGTCTAGCCGGGCGGCCCGGCCCTGAGGGCAGGTGACCCTTACAGTTATCCATCATTGTTTGGAGCCTCTCAGTGATTTTCAGTCCTAAGAGCCACGCACTAGTCTCAAACAACCCTTCTCTGAGCAGGTTGTGACATAGTAAATTGTTCTTACTAGGCTGTAGCCATCCATGTCACCCCAAACTGGCTTCCCATTGCTCTCATCAGCTGCACATCATCCAAGCCATCAACATGCGCCTTCCAAGGACCATCCTTAGCAGCCAAGCTAGCCTAATTCTCAACCCCATCTTTGCCAAGTGCATCATCTTCTTCAGGTGCCTCCATGGAGTGCAAATCAGCCACAGGACAGTCAGTTTCCACCTCAGGAACAAGGGAAAACTCCCAATGCCCAGGAAGCAAAAGTACCTCAGGAGGCATGCACCTATTTAAGGACCCAGATTGAAGAAAACTAGAGTGTGTCTACTGCACAATTCACAAACAATCAACCAAAAAACCCATCAAAATCTCCCAAATGATGGAAATTTACACACAAATACTCCTGCAACGCATCCAAGAGCTGGAAGACACCCTAAAAGCACACATAGAGCAGGAGATTGACTGGGTTGTCAACCAGGCAATCAATATTGGGGCCCCCAAGTCCGTAATGCCCCCCAGGACAGGAGGGATTTCCTAAGTATCACTGGAGGATGCTCCAAGGCCTTCTCAGGCAACTGGGAGCTCCACCACGCACAATTACCACATCCCCAGGCATTTTGGGTCAGAAGATCCCTCAGGAAGCATCCCTCATTGCCCTCTCATTAAAAGTGAATCTCCTGCGCCTTTGCAAGCATCTGCATTCCCTTCTTCCTCCATCATTTGCCTTGGGTATTCACAAAGCAACCCTAAACCCTCTGCCAGTCATATTGGATGGGGAAAAGGAAAGAACAAGGCTCCAGAGGACAACAATCAATCAATCCACTCTCTTTGCTCCTATGAGGAGACCCCAGATCCTAATCCCACTCCAGCCCCACATCAGCCATGTTTCCAAACCTTGAGACGCTCACCAGAAGCCCAGGAGAAGCATGGGGCCATGAAAATGATGGGAGAGGCTCTGGGGCACTCCTTAACTGCTCATTCAAGCGCTTTGATCCAAGAATTAAGTCAGACCACTGGTGCTTCTATTCCCAAATCCAAGATCCCCAGCCCTGAGAAGTATGATGGCAAGAAGGGCCCTGGAGCGAAATTGTTTATGCTGGAATGCAAAGCCTACTTCCTTGCCAATCATTCTACCTTTGCTTCTGATCATCCCAAGATCACCTATGTTCTCATGAACCTGAAAGACAGTCAGCCTTGTCCCTGGGGTCAGTTCTACCTCTACAAACTTGTCAATGGCAATGCCAACCCTCTCCTGGCCAACTGGACCGCTTTTGAGTCGGGATTCATCTCTTAGTGGTCTGATCCTGCAGCAAAGTAAGTTGCAGAGTGCAAAATCCACTCTCTGACTCCAGCCTGCTTGGCTAGTGACCATTCCACAGACTTCTACATTATCATGAGCAACCTTGAGTGGCAGGACAAGGCCCTGATGGCAGCATTCTGCTGAGGACTGAAACCAGAAGTTTGCCAGAAGCTAATTGAGTTGGCCATCACTCAAAACATCAGAACCATTGATCAGCCCATTTCCACTGCTTGTTTGATTGACAACATGCTATTTGAAGCTTGCCACCCCTCAGGGACCATCCCAGCCACTTCCAGACCGGCTCAGGGCAAGTCCATGGGCTTTGTTACCTGGGAAATCAAGGACAAGTGTGGCACTGCTGGGCAATGCATCAAATGTGGCAGAAATCACAAGTTTGAAGACTGCAAGACTGAATGATGTGTGGAAACCCTCAAGAAGTAGTTTGGAAAAGCTGGAACCACTGAGGAAGTAGTGGAAGCCTCTCAGCAGTCAGGAAAAGTCAAGGGCACTGTTGTTCTGTGTCAACATGCACCAAAAATCTTCCTTTGTCATATGAACCCCTGTATTTTGTTGCCCTTCACAACAATATGGCACCCATTCTACTGATTGACATTGAGGGAAACACAGACTCATATTTTGCTTTGCTTGACTCTGGTTCATCTGCCAATGTCATTGGCCCACAATTTGCTTGTTGCCACTCCCAGACCCTCACTGAGCTGACAGCAGCACGCCAAGTTGATAGAATCAATGGCAAAGAAGTCAGGGAGTCTGTCAGATTCAAATTCTTCTTCAAATTTAGTGCCCTTTTGCATTATGTTACTCAAACCTTCTACTGCTTGCTGCTTAAAGACAGAGACACAATTCTGGGCATGCCCTGGTTACAGCAAGCTAACCCAGACATTGACTGGTCTACTATTGAGGTTCTTTCATGCCAGTCTGGGGAATCTAGGCTGGCAAAATTGTCCCCCTTTCACAAGATTGTTCCCCCAATATTTCATGACTTCCTGAGCATATTTAGCAATGAGTTCTTTGTCAAACTGCCACCTCATTGCCCTTATGACTGTGAAATCAACCTGGAGCCAGGAAAGGATGTTCCCTTGAGACTGATCTATCCAATGACTCCCAAGGAGTCCACTGTTCTCAAGCAGTACATTGACATGGAGCTTGCTGCTGGGAATATTAGGCCAAGCACCTCACCTGGAGGTGCCCCTGTGATGTTTATCCCCAAGGGACTTCATGACCTGAGACTGGTGACTGATTGTTGTTGCCTTAACAATAACACCATCAAGGATTGCTACCCCCTGCTGCAACAAGAAGACCTTGTGGAGAAACTCAAGCATGCTAAAATATTTACTAAGCTGGAGCTGCGCTCTGGATACAACAATGTGCATATCAAAGCAGGAGATGAGCAAAAACCACTTCCAGAACGAAATATGGCCTGTTTGAGCACTTGGTTATGCCTTTTGGTCTTTGCAACACTCCTGCTGCCTTCCAACACTTCATGAACAATATTTTCCACAACCTGCTGGACATCACTGTGATTGTTTAACTTGACAACATCCTGATCTTCTCCAATTCTGTTGCTGAGCATGAGGAACATGTCAAAGAACTGCTCAAGGAACTCAGGGAAAATCAGTTGTTCTGCAATCCTTCCAAATGCGACTTCTTTGTCACATCAGTGAACTATATTGGTCTAGTGATCACCCCTGAGGGCATTTCCATGGAGAAAGACAAGGTTCAAGAGGTCAAAGAGTGGCCAAATCTCCTCACTGTGGAACAAGTTCAAGCATTCCTGGGCTTTGCAAACATCTATTGCCTTTTTGTTCCTGATTTTAGCTGCGTAGCATGCCCCCTCAACAATCTCCCCAAGAAGGAGGCGGCCTGGCAATTGACTGAGGCAGAGCAGCGTTTGTTTGGTGCCATCAAGGAGGCAATTTGCAAGGAACCCACACTTGCACATCCCAATGAGAAGTGGCCTTCCTTCTTGGAGACAGATGCTTTTGGAACAGCTCTGGGTGCTGTGTTGTCACAGAGACAGGAGGATGGACGCTTTCACCCTGCAGCCTTCATGTCTGCAAGCTTCTCCCCTGCCAAGCTGAACTATGACACTCATGACAAGGAGCTACTGGCAATCATTTGGTCCTTTGAGCACTGGTGCATTTTCCTAGAAGGAACTGAGCAGCCTATTACAGTTTTCATGTTGCAACCCAACACTATGATGGTTGCTGACTGTAACTGTATGTGCACAAGTCAAGGCTTTAGAGAGACTTGGCACCCAAAGAACTATAAACTGTAGATTATGAATGGCACTAAGACCTGAGGATCCAAGGTAACCCTGAGGGAAACCCAGTGAAGGACTGGTTGTTGGGGAAATGACAAGGCAAAACAAGATGGGGATACCATGCTTGTTGTGGCCTCATTATATATTAAGAAAAGACATGGGTCATACTCATGCCAAGAAACAAGTCATACAAACTATCCAATCAGAAAGCTCTATGAGTCATGTCCTATAAAGGAACATGACTTGCCAAGAAAGGAAGTTGTAATACAAAAGAAAAAGGAAGCAGCCTAAGGCTGCACACAAACAAAGGAAGCAGGCAACAAAGGAAGCACATACAAAGGAGAATGCAAGTAAGGAAGACACACGGCAAGTAAATCGGAGTCCAAGTCTATTGGAGGGGCCTTGGGTCACGACATTTCCCCCCCTGAAGAGTCCATTTAGGGGACCTGAATGGCGACTACTGTAATTTACAGTTGCCCACCATTTTTTCAAAGGCCTCCCTGTCCCCCTGGGACCAAATGGCCCCCTCCTCTTCTCCCAGAATTATGGGGTTCTCTGCTGAGTCCCCCACTTCCTCCTTCAATTCCATGGGCACCTCCTTGCACCCCTCCTCCCATGTGGGTTGGTCCTTGACCCAAACCCTCTCCTCCTCTGCTAGCCATTCCGTTAGTGATCCTTCCCTTTCTGCCCATTGGTCTAGGCTGGGACTGTTGTCCCACCACCTTGGCTGGTACTCAATCTCCTTGGCCCATCAGCCCCTGTCCTCCATCCAGTCCTTTAGATCCTGATCCCACACCACATCCCATTCCCACTTGTTGTGCGGATGCACCCTTCCTTCCTTCCCCTCCCAGATCCATTTGGATTGCCACACATGGGCATTGTTGATGTGATGGTCCCCCCATTCCTTGCTTGTCCTGTTCTTGACACTGCCCAATATCACCTCCTTGGCTGGAAATGCCACGCACCCCTGAGCTATTAGGACACTTGGCTGCTCCCTGAGTTGTTGTTTTGTGGGCGGCTTGTGTCTGACCCACTTGAATTCCCCTGCCACTGCCAGATGGAGCATGTTGCTCCCTGGGTAGTATCAGCACTGCCCAATGCGCTGCATCTGTTGAGGGATGTGGTATAAGACCACACCTGAGTCGAGGCATTGGGCAATTTTGCGGGCCACGCCTGTGGCCCATGGGAGGTTGCTGATGGTGACTGAGCAGTGAGTGACAGGCATGTTTGAAAAGTTTTTTGAGATTGGTGGATTGGTGTAAGAGTGGCTTTAGAGCAATGTAAGGCTGGTGAGAGCTGTTTGAGTTGAGGTTTGCTGCTCTCCCCCTGGTTCTTTTAACTGGCCATTGTTTGCAATTTGGGGGTACAGGTGCCAAAGGGTTTTCTTTGAGGAACTTTCTCAAGATGGGTAGAAGTTCTGCGATTTTTTCCACTCTTTCTTTGGTATCCTTGCTTGGTGGATATCCCTTCCATTGGATTACATATTTGAGCCCTTCCTTGGTTTCCTTCCAGTCCACAATCTTCTCAACATCATAGACTTCTTTGTCTTCCTGTGTTTCTATGGGAGGTGGTCAATTTGGTTCTTGTTGAATTCCTTGTCCTCCTTGTATTTCCATAGCTGATCAGTATGGAAGACATTATGCTTCTTGATGGATTTGGGGAGTTCAATCTCATATGCATGGGAAGATATTGCCCTTGTAACCTTGAAGGGACCTAATTTCTTGTCATCAAGTTTCTTCATTGGTCTCTTTGCTTTGAAATTTGTTCCTAGAACCCAGACAAGGTTGCCTGGTTCATATTTTTCCCTTGGTTCTTTTGCCTGTTCTTTGTGGAATTGCATTGCAGCTGTTGCTTCTTTCCTTGCTTCTTCCATTTGATCTTGTAGGTTTCTAGCTGAAGGATTCTGAACATTAGCGTCCACTATATTCCATCTAGGGTGGAATCCAAAGTTAATTTTGAAGGGTGTCTTGCCTGTGGTTCTGTTGACATGATTGTTGTAGCAGAATTCCGCAATAGGTATTCAATGTGCCCAGTTATCCTGTCTGTAGTTGATGAAAACCCTAAGAAAACCTTCAAGCCACTGATTAACTTGTTCTGACTGTCCATCAGGTTGAGGGTGGAATGCTGTACTGAAGGAAGGGTTGGTTCCAAGTTTTTCATAAAGGGAACATACAAAGTGAATGTTGAAGGTGGTTCCTCTGTTGGAGATTGTTTGCTGGGGTAAACCATGAAGCTTCCAAACATTTGACAGAAAGAGATCTGCAACTCCTTCTGCCATTGTTGCTTCCTTGCAAGGGATGAAATGCACCATTTTGCTGTGACTATCTACCACTACCAGGATACTCTCCCATCCAGCTGATTTGGGTAGCTCGACAATGAAGTCATAGCTGATGTCTTCCCAAGGATGTGTTGCTATAGGTAATGGTTTTGCTGGTACCAAATGTGTGTGCCCCTTGCTTCTTTGGCATGTTTTGCAGGAGTCTATGTATCTGTTGACTGTTGCTTTCATTCCTGGCCGGTAGTAACGCCTTGAGAGCAGTTCTAGGGTTCTTGCTTGCCCCTGGTGACCAGCAGTTGGTGAATCATGATGTTGTTGTAGTAATTCCAGGTGCAGATCCTTATCTTCTGGAACATAGATTGCACCCTTGTACCACAGGAGTCCCTCCATTATTTTGTAATCCTTGAACTGCTTCTGACACTTGGGGGAAGGTTTTCCCTGTACTTGACCACTAGGACAAGTGTGGTAAGCCATCCGTCTTCCTCTTGTGCTTCTGTGATTTCTGCAATAATGTCCCTGCCTGATTCCGCTGCAAAACCATTGAATCTTTCCTGATGTATCATGATCTGTTCTGTATTTGGTATATCAAGATGTTCAGAATGTCTTGATAAGAGGTCTGGTTTGCTGGAAAGTTTTCCTGGTCTGTAGTGTATTTCAAAGTTAAAAGATGCCAGTTCTTGGTACCATCTGTTATGTTGTCAGTTGAAGGTTTTTGCTGTTTGCCAGTAAGTCAGGTTCCTATGATCCAAATAAACTGTAATTGGTTCCCTAGTTCCTCCCAGATGTAATCTCCAGTGCTTCAGGGATGTAATGATGGCTAAAAGTTCCTTGTCATACATGTCATAGTTCATTTGTGGTGCTGTGAAACTCTGTGATAAGAAACCAATTGGGTGTAGGTATCCATTGTCCTGTCATTGTGAGAGAATCATCCCCATTGCCACCCCTGATGCATCTGTTTCAAGAAGGTAGGGTTTGGCAGGGTTGGGATGTGCCAATACTGGATCCTTGGTTACTGCTGATTTGAGTTTGTCAAAGGCCTGTTGCTGTTCCACACCCCATTCCCACTTCTGTTCCTTTCTTGTGAGTTTGGTTAATGGCTTGACAATACTGCTGAAGTTTTGCACAAATTGCTGGTAGAAATTTGCAAAGCCTAAGAAGGCCTGTACCTTTTTGACTGTCTTTGGGATGCGCCATTCCAAAATTGCCTTGATTTTGTCCTTTTCCATAGAAATTCCTTTGGGGGTGATGACTATTCCAACAAAGGTGACTGTGGTGATAAAGAATTTGTATTTTGTGATCTTCAGGACAAGGTTGTTTTCTTCAAATTGCTTCAGTACCTCCCTGACATCTTTTACATGTTGTTCCCAGTCTTTTGAGAAGATGAGAATGTCATCAATGTAGATCACTACTGAGATGTCCTTTATGTCATGGAAGATTTTGTCCATCATCCTTTGGGAGGTTGCTGGAGCATTCATGAGTCCAAATGGCATGACCCTGTATTCATAGTGTCCTTCCTTGGTTCTGAACACTGTTTTCCATTGATTGCTTTCTTTGATTCAAATGTTATTGCAGCCTCACTGTACGCCCAATTTTGAGAAAATTTTAGCTTCCTTTAATTTTTCCAGAAGGTCTTCTTGTAGTGGTAGAGGGAATTGATTGGGTATGGTGATCTTATTGACTCCTCTGAGGTCAACTACTAGTTGCAAAAGTTCTTCTGGTGTCATAGGTTCCACATTTTTGTCTTGATGCTTCTTAACAAAGAAAGCTGGTGATGCAATGGGTGATTTGCTTGGTACAATCTTGCCTGCTGCTAGTTCCTCTATAAGTTTCCTAAGGACTTGTGTTTCCATTGGAGAAAGTGGATAAGTTTGTGCTGGTTTAGGTAGTTCTGCATCTGGCCTAAAATTGATTTCACAATCCCATTCCCTGTGTGGTGGTAATTCCTTAAAAAGTTCCTTGCTGAAAACCTTTTTGAAGTCTTGGAACTCTTCTGGTCTTTCTGTTAAATGTGCTGCTTTTGCTTTGATGGGTTCCCTTTACCAAGTAATTTCCTTTGTTTCCCAGTTTATTTCAGGGTTGGCTTCTGATAGCCATGTCATTCCTAGAATTAGGGGGAATTCTCCAGTTGGCATAACATAGCATTGTTGTGTGAAACTTTTTCCCAAGATCTTGAAGGTGAGGTGGCCCTTGTACCAAACAACTGATGGTAGCTTTTTCCCATTGATTCCTATGACTTCTCTTGCTTTTGGTAGTTCAACAAGGGGGATGGAGTTTTTTCAGCAGAAGGTAATATCAATGAAGTTCTTTGTTGATCCAGAATCAATAAGGGTGGGAGTCAGATCCATGATTCCCTTGATCTGAGTTGAGACAAGTGGTGATTCATTTTTTGCTCTATAGTACATTTGTTTCCTTGAGATCAAGGGTGTATGGGTAGCATCTGACATGGAAGCAGAGCACCCTAGACTTTTCCCAACTCCTTTTTGCTGTTGCTAGTTTCTTCCACCTCTCCTGCTTTGGCCTTTTCCTTCCCTTTGGTAGATGGGATGTCTTGGTCCTTCCATCTATTATTGCATTGTCACACAAAGTGTTCCTTTGATCTGCATTTGATGCAGGCTCCCTCCTGGTGGCAACACTTCTTGATTTCTTTAGGGACTAATTTTGGTTTCTTGCCTTGAGTTCTTCCGTTTTGACTTGTTTGCCCTTTGTTGCCTTGTCCAGTTTGATTGCTTCCTGCACCTGCATATCCTCTGATGTATGTTGATCTATACCCTTGTTTTGCTTCAAGCATTTGGTCCACTTTAATGGTTTCTGTCACAAGTCCTTCAAAATTTAGGTTTCCAATGTTGTTGCTCATCAGTGATAGGGTGTCTAGTTCTGCTGGCAATTCTGGGGCTAGTCCTTGTTTAAAGGCTTCTTTGTACACTGCATCTCCAATATTGGTAAGGGCCTTATAGCTTCTGAACTCTGTGATGTAGGAAGTGAGAGCATTGTTGATAGGACCCTTCATTTGGATTGTCACAAGTTTCCTGGAAGCCTTTTCTTTTGCCATTGGATCACTAAAGTTGAGGAGAAAGTCTTTCTTCATGTTTGACCAGGAGTAGATTGCATTGGTGTTGCTAGTATAGGAAGGGTTTTTGTTGATTCTTTCAAGATGATTGAAAGCCCATGCTTTTGCTTCCTTGTGTTCCATGTTGCTGAGGAATGTAGTAATCTTCTTTTGATTGTTATTGAAGATCTGCCCATGGATGTTGAAGTATGTTTCCTTCAAGGTAATGAATCAATCTGCTTCTGTTCCTCTTTTTCCATTGTATGCTTCTGTTCTTTTGACAATTGTCAATCAATCCTTGCTTTCTGTGACATTGTTTGCTATATCCTCATAGATGCTGAAGTGTTTGCTACGAGTTGTGTTGGGCTTCTTTTCTTCTTTTGCAGGAGTTTGTATCATTTGCCTAATTGTCTTGGTTGATCCTCCAGACCCCACTTCTCCTGTCCTGACACTTTCTTGATCTGATTCTGGGTACTGGTATTCCTCCAGGGGAAAGGTTGTTGTCTTTCTTGGAGTTTCCGGGAGAGGTGCTGTAATCCTGGAGGTTCTAGGTGTTGTAGATTCTTTGCCATGTGTGACTTGTTCAGCATCTTCCTCCTCCTTTGGTTCTAGCATTTTTGCTATACCATTTACAACATTTAGGATTTGCTCTATTTCTTTGTCTTGTGCATGAATGTCACTTTTTGTGGCTCCTGTTTCCTGAAGGCAATAGACACCTGTTTGTAAGCTTTGGACATCTTCTCCTGTTTCCCTCATATCTTGTCAAATTGGAAGAAAGGATGCATTGAGTACGTGTACTAATCGACCCATTGTATGGTTGAGGACTTCTTGTATCTGTGCTAGTGTTGTGATGGTTTCCTGGGCCACTGGTATTCCTGCAATTTGTTCTAGTGTCTTGTCTCCTTGCTGTCCTGGTCCAGATCCTTCTAAATCCACCATTGTAAGTTCAGGAAGATTTATTGATCCCATGGCTGGAGTTGCCATTGGATTGGGTCTTGTAGTTCTTTCTCTTGGTCTTAAGGGGTCAGTCCATCCTTCTTTGGGCTGAGCCATACAGGGTGGATTCCTTCTTGATTCTTGCAAAGCCATGGATTTGCCTTTGTAATACTATTCTTTGGATGAACCTGACATCCAGTAGATATTGATTGCCGAAAAATAAGGTTCAAAAAACTGATGTGGTGTCTGATTGCGTGGGAATGCAAAAACTAATGGTTGCCCAAGTTGCCACAAGACATTTGAGGGTGCTATGATGACTGTTGCCTATTTTCCTCGTGGGATAATCTTGTTTTGCAATGTTGCAACCCAACACTATGATGGTTGCCGACTGTAACTGTATGTGCACAAGTCAAGACTTTAGAGAGACTTGGCACCCAAAGAACTATAAACTGTAGATTATGAATGGCACTAAGACCTGAGGATCCAAGGTAACCCTAAGGGAAACCCAGTGAAGGACTGTTTGTTGGGGAAATGACAATGCAAAACAAGATGGGGATACCATGCTTGTTGTGGCCTCATTATATATTAAGAAAAGACATGAGTCATACACATGCCAAGAAATGAGTCATACAAACTGTCCAATCAGAAAGCTCTATGAGTCATGTCCTATAAAGGAACAGGACTTGCCAAGAAAGGAAGTCACAAGACAAAAGAAAAAGGAAGCAGCCTAAGGCTGCACACAAACAAAGGAAGCAGGCAACAAAGGAAGCACATACAAAGGAGAATGCAAGTAAGGAAGACACAAGGCAAGCAAATCACAGTCCAAGTCTATTGGAGGGGCCTTGGGTCACAACATTTCACTTATTAGAATACCTTGGAGTACTGGAAAACAGCTAGGACATTCAATAGGCATCATGTGCACTGGTACCTGCTTCTTGCACCCTACAACTTTGTCATTGCTTACAGACCAGGAAAACAATCCCAGAAACTGGATCACTTGTCCAGGCGTGCAGATCACACAACAGAAGCACCACTTCCTCAACTGATGCTCAAGGAGGACCAATTTACTGGCTTCTCTGCTATGATCAGTGCTTAGTTTCTGCAGAAACTCAAGGAGGTGCTTCCCAACAACCCTAGCCTTGACACAGTGATATCAGCTGCATCCAAACCTTCTAAATTGCCACACTACATTGCACAGAAGTTCAAGGATTACACTCTTAGTGAAGGAGTATTGTTCTACTAAGGCAGAATAGTTGTTCCAGATGTACCCAACCTCAAACAGTAGTTACTATCTCATTTCCACAAGACTACAGCTGCTGGTCACCAAGGACATGCAAGAACTCTAGAGCTGATATCTAGGCACTACTACTGGCCAGCCATGAAGTTTCAAGTAAATCACCATGTGAACTCTTGTGAAATCTGTCAAAGGAGTAAAGGCACTGAAAAGCATACTCACCTCCAGCCACTACCAATTCCAGTGGGCCTTGGGAGAATATTTCCTATGATTTTGTTACCAAACTTCCCAAGAACAAGGGCTTTGATAGCATCTTGTTGTTGTTGACCACTTCTCAAAACTGGCACATTTGATCCCCTGCAAGGAATCATCAACAGCAGAAGATGAGGCACATCTCTTCCTCAAGAATCTTTGGCACCTCCAAGGCACTCCTAAGCAAACTGTTTCAGAAAGAGCATCAACCTTCAACAGCAAATTCCTCAAGGCCCTGTACCAGGCACTGCAAATTGACCCTGCATTTTCCACTGCTTACTGCACACAAACTGATGGCCAAACTGAGCAACTGAATCAATGGCTTGAAGCTTATTTGGGCACTTTCATCAACCACAGGTAGACAGACTGGGTGGATTTGCTACCTCTTGCTGAGTTCTGTCACAATGACTCTAAGAGTGAAGCCACTGGATTATCTCCCCTTGAGCTTGTCTATGGGTGCTCCCCCACTATCTCACCAAGTCTGGAGCCCACAGGGATGCCAGTTGCTGATGGGAGGGCTGCAGAAATTAGGGCTGTTATTGAGGAGGTCCAGGCAAAACTAAAATGGACCCAGGAATGCTACAAAGTGGTGGGTCATGGAGTTTATCTGCCAGAATTGAAAGTCAGTGATAAATTTTGGTTGCTAGGCACACATATCAAGTTGCAGTGCCAAACAAAAAGCTGGATCACAAGTGATATGGTCCCTTCCCTGTTCTGGAACACATAGGCTCCAATGCTGATCACTTGAAGCCGCCTGAGACAATGAAGATCCATGATGTTTTCCATGTGGCCCTGCTGTCTTAGGTGCAGCAGGACACTGATTTCAAGCACACCTTCCAACAACCACCCCACATGAGCACAGAAGAGGGGGAAGAGGTGTATGAGGTTGAAAAACTGATAGATTGGATGCTGGAAGATGTGATGTGGAAGTACAGGGTCCATTGGCAAGGCTATGGGCCACTTGACAACACTTTTGAGCCTGCTTCTGATCTGGTGCACTTGGAGGACAAATCACAGGACTTCTATGCAGATTTCCCTGATGCCCCATGGCCCAATGACCTAGTTCCATGCCTCCTGCATAAGGATAGAAAGGCAGCCAACAAGTGCAGGTCTAACACCTCTGAAACCCACATACTTGTGTCCCTTGCCTCACTCAAGCTCCCCCAACTCTCTAAACACCCCTACATTGCTGTCCACCTTGTCCATTCATTGTCCCCACATCAACACACCCTACAACAGCTGGGGCAGTCTGGACACCAATCTCCACTACATGCCAGAGGGCTTCAAGAGCAAACTGGACTCAGGCATCCCCTATCTGCGCTTTGTGCTAATCCCTCTGGCTACCAAGTATCCCTGCTTGCACAAGTGGCCCAACATATTCTACTGTGTGTGCTATGGCTACCTGTACTACATCAGCAGTGACAATCCCACTTCCCTTTGTGGTGGTTCCTTCTATTGCTGGCACTGTTTTATTGCATGCAATTTCTGCAAGTTCTGCAAGTCCATTGCTTGGCATCACTTCAAAAACTGCCCACTGGTAGACTAAGTATCCTTTTCCAAGTATCAAGACCACTTCTACATCAGAAATGACAAGGAATTCTATGTTTTTTTTTGATTAACTCATGCTCAGATAAGACCCAGAGCCCAAAACCCCCCTTCTCCAATACCCAGAGTCTGAACTGCTTCCAGAGGAGCCTGTGGCTAGTTGTGGATGGTTTCCAGAGCCTCCAGTTGCTTCTGATTGGGGCAGAAATTTTCAAGTGGGCTGGGGCCAGTGGCAATGGTCCAGTGACTCTGCCAATGGCCCATTTTAGGGGGGGGGGCAATGTCAGGAGCCATGCTCCTGACAATGGTTTATGTGTTGTGCTTCAGTGCTTGGTGTGCTGTTCTCTCTCTCTGTTGTGCTTATCCTCTGCCACACACTTTGTTTTAATTGTTGCTCCTTTGTTGTTGCTTCCCTAACTTAGTTGTTTGCACATGTGGCTGATTGGCATATTGCCTCTGTTCCCTGATTGTCCCATGTTGCTGCCTTTAGATCTTCATGTGTGACATGCACTTCTGCTTCTGATGTCCTCTTTGTGCTCCTTTTGCATCTGTTATGCTTTCCCCATGTAGATACTTCTTCTTATTTGCTTGCTCTAAAAGATGCAAGGTAAATTGTCTTGGAACCCCAAGAACAATTTACCTTGTCATTTATCCACTCTACTTTACCCTGAGGAGGTTATCCATCATTTTTTGGAGCCTCTCAGTGATTTTCGGGCCTAAGAGCTGCTCATTAGTCTCAAACACCCTTCTGTCGTGAGCCAGCTCCCTCCATCGTCTCGTCTGTTGTCTTGCCCGCCTGTATCTTCCTTTGTGTTGCATTTCCATTTCCGTTTACCGCATTGCCACCTTCTTGTGGTTGTCTCTGTTACTCTGTGTAATGCGGCTGTGCTTTGTACAAGTCATGTCTGTTCATACAGCATGACTCACATGGACACTCCTGACTGGCTGTTGTGTATGACTTGTGTGGCTGTGCCTTGTATGACTTGGCCACTTTCTGAATATATATAGAGGACCAACAAGCCTGGTAACCCCAGCTTGTTTTGTCTCGTCAAAACACCCCCTTTGAGTGACACTTAGAACCACCCCTACCCTTTAGAGCCTACAGACACTTAAGTGTGTTGCAGTTCAAGAGGTCACTTAGGTCTTAGTGCCGTCCACTCTCCCTCACAGCTTGTCTCATAGCCACTAAGAAGAAGCTTACAACATTACAAAACAAGCTTAACAAACATGTCCATTCAGGAGGACAGAGGATCACGCCTCTCATCACCACTGCCAACAAGGAGAGGACCCAGTAGGGCTGCAAGACCCACAAGTTCCCTCAATGAACAAGATATTGCACAAGCTCGGGCTGGAGGACCAGCAAGGTCTTGCCCACAGAGTCAAGCTTCTATGCCCGGAACATTCAAGGCCGAAAACACTTTGGTCATTCAAGAAGAATCTACAATTGTCAATAGGGAACCAGGGGATATTACCTATGATCCCACACCTGCCACAATTTGAATTCCCATCTCTAACACAAGTCCTGGGCCCTTGCGCCCACTATGGCCCATGGGACCCAGAAGAAAGTTTTTCTCGCCCCAACCTGAAGCTCATGGAGGCATGTCTCTTGTTCCTATTAGACCCCCTCCCACACCACACATCCCCAATGCTCCTCAGGTTCCCCAAATTGGGCGAACCATTACCAATGAAGGACCAATCCCAATGAATTCTCAAGCAGTGACACCTGTGATTCCAGCACCACCTTACGTCCCACAAGGGTACTCCCAACAGTTGATTCCTCAACAAGCAAGTGTCAAAAACCCAGGCAATCCAGGAAGCTCAAGCTCCAGTTCAAGTTCCAGCAATAGAACAGTAATCAGCAACCTTGACAATCTGGATGATCTTCATGAAGGAAGGCACAATGCACTCATCAGGATCATTGATGGAATGAGAGTCACAATTGACCAAAGACTAAGTGGTCTAGAACAAGCCACCCAAGTCCTAGCAAACAATCAGCAAATCTTTAATAATTCCATCAACACCCTAGAAACTACTCTCACAAACATTCTCAATGCTGCAAGGAACAGCAAACATAACACCTTCCTGGTTGGACAAGACGTCACCCGACTTTGGAACAAAGTGACAAACATGCAAGGACTTGTAAACAACGTACGCAAAGAACTCAACACCACCAGACAAGGACAACTTGAATGGAATGAAGCCGTAACACAAGGCTTGGAGAACCTGTGACAAGAAGGAACTGCCAATACTACACAAATCACCACAATACAAGAAGCCATCAGCAATCTTTGAGAAGAAATGGACGAAGCATCATTACATGCTGAAAATCCATCTAGACGATCAAATTCCCCATCACACCCAGAAGCAGAATCTACCAGGATCAAGGAACTTGAACAAAGACTCCAACGACTCACTGAGAACCCCACCTCTAGTGGAGGAACACGCTGCCCTAAGGTTACACACCCAGACTCCTTAGATGGGAAGAAAGTTGAAGGTGCCAAAATGTTCATCACACAAATGGAGAGCTACTTTGTCCAACTTGGCAACCAATACAACTCCCACGAAGAGAGAATCCGTGAAGCACTAGCCAACTTCAAATCAGAAAATAAAGCCGCTACGCATTGGGCTCAAGTGCTACTACAGTCCCTGAACAAAGGAGAAGACAACAAGAACCTAATCTCATGGGAAAGTTTTAAGTCCCACTTCATGGAACAATTCAGCAACCCCAATGAAAAGGCAAAAGCCAAAGCGGATATCCGGAAATGCAGACAGAACAACTCGGTAGCAAACTACGCCTCAGAATTCCAATATCTCTTAGTGGACATTAACTGGGGACAGGAAGCCTTAATCAACCAGTTCAAAGAAGGATTGAAACCTGAAGTTAAAACCAAACTAGCTCAATTCAAATTAACCCTAATCAACAAGGATGGAACAGAGCAAGAACTATTGCTTGACCGATGGATCTCAATTGCAATTTCCATTGATCAAAAATTACAATCCATCAAGAATACCACAGGACAAAAGACAACAACGGCATCCTCCAGCTCCACAAAGAGGCTTCCCGACGACATATATAAGGCAAGAATTTCCTCAAAACGTTGCCTAAAATGTGGATCGGATAAGCACCTGCTGGCAAAATGCCCTGAAAAAGAATGGAAGAAGGAGGAACCAAACCTAAAGGGACGCGAAGGAAAACTAGAGGACAAACCAGAATCGGGAAAAGCCAGGGTCTCCCTCTAACTGTGTGTGGAGAGACCAAAGAACTGGCAAACAAATCAGTGTACTTTAGAGCAACAAATGAATCAACCATTGTTTACTCAAACATTGCCGGAATCACAGACCCTATCCCAACCCTTGTTGATTTGGGAGCATCAAAAAACTTCTTGGATATCTCCTGGGCTTGCTCCAACAATATCCCACTCATTGAACTTTCCACCCCATGGAGAGTAATTGGCATCCAAGGAAAGGAGCTGTCCCACCAAATACGTTTCAAGGCCAAGATAGAACTAGAAGTAGAGGGAAGAACCTTCAAACAAGTCTTCTTTGCTATGCCCACTGGGGAAACCAAGCTTATCCTAGGACTAGAATGGTTAGAAGAAGCAAACCCCGTTATCAACTGGAAAACAAAGCACATATCATGGCAACCAGAACCCATCCAAGCAAGAACAGCCTTGATAGACAACTTACCTGAAGAATTCAATGAATTTACCAACGTTTTTAGCAAAGAAAAACTCAAAAGGATCCCGGATCACCACCAATATGACTGCGCCATTGACTTTAAGGAAGGAGCTGAACTTCCGAAACCAGCCAGAGCAATCCCGCTCTCTCCAGCCAAGTCAATCGCGCTAAGAGAATACCTGGACAAGGAAATCGCAGCCAGAAAAATCCGACCAAGCAAATCACCCATCACATCACCCTGTTTCTTTGTAAAAAAGGCGATTGATCCAAAAAACCCAGAAGCTGTACGCCAATTACAGCTTGTTCAAGATCTCAGGGGGGTAAATGCAATCACAAAAGATGACAGGTTCCCAATGCCACTGATGGAAAACCTCTTGGACAAAATCAAGGACGCAACAATCTTCTCCAAAATCAATCTATGCATGGGATTCAACAATATCAGGATAAGGGAAGGGGATGAATGGAAGACAGCTTTCAGAACCAAGGAAGGACTGTTCGAATATGTTGTCATGCCATTTGGACTAAAGAACACGCCCACCATGTTCCAAAGATACATGAACCACATCTTCCACAACCTTATCGATGTATGTGTAATAGTATACATTGATGACATCTTGGTCTTCTCTAAGAACAGAAGTCAACATACTGTGGACATCAGGAAGGTGCTGAAGATCTGACTGGATGAAAACCTGTTTGCAAAACTCCCAAAATGCGAATTCTTTGTCACCAGGTTAACATATACCGGGCTTTGAATCAGCAACACAGGCATCTCAATGGAGGAAGAGAAGGTCAAGGCAATAAAGGAATGGAAGGAACCAAAGACAGTCAAGCAGGTTCAAGCATTCCTAGGATTTGCCAACTTCTATCAAAGATTCGTACCAAATTTTAGCCAACTAGCAAAACCTTTGATGACCTTGACAAGAAAGGATAACAAATGGGAATGGGGAAATGATCAGCAGGAAGCATTTGAGGCCCTAAAAACAGAAATTAGCAGGGAACCCACACTACGCCACCCCAACCCTGACAAACCTTTTTTTTTTGGAAACGGACGCAAGTGGAGTAGCAATGGGAGCAATCCTCTCTCAAAGACAAGACGATGGCTACCTACACCCTATCGCTTTCCTATCAAAATCCTTCAACGAGGCTCAACTCAACTACAATGTCCACGACAAAGAACTTATGGCAATCATAGAATCTTTGACACACTGGAGGCTTTACCTTGAAGGAACAAAGGATCCTATCACTATCTACACCAATCACAGGAACCTACAGTTCTGGAAAGAAGCAAGGACATTCAACTGTCGACACGCAAGATGTGTCGTAAGCTACTTCTTGATGGCTATGAGACAAGCCGTGAGGGAGAGTGGACGGCACTAAGACCTAAGGAACCTCTTGAACCGCAACACACTTAAGTGTCTGTAGGCCCTTAAGGGTAGGGGTGTTTCTAAGTGTCACTCAAAGGGATGTTTTGACAAGACAAAACAAGCTGGGGTTACCAGGCTTGTTGGTCCTCTATATATATTCAGGAAACAGCTGAGTCATACAAGGCACAGCCGCACAAGTCATACATACAAGCCAGTCAGGAGTGTCTGAGTGAGTCATGCTGTATGAACAGACATGACTCATACAAAGCACAGCCGTGTTACACAATGTAACAGGAAAACCACAAGAAGGTGGCAAAGCGGCGGGAAAAGAGAAACAAAACATAACATACGCAGCCACAAGACAGGGCCAGACGCAGATGAGTCTGATGGAGTGAGCAAGGCTCACAACAAGATGGCATCAATTACTGGCCTCCTACAACTTTGATATCATATACCGCCCTGGAATCCTTTCATCAAAACTGGACCTACTGTCAAGACAATCTGACCATGAAGATATCCCCACACCTGAACAAGTTATGATATCCGTCAAAAGGTTTAAAGGATTTATGGGGCCGGTAGACACAGACATCATAGCAACAATTAAAGAAGCACAGGAAACAGATGAAGGGTTGGCACAAATCAAAGAAATCTGCGAATCAAAGGAATTGCTACCAAAAACCCTGCAACACAGTACAAGAGATTACAATTTCAAGGAAGGACTATTATGGTTCAAAGGAAGGATTTACGTACCAGAAGACAAGGAAGCCAGATTGGCCATCATGCGAATTCACCACAACTCAAGGATCGCAGGTCACCAAGGACAGGCTAGGACGTTGGAACGAATATCAAGGAGATACTTCTGGCCAGGGATGAAGCAAAGCATAAACAGATATGTGGAATCCTGCAAAACTTGCCAGCGCACAAAGGGATCAAAGTCAATAGTCCCAATCAAGCCACTGGAAACTCCAAACGGACCCTGGGAAGACATAGCTTTCAACTTTGTGGTAAAATTGCCAAAATCCAAGGGGTCAGACAGCATCATGGTAGTGGTGGACCGATTCTCAAGAATGGCGCATTTCATACCCTGCAAAGAATCTCACACAGCAAGTGACCTTGCAAATCTCTTTGTCACAAATGTTTGGAAGTTACATGGTTTCCCTAAAAGCACTATCTCCGACCAAGGAACTACTTTTAATTCAAGACTAATGAAGGCCATCTACAAGAGAATTGGAACTAGCCCAAGTTTCAGCACTGCCTACCACCCCCAAACAGATGGGATAACGGAAAGAATCAACCAGTGGATGGAAGGCTGGCTACAATCCTTTGTCAACTACCGGCAGGACAATTGGGCGGACTTGTTACCAATTGCAGAGTTCAGTTATAATCTGCAGAAGCACCGTGTAACAGGTAATTCCCCTTTCACAATAGTCTATGGCAGGGAGCCACTGTGGAACATTTCTTTGGAAGAGACAACGGTTCCCAAAGCAAACAGAATCATGGAAAAATGGCGCAGCGTCCACAATGAAGCAATCGCGTCCATGGAAAGACAAAGGCTACCGGAAGAAAGTCCAAAGAATGAGTACCAAGAAGGAGAACTAGCATGGTTACTGGGAAGAAACATCCAAACAAAAAGACCTTCAAGGAAGCTGGATAACAAAAAACACGGGCCATTTGTGGTGAAGCAAAAAATAGGGTCACATGCTTATGAGCTCATTCTACCGGCAACAATGAGGGTACACCCTGTTTTTCACATTGACTTGCTCAGCCCTTTCAAAGAAGACACAGAATTCAGACAAAACCAGGCCCGACCACTGCCAATCATAACAGAAGAAGGGGAAGAAGAATATGAAGTAGAAAAGATCCTGGACTGGAAGGAAACAAAGGATGGACTCTTTTACAAGGTCAGATGGAAGGGTTACAGAGACAAAGAAGACACGGAGCAAAGAGCAGAAGATTTTGGTCACCTGTCAAGGATCATCAAGGATCTTTTACGCCGACACCCCAAAGCTCCCACACCATCCAACTATGTTCCAGGGAAGATAAAAGGCAGGAGGGGCGCAATTGGTTGCAATATCTGCAAAACTTGCTACTACTCCAAAAAACACTTGCAACTCTACACTCTAAATCTTTTTTGCTCTCCACAATGCCTGCCGTTACCCATGCCACCATCTCCAACAACCTTGTCTGCGTCCTCAAAGGACCCGCCTTTGCTACTGCAAGGATCCTCAATGCCGGAGCCGCTCTCTACATCTTCAAGAGGTCGCAGCAGAGCTCTGGGAGAATGCATTTCAGGGCGTCAGACAACATCCTACACTCAGACCTGGGAGAATTCCAGTGGGTCGGAAAGAAATGGCCAACATGCATGCAACTCCTATGGAAGGACATCTTTGTTTGTTGAGGATGCGCCGCATTCCAGGTCTTGGAGGTTGTTCTCCTCTCCACCCATATGCTTGGGGTCGTTGAATGGGGACAAGAATGCACATACTCGAGCAAGTGGGTACCAGGGTACAATGGAAGACAACCAACGCTCCGACCTAGGTGGAACAACGCCTGGGACGCCAACTACAAGAGGGACCTGAGCAACTGGAAGATGGAAAGGGGGAGGTATCAGAAGGAAAAGTTTGAATGGGTGCCAAACTGGTGGAAGTGGGAGGAGGCAGACATGTCAGCATGGAAGGAGGCAGAACCAGACATGCAACAATGGGATGAGGAGTTCGTGGAGGCTCAGAAGAGGGTTTTGGACTGGTCCAAGGCCAACTGGACAAGGGAGGAGACATGGGAAGAATGGGAAAAGTTCTTGGACAAACCAGGTAACACTGTGTTCAATCCCATTGATCTGACCATCAACAAGGACAAGGGGCTGGAAGAACACATGCTTGCAAAAAGCAAGGATTGCAAGATCCAGTAGAGCCCATCCAGGTCCCCTAGATGGACTCTTAGGGGGGAGTAATGTTGTGAGCCAGCTCCCTCCATTGTCTTGTCTGTTGTCTCGCCTGCCTGTATCTTCCTTTGTGTTGCGTTTCCGTTTCTGTTTACCATGTTGCCACCTTCTTGTGGTTGTCTCTGTTACTCTGTGTAACGTGGCTGTGCTTTGTACAAGTCATGTCTGTTCATACAGCATGACTCACATGGACACTCCTGACTGGCTGTTGTGTATGACTTGTGTGGCTGTGCCTTGTATGACTTGGCCACTTTCTGAATATATATAGAGGACCAACAAGCCTGGTAACCCCAGCTTGTTTTGTCTTGTCAAAACACCCCCTTTGAGTGACACTTAGAACCACCCCTACCCTCAAGAGCCTACAGACACTTAAGTGTGTTGCAGTTCAAGAGGTCACTTAGGTCTTAGTGCTGTCCACTCTCCCTTGCGGCTTGTCTCATAGCCACCAAGAAGTAGCCTACAACACCTTCTCTGAGCAGGTTGTGAGATCTTGCCCCACCTGTGTTTGACCCATAGCACAGTACAGGGAGCTTCTGGCAATCTGAGAGTGAATGTGTATTATACTTTAGCTAGCTTAACATCTCTTTTATTAGTGTTGTGGAGCAAAAGAGCAAGCCCCTAGATCAGGGGTGCCAAAGCAGAACAGGGGGTGGTTTCCAGGTCTATGATAGAGCTGCATTTGGACGTTGGAGGAGTAATATGATTTGTAGAGCTGGTGCATACAAGTGAATTTATAGTTTAACCAAGAAACTCCAATGAGCAGTTTCTGAGATATGGGCACTCAATGTCACCCATTTTCAGCACTTTTGGCTGAAATGGCCCAAAATTGGCAACTTTGAGCTCCCATATCTCAGAAAATGCTTGTTGGATTTTCTTGGTTGAACTATAAATTCACTCATATGCACCAGCCCTATCAATCACATTACCCCTCCAATGTCCAAATGTGGCTCTATCAATGTTATGACCTCATAACATTTATTCTGAATTTATATCTTTTTTCCAATACACTTTCCCTTCTTGGTACATTTGTCTTGTCTAAATCATGTGATACATTTGTTTTTCCTTTGGCAATTAGTGGTGCTTCTGATACACCAAGTCATATCAAATTGGATCATGTATTGGATATAGATAAGGATTCCCCACATTGCCACTGTTGATACAGTGCAGTGCTTCATCATGTATATATACTAGGAGGGCAAGCCTGTAAACAACATGGCTTGACCTCCTTTCCATAGGACTTGCCAAAGTCACATATCTATCTCAATCATTGCTGTCCCTTAAGCTCTTGCACATTTGCAATTGAGCTTCTTAACTATACCTTTAGCTACCTAATTGTCGAGTCAGGACACTGTACTACACCTTGAGTGTCATGACCTGTGGTCCCTCCATGGACTCTGTTGTGTGGCTGTGATCTGTCTGCTTCCATTGTTTATGTTTCCCTTTGTTGTGTCTTCCACTGTTCTGTTCTCTTTTGTTCTTGTGTAGCCTTATGCTGCTTCTCTCTTTTGTTGTCTTGCAACTTCCTTTCTTGGCAAGTCATGTTCCTTTATAGGACATGACTCATAGAGCACTCTGATTGGTTGTTCTTTATGACTCATGTTGTTTCTGAATATATATTGAGGCAACAACAAGCATGGTATCCCCATCTTGTTTTTCCTCATCATTTCCCCAACACACGGTCCCTCACTGGGTTTCCCTCAGGGTTACCTTGGGTCCTCAGGTCTTAGTGCCATTCACAGTCTACGGTCCACAGTCTACGGTCCACAGTCTTTTGGGTGCCAGGTCTCTTTGAGCCTTGTCTTGTGCACATACAGTTTCAGTTGGCAACCATGATAGTGTTGGGTTGCAACAATGAGGAGGTTGTCCAATGTCTTTGGAGCCTGTCAGTGAAATCTAAGGCCTTAGAGCTGCTCATTTGTCCTTACAGGCCTTTTCTCACTGGGTTGTGACATTCAAGTCCTGTTCAAAGGTTACTCTATATCTTCCTTGCTATTGCATCTAAAATTTGGCAAAAAATTCATGGTTACAGCCCATTTGTTTACAGGCTTATGAGAATATTTCTGGATGGCTATGTGAGCAAATCAGCTCACAATTAAATTGTACAAACATAGATACCTTTGTATATACACTCAGGATGGTTGCAAAATTGTACATAAGTTCATAGAGGTGCTCTACATCATAGAGATGTCTAAAACTCAGTGTCACAACCCTAGTCAGACCTGATGATGCCAAGGGTCAGTCAGGGGATGAGGACAGTGGTTGGGACAACAAAGAAGGTTAATGAGTGGCTCTTAGGCCTAAGCTAAGCAGACACTCAAGTGGATGGGGAAAACAACAAGAGAACAAGTCTTGTGGAGACAAGACTTGTGTTGCTGGTATATATACCATCTATGCTGGCTATGTACAATAGAAAGTTGCAACAAGAGGAGAGAAAGCAAGAGTCAGAGAGAAGCAAGGAAAGAACAAAGGAGATGGGATAAGTCCATGGAGGCCAAGGAGACAAGGGACCAGGCCAGGCAGGCATGTCCCACAGTCATGGCTTACATAAGAGGCACATACATGAGCAAGGCAAGCAGAATGAGACCAAACATAAGGCAAAACAAAGAGAAAGCAGATGAGGTTGTGACACTCAGCAAAAATCAAAAATGATCTGGGGTCCTCTGGAGCCAAGGTCTGCTCCAGAGCACTCCTGAGCAAAACAAAGCTACAGAGCCCCCCACAGCATTCTTGTTGTGAGCCAGCTCTCTCCATTGGACTCGCCTTGCACCTTGCCCGTCTGCTCTCTTGTTGTTGTTCTGTTTATGTGTTGTTTGTTCTTTCCTGTGCCGCGTTGCCACTGTCCCGACTTGGGTTAATTAGGTATATGAAAGTTAAGGGGTTCGACTTGGAGAAGTCTTAGAACCCAAGGAGTAGCGGTAGTTAAGAGGATTTGATTTAGCAAGTCCTAGTGGAGAAGAGGTCAAGCTCTGTTGTTAACCGGCTTGACCTCTGGGTTTATATACATGAGGGAACCATGCCACGTCATCATATATCAGTGTGGGAAAGCCGAGTACAACCAAGATAAGAGACATGACTCGACATTCTGGAAGTTCCGGAAGCATCACCAATATCAAATGAAAAGACAAATACATCACATGATACAAGTTTAAGCGCCAGAGGACATTTGTACCAAAAAAGGAAAGTGTTCGGAAAAAAAGATATAAAATCGGAATAAAATGTCTGAGCTTAGTCAGCTCATGACATTACCCCCTCCTAAGGGCCTGGCGCGGTGGGGTGGAGTTTGTGAAATTTATCAACCAGTTCAGGAGCGTTCTTGAGATCTTCCTTTGACTGCCAAGAGTTGTCTGCATGAGAGTATCCTTTCCACTTAACGTAATAGTGGAGTTGAGGGCGGATTTTCTTGGAATTAAGGATCTCTTCGACTTCCCATTCTTCCTCTCCATCTTGTGTGACAATAGGGGGTGGTTGAGCGGGTTCGCAGCCGTGGGGATCAGAGTGGAATTTCTTGAGCAGCATGACGTGGAAGACAGGATGAACTTTCATTGATTTTGGTAATTCCAGTCTAAAGGCATGAGTTCCTACTTTTTCCATTACTTTGTAAGGGCCTAAAACTTTGTGGGAGAGTTTTACTGAGGGTCTGTCTGTGGAAATGTTCTGATGATTAAGCCAGACTTTATCCCCCGGGTTTATCTCTTCTGGTTCTTTGGCTCCTTTATCAAAGTAGTATTTATAGGACTGATTTGCTAGGATAAGGGCAGCTTTGACTTCGTCGTATCCTTTCAACAGGAATTCCGCATGGGCATCAGCTTCAGGAACAGTATAGTCTGATTCTTCCCCGATGTTCATTCTAGGGTTGAAACCCTGGCAGATTTGGAAAGGGGTTTTGCCAGTGGATGCTTGGATTCCATTGTTGTAAGCAAATTCTGCCATAGGGAGCAAGGCCACCCAGTCGTTTTGCCTATGGTTGACAAAAGCCCTGATAAAGATTTCAACGACTTGGTTTGCTCGTTCTGACTGTCCGTCTGTCCTTGGATGGTAGGCTGTGCTGAAGGTAGGTTTTACGTCTAACCGTTTGTACAGATGCCTAATGAACTTTGAGTTGAAAGTGGATCCTCTATCCGAGACTGTTGCTTTTGGGGTGCCGTGAAGTTTCCAAATGTTTGCAATGAAGATATTGGCTATGTCTACTGCTGTGGCCGTTGATTTGCAAGGGATATAGTGTGCCATCTTGGAGAACCGATCTACCACTGTCAAGATTGCGTCATATCCTTCTGATTCTGGGAGCCCTACAATCATGTCATAGGAGATCTCTTCCCAGGGTCTCTCAGGAATATGTAAAGGACGCAGTAGTCCTGTGGGGAGTTGGTTCGATGGTTTAATTCGAATGCATGTTTCGCAGTGTGACACATAAGAGTTGACAAATTTCTTCATGGTTGGCCAGTAGTAAGTTCTTGAGACCAATTCTAATGTTCTTGCTTGTCCAGGATGCCCAGCTGTAATATTGTCATGGCGCGATTCCAATATCAGGTTTCTGATGGTTTCATCCTTGGGGACAAAGATCTTCCCTTTGAACATTAGGAGTCCTTCTCTGTATTCCCAATCTTTGACTTTTTCTCCGTTTCTCAGCTTATTGTGGGCTTCTTCTAATCTGGAATCTTCAAGGATTGCTTGTCTGATTAGGTCGTTAATTTCCTGGTCAGGGGTAATAGCCGAAATGAAAATGTCTGGTTTGAGGAGAACTTGGTTCTCTACCCCCCCCAAAGGTTCTAGGTCATATCGCCTTGAGAGAATGTCTGCTTTTTTGTTTTGGCTTCCTGGCCTGTACAAGATTTGGAAGTTGAAGTCTACCAAGAAATTCATCCAGCGGATTTGGCGTTGATTCAATTGTTTGGATGATGAGAAGTATTCCAAAATTTTTTGTGATCTGTTATCACTTGAATGGCTTTTTCTGTGCCTTGAAGTAAGTGCCGCCATTCTTTGAAAGCTCTAATTATTGCCAATAGTTCTTTGTCGAAAATGTCATAGTTTCGCTCAGCCGGATTTAGTGATTTAGAAAGAAAAGCTACAGGGTGTAATTTCCCTTCTTCATCCTTCTGAGATAAAACTGCTCCTGTGGCAAATCCCGACGCATCTGTCTCGAGGAAAAATTCCTTATTCTGATCGGGCTGCATCATTACAGGTGCCACTTTAAGAGCTTCTTTTAGTGCATTCATGGCCTCTTGTTCTTTGCTTGTCCACTGCCACTTTTGATCCTTCTTAAGTAGGTTGTACAGAGGTCTGGCTTTGCCGGCAAAGTCTTGAATGAATCTTCAATAGAAATTGATGAATCCTAGGAATTCTTGAACTTGTTTGACGTTTTTGGGAGCTTTCCAATTCATAGCCGCCATGACCTTTTCCTGATCCGTTTCGATTCCTTTATTGGAAATGACCAATCCTACCCAGTCCAGTTTGGTCTGGTGGAACTTGCATTTCCTCAATTTCGCAATCAGCTTGTGTTCCCTTAGTCTTCTTAGCACCTCTTTCACGTGTCCTGGATGATCTTCGACTCGTTTGGAAAAAACAAAGATATCATCAATGTATATGAGTACAAAAACCCCCATAATGTCCCTGAATATAGAGTTCATTAGGGACTGGAAGCTTGATGGAGCGTTTTTGAGACCGAAGGGCATGACTTTCCATTCGTACATGCCGTATTGAGTTTTGAATGCTGTTTTCCATTCATGGCCTGCTGCTATTCGGGTTTGATGGAATCCTTGTGCCAAGTCTAGAGTGGTGCCAATGACAAATCCTTCCAGGGCCCTTAACCATTGATCCAATAGAGGTATTCCACTTGCGTTGAATTTGCATAGCGAATTCACATATCTGTAGTCAACGCAAAAACGTAATTCTGGGTTGTTTGGATCTTCTGGATGTCGTTTTTTGACAAACAGAACCGGGGAAGCCAAAGGAGACTTAGAAATCTGAATGTGTCCCCTTCGGATAAGGGTTTCTAGTACTTTCTTCATTTCTTTGTCTTCAGCTGGAGATGTTTTGTAAATAGGGCCATGCTTTAGTTTAGCTTCTGGTAGGAGGTCGAGCGTAATGTCAGTTGGCCTGTGAGGTGGGAGTTCTTCTAATCTGGACTCATCGAACACATCTGCGAACTCTTTGTATTCCTCTGGTAATGTAGTTTCTGCTGCGATTTGGAGCGTAGATGGGACTTCTAGGCAGTTTTTTGAGCAGAATTCGCTTGTGTATGCAATTGTCCTATTTTTCCAATTAATTTGTGGGTTATGTTTCTTGAGCCATGACATCCCGAGTACGATAGGGTGTCTTCCAATGTTTGTAACATGGCATTCTATTTCGCTGGAATGTGTTCCCATGACAAGTTTAAATTTGGTATAGTGGGTGACTTTTCCAGACGAGACTTCTCGTCCGTCTATAACTCGCAGAGTCTTGGGTTTTTCGTGTTGGAAAAGGGGAAGGTTTGCCTCTTTTGCTAGGGAAGGGTTGATGAAACAGGAGGTTGCGCCGCAGTCAAGAAGTGCTTGTCCAGAGAATCTTTTTGATCTGTTAACTGACTTAGAACCAGGAGCAGTAGCTAGTGGGTGAGCGGTGAAATCAAGGTATAATTGGTTTTCATTTGATATTGACATGATTTCTAGTTCATCCATATTACTAGCTAATATGTCACCGAGTACTTGGCTCCTTAATAAGCCTTGGTGACGTCTTTTCCCGATTCGATGTCTGAAGAGATTTCTTCAATCTGAGCTTCAAACCCTGACGCTGTGTTCTTGGAAGGACAGACTCTTGCTGAGTGTCCCTTGCCGCCGCAGGTGAAGCAAATCATTGGTCCTTTTCCTTTTCCATCAAGATCCATTGCATTAGGGTCTTTAGCAGGAGTGGACGGTTTGGGTGTTTGGATGGTAGGAGTGTTGAGGTTACTGGTTCGGGTGTTGTCGTAAGCTTCTTCTAAGTGGTTATGAGACAAGCCACGATGGAGAGTGGACGGCACTAAGACCTAAGGGACCTGTTGAACCGCAACGCACTTAAGCGTCTGTAGGCTCTTGAGGGTAGGGGTGGTTCTAAGTGTCACTCAGAGGGAATGTTTTGACGAGACAAAACAAGCTGGGGTTACCAGGCTTGTTGGTCCTCTATATATATTCAGAAAGTGGCCAAGTCATACAAGGCGCAGCCACACGAGTCATACATAACAGCCAGTCAGGAGTGTCCATGTGAGTCATGCTGTATGAACAGACATGACTCGTACAAAGCACAGCCGCGTTACACAGTGTAACAAATAACCACAAGAAGGTGGCAACGCGGCAAACGGAAACGGGAAAAGCAACAGAAAGAGAGAGACAGACGGGCGAGGCAACAGGCGAGTCCGATGGAGTGAGCTAGCTCACGACAGATGTCTCTTTGAATTGCTCCAAAAGGGACATTTCCTTTTGTCCCATCATCCCAGGAGATCTGTGGAACTGGACGGCCCTTGGCGTTTTGGGTAATGCTTGAGATTTTGCCGTATTGCACCCCCCCTGTAGGTTTTGACATAAAGACTCGATCGTTTACATTGAATCTTTGACCTAGTGAGGCGTTTGGAGTACTTGTGGTTGTCTTGGAAGTACTTTGTTTCAAAGTGGTGGTTTGTGGGCTTTGCAACTTTTTTGGTGCGTTAATAGCATTCATTGTGGAGTCAATTTCCAGGGCTCTTTCGTGAACTTGGTTGAATGTCCTTGTCACTTCGTGGGGCTTAAAGTTCTGTGACACCATGGCCATCTTGAATTCATCCTTAAGACCGTCATAGAAATCATCACGAAGTACTCAATCAGTGTACCCGAGTACCGATGAATAAGTGACGAAGTCTCGTAGATAATCTTGGACAGAGTTCTTCTGGATCAATTTCTTGTATAATTGTCTATATCTGTCGATCTTGTGAACATCGCCAAACCTAGCTTGCATTTCGTTCCAGAATTCATCCATGTCGTGTAGCCAATTTGTTGCTCCCCTTCTTGCTGTGTCTACATCAATTCCAGGTTGCATCCATACATAGGCAGGCCCCTTGCAATAACCCATGATATAAGTGATTTTTTGTTCTGTGGTTGCTTGTGGCGACGTATGATTTATGTACAAGGTACATTGCGACTTAAACTCATCAAATTTATCTACATCTCCAGAAAATTCTTCTGGGGGATGCATTTTGAGTTTGTATCCTGGGGTGGTTGTTGACGCGGTGGTGGAGGGTGTTGCCCCTAGGTTTGCAAGTGACTGAGACACTGCATTCATTAATTGGTGAAGGGGTGCAATTTGTGCAGTTTGATTTTGAATTGCATGGATATCTGCAATGTTATTGTCGATCCCCTGTTCTAGGGTAGAGGTGATACCATTTAAGGCATTAATATGACCGTTAATTTTTCGCACTTCGTCTATTAAGGCATTGATTGCATGTGCAACTACCTCGGGTCCGGATGTCGCTGAAATTTGGGTAAATCCCCCTTGACTAGGTGATGGGGCTCTTGACATATCGGAGCGGGGAAAATGTCGTGAGCTAGCTCACTCCATCGGACTCGCCTGTTGCCTCGCCCGTCTGTCTCTCTCTTTCTGTTGCTTTTCCCGTTTCTGTTTGCCGCGTTGCCACCTTCTTGTGGTTATTTGTTACACTGTGTAACGCGGCTGTGCTTTGTACGAGTCATGTCTGTTCATACAGCATGACTCACATGGACACTCCTGACTGGCTGTTATGTATGACTCGTGTGGCTGCGCCTTGTATGACTTGGCCACTTTCTGAATATATATAGAGGACCAACAAGCCTGGTAACCCCAGCTTGTTTTGTCTCGTCAAAACATTCCCTCTGAGTGACACTTAGAACCACCCCTACCCTCAAGAGCCTACAGACGCTTAAGTGCGTTGCGGTTCAACAGGTCCCTTAGGTCTTAGTGCCGTCCACTCTCCATCGTGGCTTGTCTCATAACCACTTAGAAGAAGCTTACGACATTACAAAACAAGCTTAACAAACAAACATGTCTATTCAAGAAGATGGAGGGTCACGTCCCTCATCTGTGATATCAACAAGAAGAGGACCTAGTCGGGCAGCGAGGCCCACAGGATCACTGAACGAGCAAGATATTGCACAAACTCAAGCGGAAGGTCCTGCCCGATCACGCCCCCAAAGTCAAACATCAATGCCAGGAGCTTTTGGCATTCCTGACATGACAACAGTACAGGAGGAAGAACCCACTATCACAAATAGAGAACCAGGAGATCTCACAAATGACCCTACTCCAGCAGTAATTTGTATTCCAACTGCAACTCCAGGGCCATCACGTCCCTTATGGCCATTAGGATACAGAAGACAGTTCTTTTCTCCCCAACCCAAAGCTCATGGGGGTGTATCGCTTGTTCCTATTAGACCTCCCCCCACACCACACGTTCCCAATGTCCCTACAGTTCCTCAAATTGGAGGAACCATCACCAACACAGGTCCAGTTCCAGTGGCCTCCCAGCCAGTCACACCGGTGATTCCAGCACCACCATATATTCCACAGGGTCACTCCGAGCAATCAGGCCCGGTACAACAAGGCGCCGGAGATCCAGGGAGCTCAAGTTCAAGTTCCAGTTCTAGCGGCAGGACTGTAATCAGCAATTTAGATGACCTAGACGACCTTCTAGAAGGAAGGCACAACGCTACCCTTAGGGTTATAGACGGAATGAGGGTCACCGTAGATCGAAGGCTTAGTGGCCTAGAACAAGCCACACAGGTTCTAGCAAACAACCAACAAATCTTCAACGACTCCATCAACACCCTACAGGGAACCTTGACAGACATTCTGAACTCGGCAAGAAATGGTGAACATAATTCCTTCCTAGTCGGTCAAGACGTAACCCGCCTTCAAAATGAAGTTACCAACACCCAAGGACTAGTAAATAACGTACGCGAAGAACTCAACACTACCAGACAAGCACAACTTGAATGGAATGAGGCAGTAACTCAAGGACTAGAAAACTTACGACAAGAGGGAGCCTCCTTCACTACCAAAATTACGGAAGTTCAGCAAGCCATCAACAATATGCGAGAAGAAATGGACGAAGCATCCCTGCACGGAGTCACCTCTAGGCAATCAAATTCTCCACCTCATCCAGACGTGGAATCTACCAGAATCGACGAATTAGAATTAAGAATCCAACGGCTGACCGAAAACCCAAACACCGGTAGTGGACCACGTCGTCCAAAAGTAACTCGTCCAGAAGCCTTCGATGGAAAGAAAGGGGAAGGTGCCGAAATGTTCATCACACAAATGGAAAGCTACTTTCTACGCCTAGGCAACCAATACACTTCCAGCGAAGAAAGGATCCGCGAAGCCCTAGCAAACTTCAAATCCGAAAACAAAGCTGCCACTCACTGGGCACAAGTACTCTTACAATTGCTCAACCAAAGGGAAAATAACCAAAACCTCGCCTCATGGGAAAATTTCAAGGCACACTTCATGGAACAGTTCAGCGACCCCAACAAAAAAGCTAAAGCCGAATCAGATATCCGAAAATGCAAGCAGAACAACTCTGTAGCAAACTATGCCTCGGAGTTCCGATATCTCCTGGTAGACGTAAATTGGGGACAGGAAGCTCTGATCAACCAATTCAAGGAAGGACTGAAGTCAGAAGTCAAGACCAAACTAGCTTGCTTTGAACTGACCCTGATCAATGAAGATGGGACAGAACAAGAACTTTCCCTTGACCGGTGGATCTCAATCGCAATCTCCATTGACCAGAAATTGCAACAAATCAAGACCTTGACAGGAAAGAAGGCAGCCCAACCAACCACCAGCGGACAATCCTCTACAAAGCGGCTGCCTGACGAAGTATACAAAGCAAGGATAGCAACCAACCGCTGCCTGAAGTGCGGACAGGAAGGACACCGCTCATTCAAATGCCCGTCCAAGGAATGGATAACAACGGAACCTAGCGTTAAAGGAAGGGAGGCAACAATTGTAGAAGACTCGGGAAAAGAAGGGGTCTCCCTCTAACTGTGTGTGGAGAGACCAAGAAACCGGCAACGGAAACAATGTACTTTAGAGCGACAAATGAATCTACCATTGTTTACACAAACGTTACCGGAATCACAGAACCTATCCCAACCCTCATCGATTCTGGAGCATCAAAGAACTTCCTGGACATTTCGTGGGCTCGGTCCAACAACATTCCACTCATAGAACTCTCCACTCCTAGAAGAGTAATTGGTATCCAGGGGAAAGAACTCTCTCACCAAATACGTTTCAAAGCAAAGCTGGAACTAGAAGTAGAAGGAAGAACCTTCAAACAAATCTTCTTTGCTATGCCCACTGGAGAAACTAAACTTATCCTAGGATTGGAATGGTTAGAAGAATCGAACCCTGTCATCGATTGGAAAACAAAGCACATATCATGGCGGGCAGAAGCCATTCAAGCAAGGACGGCCTCAATAGACGACCTGCCCAAAGAATTCAAGGAATTTGCCGACGTCTTTAGCGAAGAAAAATTCAAGAGAATCCCAGATCACCGCCCATACGACTGTGCCATCGACTTCAAGGAAGGAACTGAACTTCCGAAGCCAGCCAGACCTATCCCACTCTCTCCAGCAGAGTCAATTGCACTGAGAGAATACTTGGATGAAGAAATCGCAGCGGGGAAAATTCGACCAAGCAAATCACCCATTGCATCACCTTGCTTCTTCGTCAAAAAACCGATCGATCCCAAGAATCCAGGGGCAGTTCGGCAACTACGACTTGTTCAAGATCTTAGAGGAGTAAACGCCATCACGAAGGACGACAGATTCCCAATGCCCCTAATGGAAGACCTCTTGGATAAGATCAAGGACGCAAAAATTTTCTCCAAGATCGATTTACGCATGGGTTTCAACAATATCAGAATCAAGGAAGGAGACAAATGGAAGACAGCCTTCAGAACAAAAGAAGGACTGTTCGAATATGTTGTCATGCCTTTTGGACTAAAAAATGCGCCCGCCATATTCCAAAGATATATGAACCACATCTTCCATGATCTCATAGACGTATGTGTCATAGTATATATCGACGACATCCTAGTCTTCTCTAAGGACAGAAGTCAACATACCGTGGATGTCAGGAAAGTGCTAAAAATCTTGCTGGAAGAAAACCTATTCGCAAAGCTTCCAAAATGCGAATTCTTTGTCACCAAATTGACATATACTGGACTTAGAATCAGCGATTCGGGCATCTCAATGGAGGAAGAAAAGGTCAAGGCAATAAAGGAATGGAAGGAACCAAGAACAGTCAAGCAGGTCCAAGCATTCCTAGGATTCGCAAATTTCTACCGAAGATTTGTACCGAATTTCAGCCGATTAGCAAAACCCCTGACATCCTTAACAAGAAAGGAGAACAAATGGGAATGGGGAAGCAATCAGCAGGAAGCATTTGAAGCCCTAAAGACGGAAATCAGCAAGGAGCCCACACTACGCCATCCAAACCTGGACAAACCCTTCTTCTTGGAAACAGACGCAAGTGGAGTAGCAATGGGAGCAATCCTGTCGCAAAGGCAAGATGATGGCTACCTACACCCTATTGCTTTTCTTTCAAAATCTTTCAATGAGGCTCAACTCAACTACGACATCCACGATAAGGAACTTATGGCGATCATAGAATCTTTAACACATTGGAGGCTTTACCTCGAAGGAACAAAGGAACCTATTACCATCTACACCGATCATAGAAACCTACAGTTCTGGAAGGAGGCAAGAACTTTCAACCGCCGACACGCAAGATGGCACCAATTGCTTGCCTCCTATAACTTTGACATCATATACCGCCCTGGAATCCTATCATCTAAACCGGACCTATTGTCAAGACGATCAGACCATGAAGATACCCCCACGCCTGAACAAGTTATGATAGCTGTTGAAAGGTTCAAGGGGTTTATGGGACAAGTAGACACAGACATCATAGAAACCATCAAGGAGGCTCAGGAAACAGACGAAGGATTGGCACAAATCAAAGAAATCTGCAAATCAAGGGAAATGCTACCAAAGGCCCTACAACACAGTGCAAAAGATTATGATTTCAAGGAGGGACTATTATGGTTCAAAGGAAGGATTTACGTACCGGAAGATAAGGAATCTAGGCTGGCAATCATGCGAGTTCACCACGACTCAAAAATCGCGGGTCATCAAGGACAAGCTAGAACTTTGGAACTAATATCGAGAAGATACTTCTGGCCGGGAATGAAACAAAGCGTAAACAGATACGTGGAATCCTGTGAAACTTGCCAACGAACAAAGGGATCAAAATCAATAGTTCCAGTCAAGCCTCTAGAAATTCCAAAAGGACCATGGGAAGACATAGCGTTTGATTTCGTGGTGAAGTTACCAAAGTCCAGAGGATCAGATAGCATCTTAGTAGTGGTGGACCAATTCTCAAGAATGGCGCACTTCATTCCCTGCAAAGAATCCCACACGGCGAGCGACCTTGCAAACCTGTTTGTCACAAATGTTTGGAAACTACACGGCTTTCCCAAAAGCACCATCTCAGACCGAGGGACTACTTTCAACTCCAAACTTATGAAAGCCATCTATGAGAAAATTGGAACTAGCCCAGGTTTCAGTACTGCCTACCACCCCCAAACTGATGGAATAACGGAGAGAATCAATCAATGGATGGAAGGCTGGCTACGATCATTTGTCAACTATTGACAGGATGATTGGGCGGACTTGTTACCAATTGCGGAATTCAGCTATAACCTACAGAAGCACCGCGTAACGGGTAGTTCCCCTTTCGAAATTGTCTACGGCAGGGAACCACTGTGGAATGTCTCAGCAGAAGAATCAGCGGTTCCGGAAGCAAACAATATCACGGAAAAATGGCGTAAAATCCACGACGAAGCAATCGCGTCAATGGAAAGCCAAAAACTGCCAGAAGAAGAGCCTAAGAACAAGTACCAAGAAGGAGATCTAGTATGGCTGTTGGGAAAGAACATTCAAACAAAACGACCTTTGAAGAAACTGGATAACAAAAAGCATGGGCCATTTGTTGTGAAGCGACAGATAGGGTCACATGCTTATGAGCTCGATTTACCGGCAACAATGAGGGTACACCCTGTTTTTCACATTGATCTGCTCAGCCCTTACAAAGAAGACACCGAATTCAGCCGTAACCAACCCCGTCCACCGCCAATCATAACAGAAGAGGGGGAGGAAGAATATGAAGTAGAGAAGATTCTGGACTGGAAAGAGACAAAGGACGGTCTTTTTTACAGGGTCAGATGGAAGGGCTATGGAAGTGAAGAAGACACAGAACAAAGGGCGGAAGATTTTGGCCACCTTTCAAGGATCATCAAGGACCTTCTACGCCGACACCCCGAAGCTCCCACGCCATCCAACTACGTTCCAGGGAAGATAAAAGGCAGGAGGGGCGAAACCAGTAGCGACATCTGCAAAACTTGCAACTACTCCAATCTTCGCTCCTCGCTCTACTCACTAAACCTCTTCTGCACTCTAAAATGCCTGCCGTCACCCGTGCTACCATTACCAACAACCTCGTCCGCGTCCTCGAAGGACCTGCTTTCGCCACGGCAAGGATCCTCGACTCCGGGGCTGCCCTCTATGTCTTCAAGAGGTCGCAACAAAGCACGGGAAGGATGCACTTCAGGGCTTCGGACGACATACTCCACTCAGACCTGGGGGAATTCCAGTGGGTTGGGAAAAAATGGCCCACGCGCATGCAACTCCTACGAAAGGACATATTCGTCTGTCGAGGGTGCGCCGCTTTTCAGGTATCGGAGGTCGTCCTCCTCTCCACCCACATGCTCGGAGTGGTGGAATGGGGACAAGAAGGAGCATACTTGAGCGAGTGGGTACCGGGTTACGACGGAAGGCAGCCAACGCTCCGACCTAGATGGAACGACGCCTGGGACGCCAACTACGAAAAGGACCTGAGCGACTGGAGGATGGAGAGGGGCAGATACCAGAAGGAGAAGATCAAGTGGGAACCTTACTGGTGGAAGAAGGAGGAGACCGACATGTCGGCATGGAAGGAGGCAGAGCCCGACGTGCGACAGTGGGATGGGGAGTTTGTGGAGGCCCAGAAGAGGGTTTTGGATTGGGCCAAGGCGGACTGGACAAAGGAGGAGACCTGGGAAGAATGGGAGAAATTCTCGGACGAACCGGGAAATACCACCTTCAATCCCATCGACCTGACCTTGGAGGAGGAGGAGGGGCTGGAGGAGTATATGCTGAAGAAGGAAAAGGACTGTGCGGTACAGTAAGTCCGTTTAGGTCCCCCAAACGGACTCTTAGGGGGGAGTAATGTCGTGAGCTAGCTCACTCCATCGGACTCGCCTGTTGCCTCGCCCGTCTGTCTCTCTCTTTCTGTTGCTTTTCCCGTTTCCGTTTGCCGCGTTGCCACCTTCTTGTGGTTATTTGTTACACTGTGTAACGCGGCTGTGCTTTGTACGAGTCATGTCTGTTCATACAGCATGACTCACATGGACACTCCTGACTGGCTGTTATGTATGACTCGTGTGGCTGCGCCTTGTATGACTTGGCCACTTTCTGAATATATATAGAGGACCAACAAGCCTGGTAACCCCAGCTTGTTTTGTCTCGTCAAAACATTCCCTCTGAGTGACACTTAGAACCACCCCTACCCTCAAGAGCCTACAGACGCTTAAGTGCGTTGTGGTTCAACAGGTCCCTTAGGTCTTAGTGCCGTCCACTCTCCATCGTGGCTTGTCTCATAACCACTTAGAAGAAGCTTACGACAGAAAACAGGTAGATTTATTGGGATCCCAGGCCGTACAAAATATCACGGATTCTTCTTCGAACCCTTCTGTCTTTAATGATGCGCAGACTTCTCAAAAATATCAATTCAAGATTTTCGTCTTCCAAGAACAATGCGTTGATTACTCCTAGTTCGTCGTACTGTTCGTATATGTAGTTACAATGAACGTCTTCAATAAAGAGTTTTAGGGACTCTAGTCTAAGTTGTTCCCTGTGTTGTTCCTGTGTGAGTTGAGGTCTTGGTCCCACTGAAAAGGGTTGGGTGCGATGGTATTAAGGTGATTTAGAAGGCGGTAATCCTGATTAATAGGAATACGCACTTCTGCTGCTAGATGACAGTATTTGCCCTTGATTTTGTCTTTAAGGGTTTCGATAGTACGCCACTGACGTTTGTTGTTGCTGATGAGATTTTCGACCTTTCGAGTGTGTTTTTCTTGGATTTTTATAAGTTGGTCACAGTTTTTGATCAAGACACGGGTTTGTTCTTGCAATCGCTCGACTTCGGTATTAGTGTCCGCTAGATTTATGCTTTGGACACGATCTTGATCGGCTTGTTGCTTGTTTGTATTGTCAAGGTCAATTTCGATGAACTTGAGCCTTGAATGGAGGGATTGATAATTGGCTTCAAGTTGATTGTGGTTTTCGTCATTTCTGGTACATTCAACCCTTAAATCTTCTGCTTGTTCGACTTGATCTTCTTCTAGTACTTCAATTTGACTGTTTAATTCGTCGACTTTGGTGTCTAGATCAAGTACGAAATCTTTTAGTCTAAAGACTGCTTCGCAGAGGCTAAAGAATGCGGGGAACACTTTCAAGGTTAATTAGTTAATTACTAATTGGTTCCTTTCTAGTGCGTACTGATGGAAACGACGAGTTGATGTGGTTCTTGATGGATAAGAGTGTTAACTTGGGTGGTGCTCCGACCACTTTCCAGTTTTTGCTTGAGAGGATCTGGCTTCCTCGAGATGTTGATTTGGAAGTGAAGGGTGCTAGGCGCTAAGCTTTTGCTTTATATACTCCTTATCTGATCTTGTTAGTTATCAACAGCCTTGGGCGGGCGTGATAGCAACAGTGTATAACAGGTAAGGGTGTATTTAGCTGACCAAAGCCGCTATGACCCGAAAGAGGATAACGGTTGGGTTCACTGACAGCGTATAGCGACGTGGGACTACTGGTCTATATCAAGTATAGCTCTTCGTCTGTTGTACTATGCCCGTTTTCCCGTGTACGTTCTATCTACTTGGTGAAAAAGCAGGAGCTTTTTAAGGCTGATGCTTTTTAGGGAGCTTGACCTAATGTCCCGACTTGGGTTAATTAGGTATATGAAAGTTAAGGGGTTCGACTTGGAGAAGTCTTAGAACCCAAGGAGTAGCGGTAGTTAAGAGGATTTGATTTAGCAAGTCCTAGTGGAGAAGAGGTCAAGCTCTGTCGTTAACCGGCTTGACCTCTGGGTTTATATACATGAGGGAACCATGCCACGTCATCATATATCAGTGTGGGAAAGCCAAGTACAACCGAGATAAGAGACATGACTCGACATTCTGGAAGTTCCGGAAGCATCACCAATATCAAATGAAAAGACAAATACATCACATGATACAAGTTTAAGCGCCAGAGGACATTTGTACCAAAAAAGGAAAGTGTTCGGAAAAAAAGATATAAAATCGGAATAAAATGTCTGAGCTTAGTCAGCTCATGACAGCCACCTTCTTGTGGTTATTCCATTACATTGTGTAACGCGGCTGTGCTTTGTACATGTCATGACTGCCCACACAGCATGACTCACTTGGACACCCCTGACTGGCTTGTTATGTATGACTCATGTGGCTGCACCTTGTATGACTTGGCCTCTTTCTGAATATATATATAGAGGACCAACAAGCCTGGTATCCCCAGCTTGTTTTGTCTTGTCAAACATCCCCTTTGAGTGACACTTTGAACCACCCCTACCCTCAAGAGTCTACAGCCACTTAAGTGTGGTGCAATTCAAGAGGTCTCTTAGGTCTTAGTGTTGTCCACTCTCCATTGCAGCTTGTCTGATAGCCACCAAGAAGAAGCTTACAACAATTCTAAGTTTTTGCTCAGAATTTCAATTTGAATGGTACAGTTGCTGGACTGAGGGAGCTGGTTAGGAGAGAGGTGGTCTTAGCAATTTCCTCCCTAAGGGCCATCAGGAAAACTAGTCTGAGTTTTGAGCCTGTTTTGGGCTGATTTGAGTGATTTAAATCAAAGACTTTGGTTTAGATCACCTCTAAGTACCCAAATCTCAGAACAGTTTTCCTGATGGCCCCTTGTACCACCACCCAACTTGAGAAGTGTTCTTTTGTGGTTATTTTACTTTGACAGACCTTCATTGCAGTGCACAGGGCATAGCATGAGCCCATTGTACCACTTGCAAGTCTTCTTTGGATAAACCTGAAGCATAATGATAGTGGGGACTGTTTAAGCTGTTATATGGTGTCATGAGGTGTTATTACATTCAAAGTGTAATTACATGAAATTATGCCAGTGATGAAAACCATGCCAAAACAAGAATGAGAACCTGGAGTCAATTTGAAATCTTCCCAATTTGGTAATTCTCCATATCCAATGCATTTCCAATGCAGTCTCAACTCTTGATCCCACCATGCAATTTTTATCCCTTGTTGACCAAACGGACTAAATGCTATGAAGTACCCCCAGGTGCAGATGGGCCTACATGGGCAAGGGGACAGGGGAGTGGTGTGCTAGAGGCTTGGTGGGAAGTTGGGGATCAGTTGCAAAGGCAGAGTCAGGTGCCAAGGGAGGCAGATGCAGTGCCAAAATCTTTTCAAATTCCTTAGTCAGTATCACATAATCTTGTTCACCTATGATTAGGTAATTAGATCAGTCAGGCTTATGTAAGTCAACCATGCCTTATATGGTTATATTAGTTCCTTGTTTGTGTTGGGCTGGCATCCCAGTCTGGTCACATGTTGCATTTGGAAGCAGTTTGTCTTTGGTCTCACTCCATGTTATGTCATGTCATTACACCTGGGGTGGTGTAATATGGTGTAATGATAGTGGGGGGAATGTTTAAGGAGTGATGGTGTTATAACATGATATTACATGTTATTTCACCCCTTTTTTTTGCAGAGATTCTTTGCCCATTCAAGCCATTTTAAATTTTCAATCAATGGCAGGCTATAGAGTGCTATGGAGTGCTATGTGCAAGCCAAGCTGCTATAAAGTGGTTCACAGAAAGGGAGGCTGGCAAATAGATCTTTAGGGTTTTCATAATCTATATAGCTTGGTCCTTTTTCCTGATGTAATTTGCTCTCATTTCCCCCCAGATTTTTCGCAGCATCAGGAAAACCAGTTGCAGATTTGGGCGCTTAGGAGTGGATATGAAGCAAAGTCTTTGTTTCAAATCACCCAAATCAGCCCAAATCAGCCAAATCACTCCCAGATGACACCCAAATCCGAGAGCGGGTTTCCTGATGCCACCGCCGCCCTAGAGTCATGTTATGGATTGTGTTGTTGGGTCTAGTGTGGGAATATACATGATTATCATGACTATCCAGTGCGTGTACAGGAGGATACCGTGAGAGCTCAATCCCGAGCAATTTCATTGCGTGCCACATATTCTCTAACGGCGCCACATCTCGCAGTGCTCGCATCAAACCGCCACATCTCCCCGCGCTCTCAACCAAACGCTACACCTTGGGAGAGCTCGGTAAAGGGGGGATTGGGTCGCAGGCTCCTCATGCTCTGGAACGCTGCAGGGCACTTCGGAGAATTTTTGATTTTTGCTAAGTACCAGCCTCCCCGGCTTTGCTCTGTCTCTCATCTGTTTGGTTCCCTGTCCCTGTGCTATATCTGGCGCCGCGGCGCAAAGGGCTGGAACGGCTGGTCATGAGCCTAGTATGAGCCAACGCCAGGAAGGCGACGTATTCGATAAATTCAATACATTCAACGGGAACATTACATCGTTCAAGTTAGAACTGCATATGCTAACCAACTACCTCCACAGTTTCTTCGATGACTTCTTCCAACCATTCCTCAACCTCCTCACGCTCCTCTCGAGCCTTGCCTTTCTTTCCGAGCTTCGCCATCCTGTCCTGAACCTCGGGCCGCACCTTCTTCCTCCAAGCATTCCACTCGTCGAGCAAGCGTCTCCGCTGAGCCACTAGCTCCTTGTCAGCGTGACTCTCTTCGGCAGCATCGGCCTCCTCAAACACCCTCGAGTACTCCTTGAGATTCTTCCGTACCTCCTTTTGCTGCGCTTTGCTCAACAGCGTTCTCGGTCGTGGCCTCCACAGGAACTGTTTGAATTTGTCTGCGGGCTGCTTGACTAGCTCTTGGCCGCGGAAGTCCCAAAGACTCCATCCGTGCTCTGGGGTTGGGCGCCAGACGGAAGCGGAGCTGGCAACGTATCGGCCAGAGGGGTCCCATTCGACATCTGTTACACCGTAATGCTCGACGGTCGAAAGATGCTGCACAAGGGAACCCCATTCGGCCGTGTGAGTGTTGATTCGCTCGGCGTCAATTGAAAATTCAAGGTCGTAGAACTCTAGCTCGAATTTTGAGACGGGGAATATTGAGCCTAGAACGATATGTCGGCCCTTGGGCGACCAGCGAATGGCATTGGTAGTCTTATCCTTTAGCAACTCTGCCGTCAAGACCATCAGCATCGACCAAGCTATCAAGTAATGGACTCACTGAGTAGTTTGAAGTTTTTGCCCTTTTCCAGTTGGAACAGCGAGACGTCCATCTTTACGGTGATGCCGGGCGCCGTACTTCCCAGGTTAGGGTCGCTGCTGCTAAGAATGGCAAAACGATCGCCCCGTGGCTCCCAAGCAAAGTCGGTTACTTGATCTGCGTGCATGCAGTCGGTGAGTACGGGCGAGAACTATCCGCTTAGACAAGCGCACCTTTGAGTTCAATCACCTCGACAGGAAAATCCTTCTCTCGTGTACGAAAGATTTCCAAATTACAAAACGTTGCCTTTTTACTCTTCGTCGGCCGGTCGACTTTGACACAAAGGAAATCCCCCTGACTCTGCCAGTAAAGCTTGCACTAACCAGAATGGTCAGCACCGTATCCCGCCCATTCACTTTTGAGAACACCCACATCGGACACAGTGAAGAGATTTTTGGTTCGCAATTGGGTGCGACTCGGGATCGCAAGCAAGGTAACTCGCGCGGGCTGGTTCGCAACTTCGGGCACCCAATACGCAAGCATGTTCTCTCGTACACGCGATACACCGCTCTTCTTAACCTTTTTCTCGTCCCCAGCTCCGTTTTGCTCGGCCTTTTCCTTGTCGCCCTCTTTGATTTTCGATAACTCGTCGTCGCTCAGGGGGCACCACTCAAAGTCGACCACGCCCTCAATCTTGACGCTCTTCTTTTCGAGTAAATGCATGCTTGGGACTTCATATACGCTTATCGCCTGCCCGGGAGTGACACGGGCCACATAACGATCGTCGCTCGACCATTTGAGCTGGGGCCAAGACATCTGCTTCTTTTCGCCGCTAGCCGTGGTTGTCGTCCCCTCTACACTAAACGTTCTCAACAAGTGCCCAGTCGCTACATCCCAGACAGCTAGATTGTTGCCTTCGTCATCGGGGGAGAAGAACATTGGGCCTTGCTGAGCTCCAGGTGGGATGACGATAGGCTCGTTGGACCAGGTTACAAGGTAGCGCTCATTGGGTGAAAAATCGACCAGTCGCGCGAGAGGATGGGCAATGCGCCTAACCAGGCCCCAGTCAGACCCGCCCCATAGCTGTAATCCTTGCCGATGAAGAGTAGCTAGTAGCGTCCCATGAGGTGACCAAGCAACATAAAGATCCGTCCAATTGTGGCGCGTAAAGGACACGTCTGGGCCGGTACGTGCATTCCAGAAGATTTGGACCTCGTCACCGACGTACGTCAGGAATTGATCCCGACCGGCCGGGTCAGCCAGCCAGGAACGCATATGCGGGCGGGCGGTATAATTTGGGACCGTAGGAGGGACATATGTCTCATCCAGAGTAGCGTATTTCTCGATATCGGTAAAGTGGTTGATTGAGAACGTGTGCTTGGCATCAAAAGGAAAGTGTTGCATTGCGGCCAGAGCGTCGGCGGCCTCCTCGGCAGTTGTAAATTCAACAAATATGTATCTTTCGAGAATCAGGCATACTGCGTGTGAAGGGATACACCCCGCTTACCCCTTCGATTTCCCAGTGACATCGTCATACGGCATGATTATTCCTCCCTCTTTGATAGGCACACCCTTTCGCGCAAACTCCTTGCTGATTTTGGTGAACAATCGGCCTTCCCTGGAACTGTCGATGACAGGCACCCCGTCCACGACCAGGACGTTATCGAACCCTTCCTCATAAGAGACAGCATATTTAGCTTCGATATCGCTATAGTCGATCCCGAGATCGTCAGTGGGCACAGGATCAGGCACTGGCATGGTAGCCTGGAATGAATGCGGTGGTGGGGTTGAGAGGAAATTTATTTGCTCACGTGATCAAAGGACCAAGTACAATAGCGTCCCCTGACCTGCACTCAGGATGCATGCGCTCGGGCAACACTTAGTGACCACTACGCCAGCAGAACTTTCTCTGACATGATAAACGGATGAGCATAATATACCCAGTTGCGCATTCATTGCGCGAATTGCTCGAATAATATCCCACCCGGATGATCAAGAGTACAATATGTATATCATTTTAGCTGGGCCCGGAACATGGCATCCAGGGCCACAATCAGGTGCAGCATTGGACAATTCTACGCCTCGTCGGGGTACAGCATGAGCTCCGGTCGAACCTTGGCATCAAACTCTTCAGGAGTAAGCAGCCCCAACGCAACAGTTGCCTCCTTAAGCGTCGTTCCTTCTTTGTGCGCCTTCTTCGCACATTTAGCAACATCTAAGGAGGGGTTAGCCGAGTATTACCGGCTTTTACACACATATACACACTGTCGTAACCCAAATGACTGTTTAGAATGGTGGCGAGCATCAAGCTCTCGTTCAGCAATTGGGTAATCCGCTTCTCGTTGGCCTCGATGCCTACCACGCAGTTCTTGGTAAAAGAACGGCTACCTACAGGGGATGGATTGGTGGGCAGAGACTCAGCCTGTTGTATGATTTGGACTTACCATCGGATAACAATCTGATACTCTGCAGTACATTCTTGATGATCATCGGCTTGAAAACATGCAACTTGGACACGGTGAGCCCTGATACACAGGCCATGGGATCGGCTCACCTCAAACTGCCCCATGCTACCTGCTACGCTTATTCCGGTATTGTTACCAATTACTTGTGCCGCGACCATAGTCAAAGCTTCGCATTGAGTGGGATTGACCTTGCCAGGCATGATACTACTACCCGGTTCGTTTTCTATTTTCGCATCAATAAATCGTTATTATTCATCTCGTATGGGTGGCATACCTGGTAGACTCAATTCCCCAAGTCCGCACCGAGGTCCTGAGGCAAGGTATCGAATGTCATTGGCGATTTTCATCAGGCTGACCGCAACCGTATTTAAGGCGCCATGGGCTTCTACGAGAGCATCGTGCGTCGCCAAGGCTTCAAACTAGTGTCAGAGGCAGCGACCGAGATTAGTAGTCTTCCATGTGCAATCGGCCAGCCTCACTTGCCTTGTTTGGTGCAGTCTCAAATGAATGACCGGTAATTTTTGAAATTTCGGCTGCGACTTTGACATCGAATCCTTTCCGGGTGTTCAACCCCTATATACGAACGGGTTAGCATATGCTAAAAGATACAGCGGTATGTACGGTTCACTTGGCGGTAAAGCGCATGTGAATCAATCAAACACTTACCGTCCCGACCGCAGTTCCACCCTGGGCGAGCAGGCTTATCCTGGGCAAAACGTCGTGTATGCGGGCAATACCATTCGTGAGTTGCTGAACATATCCGCTGAATTCTTGGCCAAGTGTTAGTGGCGTCGCGTCCTAAGGTCAGATACCTTTAGCTCCAGTTCTCAGGATTTCAATTACTCACGGCCGTCCCAGAGACGGAGCCTTCGGAACGGGTTCAACACACCTGCAAGTGAGTTCGTCCAATCTTGATTATCTTTTCAAATTTCTTCTGCTTCTCTGCAAACGCATCCCGAAGCTCCGTCAATGCAGGGATCAATTGCTCCCTCAACTCGGTGACCGCAGCGATGTGCATAGCCGTGGGAAACCTATGAATGCATGGTCAGGGTCGGTCAATTCTCACACCTTGAGATATACGCACGAATCGTTCGAGCTCTGACTCATGTTAACATGGTCGTTTGGGTGCACGGGCTTCTTGCTGCCCAACTCTCCGCCCAAAATCTCAATCGCCCGATTGCTGATCACCTCATTCGTGTTCATGTTGCTCTGAGTACCACTCCCAGTCTGAAACACCACAAGAGGAAAGTGATCGATGAGCTTTCCAGATATGACTTCGTCTGCCGCCTGCGAAATGGCCTTTCCTATCTTCGGGTCCAGTCCATATGTCATGTTCACCTCGGCCGCGGCCTTTTTGAGGACACCAAGGGCTTTGATGAGCGGAGGTGGGAGGCGTTCAGTCGGTCCACCGATATCAAAGTTGATGAGGGACCTGGGCTTCGTTAATAGGTGTGCATGTGAGGGGTCGACCGAGACTGACCGTTGCGTCTGAGCACCCCAGTAGACATTCGCAGGGACCTGGAGGTCACCAAACGTATCTCTCTCGGTCCTGAACTTTTGAGCCTACGTGTTTGGATAAAATAAGTGTCTGCTGGGTATTAGTGGTACGGAGGCGTACCATCATACGAGCCGTCGAGAAGTGCCGCAATGAAGGTACAGCCTTATATACCCGGAATCACGTGTTGAGATCGTCAGTAAAAATGCGTGAAAGACGGTGCCGGACTTACGCGGCGGGGGGAGGAACGCAGTATGGCGTACATGGTGGTCGTCGGTGGGATCGGAGTGGGTGGGAACGGCTTTAACGTGGTTCGGGACCCGTCGGAAGATGTCGCTTGGGACGACAACTAATTAAGCGCCATGATGACTAAGGCTCGGCGAGGTAAATGCGCCAAGTGCGCAGCTCAGCGCAAACCGCAGTGCTAATTGAGGCTCGTGTGGTTTTCGCTGAGAGGGGTACTACGAAAACCGCCTTCCGAGTCGCCTACTGCAACGTTCGGATGTGGAATCTTTGCTTAAGCCGGGATCAGGTCAAATTTCTCATTTGCCGATTGGTGGATTCCAGCCAAAATTTATACGATCGAGTCGTGGTTAACAATGTGGATGAATTAGAACAGCGAAACCCATTACCAGACTTGTACCCAACTACAATCATAGAGACTACACAGCCATGCCGACTGTTGAGAGTCAACTCTGATAGCCAACGCACTGACATTCAGGGTTTTGAAGCTGCACCAGTGAGATCACTACTAGAGTTGTGTCGACTTGAGAAAGGCACTAGACTGAGTTTTGAATTATACAAGACGAGCGTGATGCGAATCATCCATGTAACACCCTCGAAGAAATACTACCCGACAGCAGGGCATGACCGCGTCACAGTTGTAGGGAAAAGTAGCGTACCTCGGACCGCCATCATGCATATACTCGACAGATTCGAGGCATAAACCAAAGTTTGTGAGTTATGCTCTACGCATCCAACGTCGGGGTCTGGGTTGGGCCCGCATGGCCATACAACGAGTCGAACGGAGGACGTTGATTATAGCCACGCGTGCGACGCACTTGGAGGCCCTGGTACTTGCCATCCTCGGGTTGACATGCGGATTTTGCATGGCCAACAGATTCGAAAGACAATTGGTACCATAAATATCAATAATCTTCGCCTATGACTTGCTGTGCAAGCATGGGCTCCTAAATTATTCAGACAATATCAAACATGGATTCGACTGCCGCAGGGATACAAACATAGATGCGCCCGGGGTTCCTTGCGGCATGGTCTAAGGCGCACATGATTCGATGGTAGCGATGGAGCATGACGCCCGAGGATTCCTGAAAAATACGAGCCGCACCCTGTTGGTGTCTCAGCTCGTACATGCTGCTCCTCGTGAAGATAAATGGGTTCAGAGACAAGGTCAAATATGTCTTTAATTTAGTGGTTGATTGATGCTTCTTGTTGGTTGATTATGCCTGATATGGGTGTGTCTACTATTACAATATGGGGGCGTGAACGTGCGGAGGGGGTGTGACGGCGAGTCCTGCAGCCACCTTTCAATCGGCTTCGAGGCTTGATGAGGTTGATGGTAACAAGTGTGACAAATCACGGCATGCTGGACTTGCGTACGGCAGAACCAAGCACCTGCCAAATCAGGATAATACGGTTCCCGACGGGGATGACGATGAGCACCAGGAATTTATGTGCGAGGGGGTGGTGATTATGCAACGGAAGAGCGGTGGGATCCGGAGGTGAACGTTGATTGGATACGATTGGGGCCTGATGTGTTTTGAATTTTATGATGATGTTGACTGTCGAGAGTCAAATATGGAAGGCCCTTATTGCGACAAGTTGATTGCGACCCACCACAAACAAACGTTGGGCTGGCCAGCGGGACATGGTGAGTGGACTGGGTATTTTGGAGCGCAGCTGACGGTCGCAGGACACACACACTCCCACTGCCGCCGAGCTCAACGCCGCCGAGCGGGCCGAGGCTGAGCGCCGACGACTGGCCAGTCTGCGCGACGAAGAGCGCTTCCGGTACGACGACGAGCGCGATGACCGCTACTCGTATGCGCCGCCGTCACCGCGCTTCCGGCTGCGGGCGATGTCGCCGGGATACCAGGGGCGGTACGTGGCGGCGTCGGAGCGGGAGGAGCGGGACGGGCGCGACGAGCGGCGAGACGAGCGCCACGAGCGACACGAGCGGTTCGAGTGGGAATTGGAATACGACGACGACGACCGCCACCGCGCACACAACCGCGACGCCGCCCTGCTGCTCGAAGACGACCTCGGCCTGCGCTCGCCCGACCGCACGAAAAAGCGCCCGCATCCCCAGGACGCCCCGCCATCGACCAAAAAGCGCAGGGCTGATTATCCGTTCGACCCCAATGGCCCCTCCCACATCGACAGCGCCAACTACCCCCACCTGCATGTCCCCGCCCGCCTACCCAGTCCCCCAGCCCCACGCCGCCAGCCCAGCCAGTCGCCGCCGCCCGTCGTCACCAACGGCCGCGGCAGAGGCAAGGGATCACGCGGCGGCAGAGGCAGTCGTGGAGGCAAAGTCCCCACCTCGCGTCCGGACCCAAACGCATCGGGGCTCGGGCTGGCCCTGTACGACGACGAGCCAAAGCCAAAGATCAAGCGGCCGCGCAAGTCAAACAAGAACGGCGACACGGGCCTCCCAGAGTCTTTCTATCCGTCCGCCCCACCCACGCTTGCCCCGGCTGTTCCCGCCCGACTCGCACCAGAGAGCGTCGCCAGTGGATCGGGTGCCAGTTCCCCCGTGGGCACGCCATTCATCCCGCTCAGTCATCCCCTCCCGCTGCTGCCCAACGTCGGCAAAACAGACCACGCGACACTCGTCAAGCGTGCCATCCAACTAGAGGAGAACCAGCGAAAGATATGGGTCTCGCTTGCCAGAAAGGACATTCCCAAGGTGCGCCCCCAACTATTATTATTTCCCATCTCACACCCCCGTAGGCATACAAACTCCAAGCGTCGGCCTTCCAAACAAGACTCGTCCAATCCAAAAAACTCTCGGCCCTCCTCGTCGCCCAGGCCAAAAAGACCACCACCCGCACCATCGCCAACACCAAACTCACCCAGGTCAAGTCCAAGCGCCTCATGCGCGAGATGCTCGTCTTTTGGCGAAAACACGACCGAGAGGAAAAGGACCTGCGCAAACGCGCCGAGCGTGCCCAGGTCGACCGCGCAAAGGTCGAGGAGGAAAAGCGCGAGGCCCAGAGGCAGGCCAGAAAGCTCGAATTCTTGATCAGCCAGACCGAGCTCTACAGCCATTTCGTCGGCTCCAAGTTAAAGAGTACGTCCGTTTGTTTTTCATTTGGCCCCTCTCATCGTTTGCAGCATCCGAGTTGGAACAGGGCAAAGATACCACCTCGCAACCCGGCGAGCCTTCACTGGGACCGTCGGCGGCTATCCGACACATCGAGGAAGACGGTGGCGCACCATCTACGAACCTCCCCGAAATCGACTTTGGAGACCAGGACGAACGAAACTTGCATCGCCACGCCGCAAAGAACGCGCAGGACGCCATCGACGCCGCCAAGCAACGTGCGCGAGAGTTTGACGAAGTCCGACGGAGGGAATTCGAAGAGGCCAAGAAGAATGCTGGGGACCCGATGGACGAAGATGCCGATGGCGAGGAAGATCCCGACGAAGAAGAACAGGCTACCGGGAAGCCGCTGATCGATCGTGAGTCCCGAACGATGATCTCGTACCGCACTAACACCCCACAGTCGACTCGGATGAGCTCAACTTCCAGAACCCCACTTCCCTTACTGACATGAGTGTCGGTCAACCCAAGATGTTGATGGCTCAACTCAAAGAATACCAGCTCAAGGGTCTCAATTGGCTCGCGACACTGTACGAGCAGGGCATCAACGGGATTCTAGCCGACGAGATGGGTCTTGGCAAGGTATGCCCTCCGCTTCGACCTCGATACCGACTAACCCGGAATAGACTGTCCAATCCATCTCACTCCTTGCCTATCTCGCCGAAACCCACGGCATCTGGGGCCCGTTCCTCGTCATCGCCCCCGCCTCGACGCTCCACAACTGGCAACAAGAACTCACCCGTTTCGTGCCCCAACTCAAAACCCTCCCGTACTGGGGCAACGTCAAGGACCGTGCGATCCTGCGCAAGTTTTGGAACAAGAAGCAGATCTGCTACGACCGCGATGCCCCCTTTCATGTGCTCGTTACAAGCTACCAGCTGGTCGTTGCCGACGAAAAGTACTTTCAGCGTGTCAAGTGGCAGTACATGGTTCTCGACGAGGCCCAGGCGATCAAGAGCAGCAGCAGCGCCCGATGGAAAACGTTGCTCAACTTCCATTGTCGAAATCGACTCTTGCTTACCGGTACGCCCGTGCAAAACTCTATGCAAGGTGTGTCTATCGCAGTCAATTGTCATACCCTGCTGACCTGCGTGCAGAACTCTGGGCGCTGTTGCACTTTATCATGCCAAGTTTGTTCGACTCGCACGACGAATTCTCAGAGTGGTTCTCCAAGGACATCGAGAGTGCTGCAGAGAACAAGGGCTCGGCTCTCAACGAACACCAGCTCAGACGACTGCATATGATCTTGAAGCCGTTCATGTTGAGGCGTATAAAAAAGAATGTTCAAAACGAGCTCAGTGAAAAGGTGAGTGTCCAGGCTGCTCCATAGCACGGAGCTCATACGGGTACAGATCGAGCAAGATATATATTGCGACCTGAGTCCCCGGCAACGCGCACTGTATCGTGGTCTACGTGCTAATGTCTCCATCGCCGAACTTCTCGAGCGGGCCAACAACCTGGGTGACGCCGACAGCGCAAGGTCTCTGATGAACCTCGTGATGCAGTTCCGCAAGGTGCGTTTCTCGACCCCCAAATAACCCGCGCTCACTCGGCCTAGGTGTGCAACCACCCCGAACTATTCGAACGAGCCGACGTCGTCGCACCGTTTAGCTTTACTGCGTTTGGCAGGTCCGGCAACTTGGCTCGTGAAGGCGACTTGTTATACTGCCCCGATTCGACCAGGAATCCCATTCAAATAAGCTTGCCACGTGTGTTTGAGCGAGAGTGCGGATTGTTGGCATTGCCCGGGGATTGCTCTCGTTCAGGTTTCGAGCGCAGATGGTTCGGGAACATGCTGAATGTATGGGCAGCGCCTCGGCTAGAACAGGCAAAATGGGAAAAGGGTGAGTATTCGTCCGGCCGGAAGTCTATTTACTAAACATCTGCTAGGCTCGGCGTTTGGATTCCTGGCACTCTTGGGTTTGGGAGCAGAGGACATATGGCAAGTGTGCTCGATGGGGAGATTGGAGCAGCTTGTTTGGGCCGCTCGGCGAGAACACGAGTTGCAGCAACAAGGCGGATTAACCAGGTACGCAGCTCACCCTGCTTGAGATTATTATATTGAACTACTCCCAGTGATCCGGAATTCGCTGCGCATTCAGCCGCATCCAAGTACATCGTTCCGCGCCGCAACTATGAGTACTTGGAAATTGCCGAGGGGTACCCCAAACTTGTCGACATCCGGCAGGAACTCTGGACCCGCTCGTGCTTGTCCCGGCCACTGATGTTCTGGCGCTCCGACCCTGCTGTGACGACTCCGATCGTACCGAGCTGCAGCGAGCGCATGTTTGTGGAGCGCACCAGAAGGACTCTCGAGGCTCCTCACGAGTCACTCTTGTTACTCGGTCTACCACCCTCGTTGCGGGAGTCTCCAGAGGCATCGGAGGCGTGGACAAACCGGTACCCGGGTGTCCCTCCAACAGGCTTACTCTCCGCATCCCGACCCGAACACCTCCCCGTCACACCAATGCACATTCCTGAAGCCAAGCGACTCATCTACGACTCGGCCAAGCTCGCGAGGCTGGATACACTGTTGACGGAGTTGAAGGCCGGCGGCCATCGCGTGCTCATCTACTTCCAAATGACACGCATGATCGACCTGATGGAGGAGTACCTCGTTTACCGACAATATCAGTACCTCCGACTCGATGGTGGGTCTAAGCTCGAAGACCGACGAGATATGGTCCGCGACTGGCAGACGAATCCAAACATCTTTGTATTCTTGCTAAGCACACGAGCGGGAGGCTTGGGTATCAACTTGACCGCAGCCGACACCGTCGTTTTCTATGACCACGACTGGAATCCGAGCAACGACGCGCAGGCCATGGATCGTGCGCATCGACTGGGCCAGACGAGGCAGGTTACGGTATACCGGCTCATCACCAAAAACACGATCGATGAGCGGATCGTACAGCTTGCTCGAGTCAAGAAAGATGTGAGTTTGCTAACCTGTCCCCAGTCATGACTAACTTGTGTATAGGTCCAAGACATTGTGGTCGGGAACAAACAATTCACCGAGGCAACGACGTCCAAGGAGATTGTCTCGCTCTTGCTCGACGACGACCAGCTCGCGAACCTTGCGACCAAGGGCGTCCCCGATACAGCCCATGGCTCAAGTGCAATGATGAATGCGAGCCGAGAGATCTGGGCCGACGAAGGTGATGAGTTTTTCGGCTCGTCGGCACTCGGAGCCCAACAAGCTGCCGCGGACGCACTCGACAATGCACCCGTACCATCTGGTCTACCCACTCCATCGGGCGCCAATACACCCAACGGCCCCCCCGACACGATATACGGCCGGGGACTGAAAAAGGATGGGACACGCAAGTTGAAACCGGGCCGCAAGACCGGGCCGGGAGGTTCCAAGGCCGAGCGGCGCAAGAAGCGGGGACCAGTGACTGGGGACACACTCCCCGACGAACTGTAGTTATTTTATTGTGTTGTTGTCGTTTATCATTGCATAGTGTTGGTGGTTCTCATTTTTGTAATATCGGTCTGTTTTACAATACATTTGATTGGAAGTTAGGGGATGTTGTTCGGCTTGGCGCATTTGCGCTTTTCGATCCGGCCGGTCTTGGGGCAGCGCATCTCTAGCCAGGAGATCGGGTCCATGGTTGCGCCTGCGGTGCATCAGTATGATTTCACAACTGTCGATTCCAGCCAGGACTGACCTGCTTCGCTTGTTGCAAAAATTACACCCAGGTCGTTCCGATGGGTTGAAACATAGTAGCTCCGCGAATCACCAAGGGATATCTGCACAGGACATGTGTCAAAACAACCCACGCCCGATACATCCTAGACTCACCACTGATCCTCGCACGACGTCTCCTCCACGAAAACATTCGGCAATTTTGACCTTGTCCTTTTCGGTCGAACGCACATCCTGTGACCGAATCACCCCGGTGAATTCTTCTCCATGGGGGAGAGGCACGCCGTCGACCACAGTGATTGACATGGTGGCTTGGAGTGGCGACAGGCGAGTGATAGTTCCAATAACAATCGCACCTGGTGAAGGAGGCTGAGCTCGGCCAGCAGCGACCGGCTTCACCCCGGAAGTTGTGTGGTATCCGAGCAACGACGAGCGGACAACTCCATTGCGCGTATAAGTGCCAGCGGTCTCGGATGCTTGGATGGGCTGGCCGGGGAGGAGAACGTCCATTGGGGAAGTCACGTGGTGGCTGTGCTAGGGCGAAATAATTGTGTCGATTGGGGCGAGATTCCCACCATCCTGTTGCGCGTTTTCTCTCACCATGTCGCTCGCCCGTGTCCTGGCAAGAGGTGCCTCAATAGCGTAATATTGTTGTATAATTACTGATCTAGTTACAGGCCTCCACACCTCTACGCGCCGCCATGCCCTCTCCAAATTTTCGATGCCGGCGATGAGTCCGACCATGACAGAGGGCGGAATTGCGACCTGGAAGAAGAAGGAAGGCGAGTCGTATGCGGCCGGAGATGTCTTGCTCGAGATTGTGAGTCGGTGATCACATGCCCTGAACCGCGTCATTGAGTTGTATGCGCAGGAAACCGACAAGGCGACGATGGACGTCGAGGCTCAGGACGACGGTGTGCTCGCAAAGATCATCGTACGTGGCGTATAATTGTGTTATGTATATGCTCATGCGTTATCGCAGCGCGGTGATGGCTCCAAGAACGTCCCTGTTGGAATCCCTATCGCGATCGTCGCGGAAGAAGGCGACGATCTGGCGGGAGCCGCCGATCTCGCGAAAGAAGCCGAGAACGAGAAACCGGCCTCCAAGTCCGAGTCTGCGGACAAACCAGAGCCCAAGAAGGAAGAGCCCAAGCAAGAGTCCAAACCTGCGCCCAAGGACGAGCCCAAGCCGCCCAAGGACACAAAGGCAGAGCTCCAGTCTGGCGCCCCCATCTTTGCCACTCCGATCGCCAAAAAGATCGCCCTCGAGCGAGGCATTCCACTCGCCAAGGTCAAGGGAACCGGACCCGACGGTCGCATCACTCGTTCAGATGTCGAAAAGTTCCAGCCCTCGGCCGCTGCTCCTGCTTCTGCCGCCGCTGGCCCTGCCCAGTCGTACACGGACCAGCCCGTGTCCAACATGCGTCGCACTATCGGACAGCGCCTCACCCAGAGCAAACAAGAGGTTCCCCATTACTACGTCACTTCCGACATTGATATGGGCAAGGTCCTCAAGTTGCGCGAGGTTTTCAATGCGAGCCTGGCTGGAAAAGAGGGCGCGCCCAAGCTGAGCGTCAACGACTTTATTGTCAAGGCCGTTGCATGCGCATTGCAGGACGTACCAGAAGTCAACTCGGCTTGGCTAGGTGACCAGATTCGCCAGTAAGTCCCTTGTGGTGTCAATTGAGCTCCACTTACGCTATTGCAGACACAACACAGCCGATATCTCTGTTGCAGTAGCTACCCCTACTGGTCTCATTACGCCAATTATTCAGAACGTCGGGTCCAAAGGTCTTACTTCCATCTCGACCGAGTCCAAGAATCTTGCCTCGAAAGCACGCGCCGGCAAGCTCCAGCCGCACGAGTACCAAGGCGGGACATTTACCGTTTCAAACCTGGGCATGTTTGGTGTCTCCCACTTTACCGCCATTATCAATGCACCCCAAAGTTGCATCCTCGCCGTCGGCGGGACTCAGCCTGTGATTGTTCCGGCTCCCGAGGAAGAGAAGGGATGGAGGACAGCCCAGGTGATGAAAGTTACTCTCAGCGCGGACCACAGGACCGTGGATGGAGCGGTCGCTGCGAGGTGGTTGCAGGCGTTCAAAGGGTACTTGGAGAACCCGCTTACTTTCATGCTTTGAATGCATCCCTTTTTTTCGTCCAGTCGGTTGCAGGTGAATTTAATAGACCTTCGTTTCTCGATGGCTTATTACATGGTGTGCGTGAGACTGAGCCTATTTGCCCATCGACTTTCCTACCGCCCTCCATTGGAGTTGCAGGGCCATCACCGAGGTGATCACTCTGTGAGACCAGGTTAGTCGGTACGTTAATCCTTGTTCAAAACACATACCCGATAATGCCTGCGACGCCGTCGTTCACACCGACGAGATCCAAATTCGAGGCTGGCAGGAAAAAGTCGAACGAATCCTGGACGAGTTGGAAGCGCGTGCTGGCACGGTCGCTGGCACCACACGTTAGCTGCGTAAAAGATACATGGCAATGGTGAGACGTACATGTCAAGAGCGTGAGCCCTGGACAGACGATCAGCATCGGCGCCAATACCCTTTTCAGATACTGAGCGAAGGCGCTTGGCTTCATTTGCCAGCCGAGCCACCTAAACACGCGACCATTAGATCAACCCAGCGTCATCACGCATAGACTTGCCTTGACCAGACCATGAATGATGCTGAACAAGATACCCGACAACCAGAACCTCTGCGATGCCTTGTTTACCTTGGTCGCAGTGGCAGGAGCGAGGTTGAAGAACCTGATAGCATTGAGCTGTGGCAGGCGTGAGATCACCAAATGCGTGCACGAGAGCAGAACTTACCCAGACAATGGCGTCGAGCGAGAGGTATCCCGCATAGCTCAGCTGACGGGCAATCGTTGTGTACTGCTCGACCGGGTAGCTCCGGAGCGAGGAAAGTTGGGATGCACGCAGAGCCGCTTGGAGATGCTCGACGGGCTTGACAAGGCGCATTACTGGAAACCATTAGTCCTAGTTCACGAGCAGGTATCAGACTTACATTTTCGCCCGCTTGCCAGCGCATTTTTCAACGAGTTCCAGCGCGCGGCCTCGAGTTTGTATCCCCGCGTAAGCAAGACCCAGGCAAGGAATCGAGCAAAGTACTGGACGGTACGGTAGATTTTATCCCGGCCAAGGGTGGTTCCCAGCAGCTTGATAGACTGGGAGACAACTGGGTGAAGTACGAGCTGCGAGGCGACGTCGGCCATGGTAGATGGTTGGATTGAGGTCGTGGCCGGGTGTAAGCTATAAGTGCGTTGCCCCGGATTCACGTGCGAGTCTCATTTGCCGGTAAGCGGGGTAAGCGCCGGGGTTCACGTGAAATGACGCGCTGCCGCCGATTCGTTGCGTTTGTGGACAACCATGAGAGTGCCTCTGGTTGGTTACGTCAAAGCCGCGCTTCTTACGCCTAGTCAAGTGGCAGTCACAGCTCTTGTTGCCATCATCTATGCTGCAATCTTTATATCTAGTGTTGTTGTCTTTGAAAAAATCCGTTCCAAATCCTCCGAAACACGCTCACCAGCGTGGCCTGAATTTGGAGCAGGCTTGGAGGGATTTGCAAGCCGTAAGTGTGTGTCTATGGATAGTAGCTCTCTCTAAATCCCAAGAGCAGATAACCCAAGTTCCACATCCATACAATTCGCATGCCAATAACCATGTACGGAACTACCTTCTTGGCCGCCCTGCGCCACCTCTCTCGTAACTTTTATGGTATTGAAGTAGCCGACGAACTAGTTAGCAACGGCACCTACACCGGTCGCGGTCAGGTCGTTTACTTTGAAGGGGATAACCTCTTGGTCAAGATTGACGGCCAAGACACTTCCCTCCCCGCTGTCTTGTTCTCGGCTCATTTTGACTCGGTGTCCACTGGACTTGGTAAGTCATACCCTTAATCCTCACGACGATACTAATTTTCTTTGTAGGTGCCCACCGACGATGGGAATGGGTGTTGTACTCATTGCTACAACTTGTTGAATACTATGCGAAGTATCCGCCCCAAAGACGGTCATCTTCAACATTAACAACGGCGAAGAAGAGATTGGCTAAACGGTGCCTTGCGCTGAGCAATTTTTCGTTTTCTCAATTAGTTCTCCATTAAAAGGTTCTTCCAGGTTCCTGGACCAACTCCTTTGGTTCTATAACTGCCAGCCACGTTCCTAAACCTAGAAGGAGCCGGTAACGGAGGTGTAAGCTCAAATTACGTTTTCCTTGAAATATATTAACACTCGCCCCAGGCGGCCTATGTTGTTCCGCAGCTCGTCGTTTGACGTCACCTCCGCCTTCCGCTCCGTCTCTCGGCCCACATGGTTCCACTCTCTCGTCTCGGATATGCGTTTCAAGCGTTCGGGCTCGTCAGTGTCGGTGGGGGAACTGATTTCTCAGGTCTATGAAAGTGTCAGGCATTGCGGGGACTGGACCTCGCTTTCTACCGTCGTCGGAAAGTTCACACATTCAATTTCTGGCTGAGGCTTCCCTTGACCTGATATTCTGGTAGGTCGCGAACCATAACTGTTTATGACTTCGGCCTCGTGGTTGGCAACAAGATGGCTACGTTATGGGTTGATGATGGAAAAAAAAGCACTTGAAGCTGGAAATGCCGTTGGTATCTATTGGTCCAACAATCAAAAT